>JAGSMP010000488.1:0-350275 GCA_029286625.1 Parnassius orleans | reverse complement strand
CAAGCCTATTAACGCTGGTGTTCCACAGGGCTGCGTGCTATCACCAACGCTGTTTCTTCTGCATATCAATGATATGTTGCAAACCGGTAGCATTCATTGCTATGCGGATGACAGCACTGGTGATGCTCTATACGCCGGCCGTGCGAATATTTCTTGGGAAAACGTCGCTGATACCGGAACACTTGTGTCTGAAGTCGAGTCTTTGCTGAACAAAGTCTCGGATTGGGGCGACTAAATCTAGTCAGTTTAACTCTCAGAAGACACAATTTGCGCGTTTACTTGTTTGTTGCCTCAGCCAGTATCGGAATCCTCGGCGTCGACATATCGGTGACGTGCAGTTTCGCGGTCACTTGGAAGAGAGGCCAAATTGGCCTCTAAAAAGCTTGGCGTGCTCAGCGGGCGGGACAGTATTTCATGCCAGCACAACGCCTGCAACTTACAAGGCGCAGGTTAGGCTACACATGGAATACTGTTCCCATCTCTGGAAGGGCTCCCCGTGCCAGCTCCTTCCACTTGACCGTATCCAGCGCAGAGCGTCTCGAATTGTCGACGACCGGGTCCTTTCCGACCGGCTCGATTCCTTGGCGCTGCGAAGAGATGTGTCTCTTTGCATTTTCTTTCGCATTTACCACGAAGTGCTCTGAGGAATTGTTCGGATTAATCCCAGCCGCCAAATTCACGAACGCACATCGCGGCAGGAACTCCGATACCATCCACACCATCTGGATGATTGGCGGTCCACCACTGTGCGATTCAGAAGATGTTTCCTCGCACAACTTTCTTGAATAGTTTACCACCAGCGATTTTTCGGACCGATACGACTTAGGACCTTCAAGAAAAGAGCCTACTCCTTTTAAAAAGGCCGGCAAAGCATCTGCAATTCCTCTGGTTCCCCTGGTGTTGCTGTGTTCATGGGCGGCGGTAGTCACTTACCATCAGGTGAGCCGCATGCTCGTTTTACCCCTGTCTATAATGACGTTATACTGAAACTCTTCACCGCTGCATTGAAAACCGTTTTCAAGCTACTGGATTGGAAAGGGTATTATTATAATGGCGAATACATAAGTCATCTTTGATATTAACATACGATATAGTAGTATGGTCGAATCGCTGGAAGACTTAAGTACTATGATTAATTACCTCAATAGTCTAAGACTCCTTTTCTGCCTAGGAGTCCGTCTGGGCACCCTCTTAGCAATTTTTGCCCTCAAGTAGCAGTGCTTGCAATGCTGTGACCCGGTGTGACGTATGTATATAGAGAGCCAGTAAAATAACAGACTGTGAGGCATTCCATCTTATTCCTCAGAGGGGACAACTAATCTGTAGCCTTCTTTGTTTCAAGGAGGCTGCGGGTGGCTATGAACTGCAGTATCCACTAACTATAATGTGAGATGTTAGTTTGCTTGTCAATTCAGTTTCATGTATATAAAAAAGTAAATTTTCCCATTTGTAACTTTGTGACTTGATACCTTTTTCATAATAAAAATAACATTATATTTATTACTCTATAATCTGAGCATATTATGCACTGATAATTTACGTTTATGTTTTTGGAAGAATGCTAACCATGATAAATATCTTGCTACAGCAACTGCCAAAGTTTTTTAGAAAGTTTTCTTCTGCAGAAGATAATAAAACGAAACGTAAGTCACGTGCCAGCTTGCGAATTTTATGGTTCTTTGAAATAGTTGGTTTTTGAACAAAATATAAAACTTGGTCCTTAGCTGTGATGCCCGCTGATGACAGCAAAATCGATAGTTCTATTCAAAATAACAGTCTACTCTATTGTGAGAAAAGGCGAACGAAAGAACTGTTTGAAAAATTTGTAACCGTTTGGTGTTTACTCAGACAACTTCTGGACGTATCGGGATATATATCGTTTAGATAATTGATAAGAAGGGACATGAATTGTTTTTTTTTTATTTGAAAATTGAATTTTAAATCACCAGACTTTTTATATTATTAGAAGGATAGTTTTACATTACTAGACATGGGCCTCAAATATTTAACATTTAGTCTTAGACTATAATATTAGAGCTAGACATCTTAAGACTCGAGTCGACTTAATTTTTTTTTATATTTTATAGGTTAAGGCGTATGAGAAATAAGAGAACACAAAGTCAACTTACCGGTAAATGAATGCTGTGGCACATAGAAATCTATAATCTACCTTCAATCAAGGAAGAAAATACAGATGTGTTGTCTCCCATGAGAACTAAGGTGAAATGCCTCCTTACCAGTAAAAAAATATCCAGTTTGCTACATTCACCATTCAAAACACAGCATTATCCTGCTGTTTCACGCTGGTATGCTGTGAGAGCATGGTTCTACCTCGGTAGTGCCGACGCATTCGTGCTACAGATACTACAGATAGTGTGTTATGGATGCAGCGTGGCTCTAACACGTCAATAATGTCTGTAATTTTGATTATTTATGTGCGGATTAAAGTGTTCATTATTATGATTAAGAAATCATTCTTAATTCTGTGTGTGCCGAAATTATACCAACAGTATCATAATAACCTCAAAGGTGGGAAATTCAATGTTTTTTTTGGTGCATAATGAAATTCTACTTGAATGTCAAACTAACAATTAGAGCGCCATTCGTGCGCTATGCGATGTATTACACACGTTTTGAACGATAATGTTTTGTCAGCTAACCGTTCCTTGGAAGATTTACGTTCCCTGACAACGCCGGCTAAGCGAGTCATTAGCGCAGGGTCGATACCCATGCACTGGTAACGGTTCTTCCCATCACTAGTCCAAGACAAGTGGGTTCAACGTACGATGGTACTTTTTAAAGAAAAAATGTGAATACAATAAGAAAGCTTGTAAAAATTTTTCAGTGAGCTCATTATTTTTTATACAAATGAAGTAACATGCCATTGAAACTCTCTTTTTCTGTCTTTTCAGTTTTATTTTTTACGTGGTAGAGCCACTCTACTATTACAGAATAGTCTACTATTATATAATAATAAAATAAAATAACAGTAACGTATTGACGAGAGCTGTATATTATACAAAGATCACATTTATTATGGTTAGAAATTATGTTATATAAAGCGAATTTACAATTTGGAAAAGGAAATAAATAAAATAAAAACCATGTATGTATGTGTGTGAGTAGCACAGTATAAAGCTATAGACTGTGGTATTAGTATGTCCGTGTGAATGAAACTAATGTATGGCTTTAATTTCATATAAATTAAAAGTACATAAATATTAGCTATCTAAATTTAGTCATCCTTCCACAAGAAACCGTAACCGTTATCGATAGTCGTTTTTATCTTAAAAGGTTTGACGTAAAAGGTTTCTCCAGTTCTCGTCACATACGAAATATAGAAGCATAGCTGTCTATTTTACATTGGTATTCGGTGACAGCGTGTTCTTACAGGTGAATTCTGGTTATACCAAGTGAATCTTATTCTTAATCAAGCTATACAAATATTTAAACAAATTTTGTGAAAATTGTGTTATTAATCAAGATCTACAAAGTTTTAAACGTGTGCATGAAAGTTAAATCGAAATGTTTCATTATTATTATAAAACAATTTGATAGTTAATTTTCGATAATAATTTATTGACACTGATCATAACTCATCAAAATGAAATTATTTCTGAATACAAACATGATAATATTATGCTATTACGGCAGTCATCAATCAGTTAATCTCGCTTGTGCATCGCTGGGAATCTCTCGAGAGCGATAATAATAACGATGCTAATTACCATATGAGCAGATGCCATCGCTGTAATCGCTAAAATGTATTTTCTGCCCAGGAGAGTCTATTGTTTTGAACTGAATGCCCCAGATGGAAGCTCATATGTGTATAAATGTACTATGCATAGCATCTGTTGCTTTGGGAGCCTATTTGAAGTGCGTGGCGTCATACATAGTGTGTCATTTATTTATTTAAGCTTTTATGAACAAATCTATGTTTTTAATACTTCTGTGACTGCAATGTGTGTGCGCACGATTGCGTGCATGTGCATGTGTGCTTTTGTAATTGCATGTGCAATTACAAAAGCACAAGTATGAGTATGCATGGGCGTATTTTAAAAAAGTCGAGGGTATTGGCAGTCGTGGCGTTTCTGAATTGCGACCAATTTACCCGGCGGTTCCTCTACCCGTCGGTAATTTTGTGCAGAATACGGAAAGAAAGACCACCTGTGATTAAAATAAGGTGCCGCTAGATAAGCTACGAGAAACTGTTTGACAAAACTATTTTCCTTTGATTATTTTTAAAGGAAAATAATAACAATCAGAGGAACTCTACATGAAACGCTGTCCAGCGACAAATAATTTACTTCACGAGCTAAACATAAATATTTCATTGTCATTCTAAGCTCATCTGAGGGGAAAATCATAGGAAGACCCCAAGCTAAATTCCAAAAGCAAAGCAGGTGATCACAATGCTCATGAAAAATTATAAAAATGTGAAAATAACTAAGACAAAATGCAAACAAAAGGCATATCCTCAACACAGCATAATTTTTCTCAAATCTAAGTTAAATACCGAAAATGAATCAAAAATTCCGATTTTTTGATTTAATGATTAATTAAAATAAAACTTTATGCTTTCCGTTTTACTTACCTTTAAATATAACGGGATGACTCACAATCCCTATTACAAATGGTAACACGATGTATTACTAAATGATTAAATAAAAGGTCGGGGAAAAAGTTTCTTCATATTTTATATACAAATTCAAGGTTTTTTTTTCAAAGTTTAATTGCATTTAATTATAATATATATATGCCATTTTGTTCGATAACTAGTTGCCGTCTAGAAGGTAGTGACAAAATCCCGTTGCTGTAGAAATCTTGGGATTTTTGATCAAAAAAATGCGACAAGTAGTTTTGACAGTCTTCTCTTGATGTTAATCTAACACTACCTAAAAATTCTGAAGAGACCGAAGCAGGTCTCTTCAGAATTCTGAAATCTGAGGGTGCAAGGTCAGGTCTATATGGTGGATGCATTAACACTTCCCAACCAAGCTCTCTTAATTTTTGCTGAGAGGCCAAATATATGTGTGGTCTGGCGTTATCATGATGAAAGACCACTCATTTTCTGTTGATCAATTCCAGCCGTTTTTTCTCAATTCATTGCTTGAATCTCATTAGTTGTAGGCAGTAGATATCCGAATCGATGGTTTTGCCTGGCGGTAAAAGCTCATAAAATCGCCCACCACGCCGAATGGCTCAGTTCACGTTTATGGCTTTACCTTGGCATATGGTCCGACACTACTGGTTATTCGCCTACGCGGATTCCAGATATAGAGGATCATGCACCTTCCCTGTTTGACCTTCTGCTGACCTCTCATCCGGACGGATATCAGGTCTCGGTTGACGCCCCTCTTAGCTCTTCGGACCATTGTCTGACCCGGGGTATGGTGCCACTCACGTTTCCATCGCGGTTGCGTTCTTCAGGTTGCCTCCGTGTTTGGCACTATAGGTCGGCCGATCGAGACAGGATGTAGACTTTTTTTGCATCCTACCCTTGAGGGCGGGATTGCTTCTTGCCGGATGATCCCAGCATTGTTTTTATAATTTTTATAATTTTATAAATTTTTGGGTCAGACAATGGTCCGAAGAGCTAAGAGGGGCGTCAACGGAGACCTGATATCCGTACGGATGAGAGGTCAGCAGAAAGTCAAACAGGGAAGGTGCATGATCCTCTATATCTGTAATCCGCGTAGGCAAAGCTACTGGTTACTGTCGGACCATATGCCAAGGTAAGGCCATTAACGGGAACTGAGCCATTCGGCGTGGTGGGCGTTAAAATCGCCAAGCATCACTATCTCTCCGGATGGGATCTATTGCGACAAGGAATCTGCAGCCATTTGAACGTGGTTAATGAGTCGGCCTGTGTCGGCATTACGCTATAGGAACCATAGAGGCACTCGTAGACGCGGGAATGGTCGTTGCTGTCTATGCGTGCACAGGTCAGTACCTTCAAGACTACCGAGGCGTCGAAAACAGATATCTTCTCTGACGTATACGCAAACTCTAGCCCAAGGCATAAAGAAGTGTCCAATTTGTAACTCAAGTAGGATAGATACGAAGTATTAGCTGGAGAGAACACCTGAGTCTCGGTCAGAAAGAGCAAGGCAGGCTTCGCCGACTCCAGACGGTAGTGGACGGCGTTTAGGTTCGAGTGAAGTTCGCTGATGTTGTAGAAATTCATGGCTAGCCTGGCAGGGGTCACCTTTGTTCTGTTGCTCGCTTGCCCCGAGCAGTGTCAGTATCGAGCGAAATTTTGCCGCTTTCACTTTCACTTTCACGCTCAGGAAGAGTAGTGTAGCTTGGGCGTGGATTCTCAGCGAGGGGTTCTCCATGTGGTGCTTTATTTTATTCCGCTACCATGTTAAGGGTATTATATATATATATAGCGGGAGATCTCCCCTTTTCCTTCCACCGGCTACAGTGGTGACCAACCGAGGTCATATGAACACGCAACCAACAACCTTTGGAAACTACAACTTCAAGCCTTCGTCACTATCCTCAAGAACCCCTACCATTCACTTCCGAGAATCGTTTTCTGCAGTCTTCAGCTCCAGCAAGCCAGTCCAACTTTTACCGAAAATATTTCAAAGCTTTAAATATTAACGAATAAATTAATAACTTTTTAAATTACGGTGATTTGTCGCTCTAGATAGCCCCAATTGACATTTCTATGCTAACACGTGGCTGTCGATTTACAGAATTTGCAACCTACTCGATGTTTCCAGGGGTTCTTGCTGTTCTTGAACGACCATGAGAAATATCGCCTAGTGTGTTTCCAGAAGCGTTGAATGCCTATATCTACACGAATTTACTGGCATTATTAGGGGTTTTTCCAACATTGCGCATTCCATAATGAAGTCGAAATAGCTGACGAATGCAAATGAGAGATCGATTGTTTTCGAAATACGTGCACACGCAAAACGGATGTTGCTCTCTAATGTAAAGTATGGCGGCAGCTAAAAATATAAGGACAGATCTTAGTAGCGCTGCCGAGATGAGGGCATCCGCACATCGCTTTGTTTGCGTATAGTTTATCTTCAAAATAGTCGGACCGTTCTGAGACACCCTGTACATGCATTGCTGACTTAATTAATGCTTATTGGTATTAAATTTGAAATATAAAAAATAAAATTTAAATATAATCGACGAGGGTTAGCACGTTTGATCAATAAATTTTTCAAACAGTTCTTACTCTTCTATAATTTAAATAGTACAAAGACTGATTACATTATACAAGGTTTCATTATGCCGGACTTCTAAGACTTCCCCAGCTTTATATCCTTCATCTTATTGTAATGCTCCATAAATCGGATTACGCAGGAGAAAATCTGATCAGTAATAATACTTCAAATAGAATGCCATTTCATAAGGATTCGTTTTGTGATAACGTACTTTGCGTTTGAGAATATTGCTGCGTTTGAAATAATATAGTGATATACAATTTATAGTTATAGCTAAGCTATTACAAAATGAAACCAAGTACATTAATTTAAATAATATCGAAATAAAACAATAAATTGGAGGGTATTAAATTGTTACGTCTTATTTGAAACATTTTGTTTAACAATTTGTAAATTTAATAATCTAGCATGATTTTAAAAATTTAACTATAAACATCAGACTGACAAATTAAAATATACCTATTGACATTCATCATGCCTAAAGTATAGAATTGATGCGCAAATGACAAGATTCATTGTGCGCGTGTAATGCATTTTTATTTTATTCGTAATTCTTCGATACACTATGTCTTAGCACCGACTTCATAAGCTATAATGTGAAATTTATTTATTTCAGTTTTGGGGTAGGTTTGTACTTTTAATTTTAGCTTAATTATTTAATCCTTTAAGTTATCTTAGGAATATCACATATCCAAGGTAAAAAATAGAATTTCTTTTAAATAGGTACATTAACATCTTCATCCCTTATTTTTCCACCCTAAGGAATGGATTTTTCTTTACATTTATATGAGACCATTCCTAAAGTAAACTTCTCGTTTTATATTTTGACTCTTTCAAATAAAAAGTGTACAACTTATTTTAAAATATAAAAATAAATACGGCAGAAATATTTTCATAGGTAATCTCAGAAGAAATATAGAAAATAGAATTCTAATTATGAAGACTTATTTTTTTTAAAAGTTATTTTAGTAAATCATGAGGGTGCACCTTATAAATTGGATGTTCTTTTTACTCAACGTAAAAATGGTGTTCATGATAGCTGAATGTTTGTATGGTATAAACATAATGACTTAATTTTTACATGTAATATTATAATAATTATGTTTGACGGCTTCGCAGCGCAGTGGGTTAGCGTTTGGTTGCAGCGCTACAGGACCGCAGACTCGACTTCGCACGCGTTTGTATGGTCTCAAATTAATTCTTGCGGGTCTGTATGTGTGTATATAGGAAAATATCCTAAAAATCACGTTTTTTGAGTAGAAAATCTCCATTACAGCCTATAAAAGTCCACTGCTGGACATAGGTTTTCCCCATAGATTGCCTCATAGGGGGCATTTTGCCATAGTTGCCACGCTTGGCAAGCGGGTTGACAACCGCAGTTTTTTTTTAATTTTGAGTTGTTATCAGGAAGGTGCTGCTGCCCATTTCCTGTTCAAGTTTCCATCTGTCGCCTCTTACGACACCCACGGGATGATGTTATGTGGATATCCATACATTGCCACTACACGGTTATAAAATCTACTTCCTATAAAATTTGACAATTTCCCTCGGTAGGTTGGATCTCACAAATAGATTGTTTCTACAGCAAACTTACAAATGTATAGTTAATTTTCAGACTCTTAATTATACATATACATACATTTTCGTATTATGAAACCTATATAAAATAAATTTGTATTGAAGAAGAAAGTAGTGACGTTCAATTATTCCAGGAATTTAATAAATGCCTTGCCATTAGATGAACCGATGTAGTAATTTGTCTTCAGTCATTCTCTTAGTCGATATATCTTGATTAAATTATGTGGAAGTGATATATAACCCATCCAGATTTACTTTATTTTACGGTTTATATACGTATCTTGTAATTTTGAAATATTTTTTCTTGCAAGCAAGGTATAAATTAATTTATATTAGATTATATACGATTATATTAGATGTTTAGATTTATAATGCCCTGATTAAACTATATTGGGCGTTTGGAAACGGCTTAAGAGAACCCATCACCTTTTATATTTCACATCATATTATGTCCCATGGGTGTCGTAGGAGGCGACTATGGGTAATGCCAGAAAAATCTAGAGGCTTTCGATCGATGAAGGTACGTATATGACCCTTTCGTTTATTCCAGATGGAAGATACTCAGACTAGTCACACCTTTTTTAGCAGCTTAGGGGTGGGAGATTAAATATGACACCTGAACCGCATCCTGTTAAAATCTCAATGTAAAATTATAAATCTTCAACAAAATGTAGATTTATAATTTATTATCGGGTGGTGTTGCATAATGTTTGTGTGTTTCAATGTCTATTACTTACTAAAAATATTTCTACTTTAGATCGTATGCTGAAAGGCCTAATATTCTTTTGTAATGAAAAAATATAAACATTTTTGAATAGGTGGTGTCAATTCTTGACATTTTTTTCATTATTCTGATTAAAGAAATGTTTCGCAGAATTTTATTAAAAATAATGATTTTTTTTAAATTAAATTATTTAATTGAAATTAGTTGAAAGAAATTCGTGTTACTACACAAAAATGTGACAAATGTTAGATTTGTCAAGTTATATGATAAAACTTCTCCAAAGTGCAGTTTATGTTAACACAACCCACTCAGAACTTTGAAGTTCCTACCAACAGGAGAAAACGAATATAGCACTCCTTCATCTTCTTCTCTATTGAAATTAGGATGTTTTAGATCTGAACAAAAATGAATAATTTTTAATCTGGAGGTATCCGTGATTAACTTTGACATTGGGACGTCAAAGACCTCAGTCCTTCCCGTGACCATGGGCGCTGTAAAGTACTCGAAACGTCGGAAATATAAAATAAGATAATATACGCGATAAAATCCGTAAAGCTAGTTTTATTTAAATGTGTAGTGTTCGCGTAAATATAAGAAATCATTATGTGTTCTCTTATCACACAATTTCTCACTCTGTCCTTTAGATTAAGCCCTAACATACTCCTTAACGACCGCATTTCTACAGCATTTATTCTATACTCTCGTGCTTCTTCTGCACACCCAACTTTCACTGCCATACTTTAAAGTAGGGACTAACACAGCATTGTACCTTTTTGGACACATTCTGACTTTCCACAATAGAGTGTAGGGCTCTATTTACTCTATTTCCGGCATTCACTCGTCGTTCTATATCCTTATCATATCTGCCATCCCTGCTAAATACACATCCCAAATACGCAAACTCATCTACTTGCTCGACCAATTCCCCTTCTATTCTTATTTCACATATCGTTTTACTTTCTTCTCTTTCAAAAATTATAACTTTCGTCTTACCTGCGTTCACTTTCATTCCCCTTTCTTTTAATTACCTGTTCATTAATGTAACCATCATTTGCAACTCGGCCACCGACGACGCAAGAATGACTTGATCATCGGCGTACAAAAGGTATTTGACGGTTAACTCACCCATTCTTAACTCGCATTCTTCAACTTTCAAATCTTCCAAACAACTGTCCATAAATAGGTTGAACAGCCACGTGGAGACCACACAGCCCTGTCTGACACCTTTATGGATGCCAAACAAGTCCGAGTAGGCCCCGTTGATCCTGACACAAGCACTGGAGTCCCTATACAGAGACTTCAATGCCTGTATCAACCCAGCGCTTAACCCAAATGAGTTCAGTGTTTGCCATAACACATCCCTGTCCACTCTGTCATAAGCCTTTTCCAAGTCCACGAACGCACAAAAAACCTTTTTGTTTTTGGCCAAAAACTTCTTCACGATCATGCGCATGGAAAAGACCTGATCCGTACATCCCATTCCCTTTCTAAATATGTAACTAAATTAAAGTAATATAATGTAATTAAATAATGTAATTTAACCTTATCAATTTAAGAACTTTTGTAACCAATGACTTGCTATAACGATTGTTATATTATGGCCTTTAAATATTTCTGATTTCTGATATATTGTATATTCATTTAAAGAACTTGTGGGGTAGTTTAATAAAAACGCGAAATGTGAAATCTATGTTTGAGACAGAACGAGTGTCTGTACAGACTATTTCAATCAACTTAATAATATGGATATTGATTTTTAATTAATTAATTTATTAAAAATCTTATCACTTACAGTCAATGATAGCGTATACAAAAAATTTGGAAAAGCCAAAAGTGCACATCTCGAACGCTCATGTAATGTTTTGAATAATCAATTTACTTTTATTAATTACCGAAACACGTTTTTCGTTTAAAGCTACAAAAAAAAATTGTTTCTCTTTAATTAACACGAATTTTGTTTGACTGTTTGATACCGGTGATTCTTATTTTGTTACCAAAAAAAAAAGTCAAATAATTACTAAAATAAAAAATAAATATAATGAACTGGACGGTTTACAATAGTGAAATTCAAAAGGGATCCTAAGGATTAAAATCTAAACCTAATAAAAGAAAATCAAAGCGATAAGTTCAGTTTTTGGAAACATATGCTGTTCACATCCATACTAACCAACTGACGTCCAAGTCCAAACTTTTTTTTAAATAATAATCGAAATAAATAATCTTTTAACTACGTCAGAAGTATTAATTGAAATCTCCTCTTGCTATGGTGTACTTTTTTATTGTATAAGTGCAATATAAAACTAGTGGAAGATATTTAAGTTGAGTGGATATTAATATAAAATATAAATAAAAATAATGATATCATTGCTTACGGCATAATATAAAAGCAATATAAAATCTTTGTATGAGAGAGAACGAGAGTCTGTATATTACATATCTACCTTGTGGTGCCACGAGGGGGTACACGAGGCATTGAATTCTATTTATATGAATATTCATACATTCATAATTTCTACCAAAATGTATATAATATAATAAGATATGACAACAAGTTTAGTTAGGGGAAACACACTTACCATTGAGAGCTGTATAACAAGCGCACGTTGATGCGTTTTGAGTGCACGTAACAGTTTTTTATCTGTAAATATTGTTTCTGAACTAAAGCTCGTTGTTATATGCTGTTCATTCTTAACGGCGCGTCTAGTTATATGAAACTTATGCCAAAACCATTTACTTATATTTTACTGCGTAAGGACTGGGCGAATCGCGCGTTAAAATGGCGCCACAATGAATTAGTCGCGCTGTCAGCAATCCCGGGAACGGCCGTTTACTATCAAAAATACCAAATTGTGTCGTGAACGAATTACGACATATCTTCTGGTCAGGTATACCTAAAAACCTAAAGACAAGATTGTACAAACAGTGCGTTTTGCCAGTAATGACTTACGGATCTGAGACGTAGTCCTTCACTGATGGCCGTATAAGAAAGCTCAAGGTCGCTCAGTGAGCTATGGGGAGGGCTATACTCGGGGTTCCTCTGCGTGATAGATTTAAAAGTGAGGATATCCGCAGTGGAACTAGAGTAACCGACACAGAACCGCGTAAGAAATGGATTTCTGAAATAAATGAATTTATATTGCGTACTTACCTCTATTTAACAATGATGGAGACTGACACTAAAGGGTATCTACAACCATTACACATGAAATTCATAGAATGATTCCCAGATATGCAAGTAACTCGTAAAAGAATAGGAGATCAGCGAAGAGCAATAATTAATATTAAACTTTTGTCTCAAGAAATAGTAAACAATATTTATATTGAAGTGCAATCAAACTTATAGACTACATTTCCCCAATCAATCTCCGTTACACAAAACAATCGTCATACTAATACCCACCCTTTACAAGCACAACAACGTATGAAATGGATAGACGAATACAATGAAGTTATAATAAAAATTTACTATAAAATAACTCAGTGTGAGAAAAATAAAATAGCATATAGAAAATTCTTACACCAAGAGTTTATAAAACAATTTCCCCATTTAACTCAATTCCCCATTTAACTTGACGGAGCAACGGATAGCTGACCAAAGACGATTAATTTTACAGAACAAATATTTAAGTGTTGACCGCTTAGAATTAATTCAAAATGACTTGCAAAAACAACATAACGATATACAAGCCAATGAAAACTCAATACTTCAGATAAGTATCTCAAACAACGAAGAAACAGATACAGAAAGTTTACATTTAAATGCAAAAAACCACACAGCAAATGAAAATGAAAATTTACATTACAGAGAAAAGGTAATTGCTATAGATGAAATATTTGCTAAAGCTATAGAATATACAAAACCAACTGATAGCCAATTTATACCAAAGCAGAGGTCATCAAAAAATTGAGTAAGGTAGTCACCTATGTGAATAATATTTTGTTGCCAGAATACATCAACAGAGATATTGAATTTAAAACATTTCAGAATTTAGTATACTGTGCAGCGTGGACTTCAGCTAAGCTCAACGGAGCTAAAATTGAAATAACTGTACAAGTTGATAACCCTCTAGGAATGGACAAACATATGAAATATAATAAACCAAAGAAGGAACAAATATTAGAATACAAAGTTAGTGAATTAAGAGCAAAGATGCAAGACTAACACAATTTGTCAATGGAAACAGAGGTAAAAATTTGATTAAACACGTAAATGCTATATTTGAGCAATATAAAACTCATTCTGTCCACAAAGAACATAACATTAAACACGAACACTTTTTAGACACACTTAAACAAACACTTAAACTTACTAGTAGTCGGCTAAAAAGATATAAAGCATGCTCTCTACGAAAAACTCAAAACAGGCTATTTTGTTCAAATGAAAAACTTTTCTACCGAAGTATAAAAACCCCTGTAACAAATAAAATCAGCAACTCAAAAGATTCCGAAAATAGTTTACCCTTACCTAGAAAATTACAAAATTATTGGTCTACAATATGGGTGGAACGTAAACATTATAATACAGAAGCGGATTGGATCAAAAATCAAATAGACACATCACAGATAAAAGCCATGCAATTTCAACATATCAAAATAGACACATTCCAAAAAGTAATTAAAAAACTGCATAACTGGTAATCACCTGGATCAGATAATATACATAACTATTGGTATAAGAAGTTCACAACTGTCCACCCGATTCTGTTTAATTGTAAATAAATTCATACAAAGCCCGCATACCATGCCGCAATACATTTCTTCAGGAATAACGTATATGATACCAAAATATTCGTCTAAGTATGGATAAACAGCACGTAACAGTGTTGACCTTACTTGACTTTAGTAATGCATTTAAAAATGTAGATTTTGATCTCCTGTTAGCTATCTTAGCTTCTTTTAGCATATCTCCTGAAGTGATTGACTTGTTTCATAGTTACTTGTTTGGTCGCCGGCAACGGACACGTGTAGATGACTCGTTCTCTAACTGGTGTACGATTAATGCCGGTGTACCGCAAGGTGGCGTGTTGTCTCCTCTCCTCTTTTCAATCTTCATTAGTTCGATCACGCTCCAATTATCTTCTCGCTACCACCTGTATGCAGATGATCTCAAAGTATATATGCATGCCAAATTGATGGATTTACCCAATACTCTTGATCGAGATCTTGACTTAATTGTGGATTGGAGTAAGTCATACGGTCTTAAAGTAAATCCATCAAAAACAAAAGCAATAATTATAGGCAGTCAAAAATTGGTTAATCTTATTGATTTTTCTTCCCTACCTGGTATTGTTTTTGATGGGACACCCGTGCCATATAATGAAACAGTTAAAAATCTAGGCGTTACTTTTGACAAATTTTTATCTTGGGCTTTTTGCTGAGCGGATGAGGAAGCTCAAGGTCGCTCAGCGAGCAATGGAGAGGGCTATGCTCGGAGTATCTCTGCGTAATAAACTTAGAAATAAGGATATCCGCAGTAGAACCAGAGTGACCGACATAGCCCAACGGATTAGTAAGCTTAAGTGGCAATGGGCCGGCCATATAGCTTGAAGAACCGACAACCGATGGGGAAAAAAGGTTCTCGAGTGGATGCCTCGTACCGGCGGACGAAGTGTAGGGCGTCCCCTTACTAGATGGAGTGACGACCTGGTAAGATATGCAGGAAGTCGATGGATGCAGGTGGCTCAGGACCGTGCTTTGTGGCATTCCTTGGGGGAGGCCTATGTTCAGCAGTGGACTTGTGAAGGGCTGTGATGATGATGATGATATCTTGGGCTCCGCAGGTAAGCGAGGTAAGTAGAAGGGTGTTTGCGTCGGTCGGATCTCTCCGTAGATTAAGCAATTTTCTACCCATACCAACCAAAATTGCGCTTGCACAATCACTTCTTTTACCGATTCTCGATTATGCTGACACGTGTTATCTCAATTTAAATGAAGAGTTGCTTAATAAACTTGAGCGCATTCAGAATCTTTGTATACGGTTAATATTTGGACTTCGAAAATATGACCATGTCTCCGAATATCGCGAAAAACTCAAGTGGCTTCCGATCCGTCTTCGCAGGAATACTCACATTCTTTCTCTTTTATACTGTATACTATTCAATCCCACTTCCCTACCTACCTTAAAGAGCGGTTTGAGTTTCTTGGTGATACTCACTGTCGCTCTCTTCACTCTGATAAAAACCTCACCCTAAAAATTCCATCTCATAAAACTTCCTTCTATTCTAAATCCTTTTCTGTTGAAGCTGTTAGGCTCTGGAACTCCCTACCGCATTAGAAGTGCGCAGTCTATTAAAAGTTTAAAAAACTTGTCAAAGGGCATTTCTTTCCTCCTTAATAGTCATTCCTCTAAAAATTACTACCTACTCATTTTTTCCTAACGTTAAGGCTTTGACTTCACTTACTTGTTTAATTCTTTCTGCTCTCGTATATGTATGTCTATATTTATTGTATTTAAAATGTATTTATTTATTTATTTTAGTATGTATGTATGTATTTATTGATTATATAATTATACATATGTATGTCGTGTGTATTTTCCATTAACCTACGTACACCCTTACCCTTTCTCACAGGTCATTTTATACTCTGCAATGGTTGCCTGATAGAGATCGCTTCTAAGCGATAAGGCCGCCAATTGTACCTTTAAATAATTTATCTTTTTTTTTTTGCTCTCATATGTATTTCTGGTGTACAATAAAGTATATTTCATTCATTCATTCATTCAAAAGATCCTAGCAATCTTGACAACCCTTGACAACCCTGCAAAATACAGACCTATCACATGTTTACAAACATTGTACAAAATAATTACATCTTGCTTAACCGAAACCATTTATGAACATATATACTCTAACAACATACTGTCAGAAGAACAAAAAGGCTGTCGGAAATTTACTTAGAGTTGCAAAGAACAGCTCACAATAGATGCAGTAATTTTAAAACAGGTACAACTAAAAAGAAAAGATTTATTTAGCATGATTATAAGAAAGCTTATGACTCAATCCCGCTTACTTGGTTATTAAACATTTTAGAAATATATAAAATACACCCAAACATAATACAATTCTTACAAGCTGCTATGATCAATTGGACAACGAAACTAAAACTTAACACACTAGATGGCATGATAGAAACAGACATTATTACAATAAGGAGAGGCATATTTCAAGGAGATGCACTTAGTCCTCTCTGGTTCTGCCTTGCAATAAACCCCTTATCAAAAATGTTAAACTCTAAAAATATAAGTTACCCGTTACAATACCATACAACACAAGAACATCTACATACAAATAAACTAGAAAAAAAACTTAGTCATCTTTAGTATATGGACGATCTTAAGCTATATGCTACTACTCAAGATGAATTAGACCAGTTAGTTAAATTAACGGAAACATTTTTACGGGATATTGGAATGGAATTCGGTATTGATAAGTGCAACATCAATTCGGTTAGAGCTGGACAGTATTATAAACATAATCACCAATTGCAAACAGGACAGCAAATCAAATCTTTAGAAGAGAATGGAGTGTATAATTATTTAGGATATAATCAGTTGAAACAAATACACCACGAAGAAATTAAAAATAC
This sequence comes from Parnassius orleans, assembly GCA_029286625.1. NCBI lineage: Eukaryota > Metazoa > Arthropoda > Insecta > Lepidoptera > Papilionidae > Parnassius > Parnassius orleans. The sequence continues at coordinate 333,199 of JAGSMP010000488.1, read as the reverse complement.
ATTAACAGATCAGTTCCGATATAGACTTCGCTTAGTATTAACATCTCAATTAAATTCTAAAAATATATTTAAAGATATTAACACATTTGCAATTCCCATACTAACTTATTCTTTTGGCATAATACAGTGGTCCAAAATTGAACTAAAACAACTACAACGCACAATAAATACATCTCTTACGAAGCACCGTAAACACCATCCAAGATCGTGCATACAAAGACTAACATTGCTACGAAATGATGGAGGAAGAGGTGTAATAGACATAGTTAACTTACATAACAGACAAATAACAACACTGAGAAATTACTTTTATCATAAAACTACAATATCATCACTACACAATGCTATAGTACAGAATGATCATAAATTGACACCGCCTAATATGTATGATAAAACATTACAAAAATATCAGGTACTTACAGATAATAACACAAAAATTGACATATGGACGCAAAAGTCTCTACATGGAAGACATCGCCAAGCGTTGAACCAACCTACCGTAGACAAATTAGCGTCGAACGCATGGCTTCAACGTGGTAAGCTTTTCCCTGAGACTGAGGGTTTTATGTGCGCAATTCAGGACCAATTCATAGAGACACGTAATTATCAAAATCACATCATTAAAATAAAAAAATCTACATGCCGACACATGTAGACGCTGTTGTAATGCTTCAGAAACAATCCAACACATCACTGGTGCTCTTAAAGCGATTGTTCAGACAGATTATAAGTATCAGCATGATCAAATAGCCAATATTATTCACCAAAAACTTGCCCTTAAATGGAAACTAACTGACCAGCCAACTCAAGTATATTATAAATATAAACCTGAAATAGTGCTTGAAAACAACACTCACAAAATGTATTTTGACAGAGCTATACTTACCGACAAAACAATACACTATAATAGACCGGATATAAAATTAATAGACATTAGTGAAAAAATTTCCAAATACACTGATTTAAAACATGAAATTATTAGAATGTGGAACTTACATAATGCTATTATATTAACTATAGTCCTCTCTACAGAGGTACTCAGCAACACCATGTCATCGGCGTAACTTAGGTTGTTGACACACTTTCCATCCACATGGCAACCGACCTTAGTGCTGCTGAGTCTCTCGAGCAGCTCATTTATATACAAGTTAAAAAGTTGAGGTGAACTTATTCCACCTTATCTCACGCCACATTTCAACTCGTACGATTCAGAAAGCTTATCTGCCCATTTTACATGATTGGTTTGATGATTGTACCAATAGCGAAGATACCCAGGAGATCATTAGAAAAATTACATTCGGTAAGTTTTTTCCATAGAATGTGATACGACAACAGTTCAAAGGCTTTCGACAAGTTTAAGAAGCATCCATAAACCGGGGTTTTGTGATCTGTATAATATCTGACTGTATATTTTAAACCTAATATTGCACTTTCTGTTGACAGACCTGCCCTAAAACCAAACTGTGCATCATGAAGCTGAATAAATTTTTCTAACTCATTGCTTAGTAGCCTGTCGAGGACCTTTGCCGTCACTGTTGCCAAAGAGATAGGTCTGTAATTGCTCTTATCTGAAATGTCTCCAGTCTTATTCTTCACTCTTGGTAGAACTATTGTTCTTATCAAATCTCTAGGCAGATACGCATGACTTATGCACAGTGAATAAAACATGGAGAGGATGCGAGGAAGGTGACAACCAGCATGCTGCAGATGTTCTATGCTGATACCGTCATGTCCCGGAGACTTACCCCTAGACTTACTTCCGATTATCTCTCTGAACTGTTTAGCGGAAAATCTAATTGGTTTTTCTATTAGATTCGGCTCAGCATAGACCATCTGTTGTGAAGAACTGAGTGGTGACTACACTAAAATGTTCTTTGAACTAAAAGCAGCCTCGTTGACGTCTTCACAGCCAATCACCGTCGACTAGTTCACACCGCGAAGGTCCAATTCTATTGCTCCGATATCAACAAAATTTCTGTACCTGTTTTTTGATTTAGGTTTATTTTCAGCAAAACTCACACCCACCATAGGTATATAATGATCATACATCTGCAGAAATAATATATTTGTATTTGATGAAAATGTGGTTTAAACATGTACAACCACTAGTAGGTTCTGAAATAGCCGACAAAAACTCGTGGGAAGCCATTGGGCATAAGTAATCAGATACTTGCATATCGGTGTCACCAGCTAATAGGTTGATATTTAAGTCCCCTGCTACCATAAAACATGATCTATCCTGTATGCTGTGAAGTGTACTATCCAAAAATTGCAGAGAGCCCTTAATGTTGTGAAATGAGGGAGAGCGATATATGCATAACATAGACAATGAGTTATCCAAGTCAACCCTAAGTAAGTTTGCCACATCAAAGGTGGGCTCCTGCACAGAAGGATTCCACTTGCCCAAACTAATGTAAAAAGCCACTCCCCCACTCTTATTAATATACTTTATAGTTTATAGTATGAAAGGCCCTATAGCCGGTGATTTGCCCAATTACTTAGCCATCATGTAGGCAGCATTCAGTCAGAATGATGACGTCATATATTATGTTTATTCTCTTTAGGACTACCAAAAATCATTAAAATTATGTTGAAGACTACGTATATTAAAAGTGAGAACCTTAAAATCATTTCATTAAAATATTTTTTTAAACATTCTAGCCTATCCAGAGAGTGACATTCAATTTATAAAGATTTTTCTATATCGTATTGGGTTTCTATGGCGCCCATAGTATATAAAAAACTAATAGAAAGAAATATTGAAAGCAGAACTTGTCACTCAAAAACTGGAAGTTATACAAACATTTGGATATTATAGAAACTAAGCCAATCAATTTTTGATCACACAGGTATAATTTGATCGGAATTCGAATATAAATAAGGCGTTTGTAGCGCGACGTGCAAGTAGTATTTTGCTACATTAAAAATATATGTAACATAATATGATTTAGAATTAAATTATCTTGCGAGTCTATTATAATCATTTGTGAAAAATTTAATACTATTAAATATATAAGTTATGAATGGGTGATTTCTTTTTTTTTTTACAATTACTGGTAAACAAATACTTCTTTTCACTTTCTTTTGGCATAGATTAACAATAAAATGAGAGAAAAATAGTAATAACGTGGCTGCAAAAAATTTGTGCCATTAACATTGAATAATAACATGCAAAAAATAAATATGAACTTAATAAGAAGCAAAACAGGCTAATTTGATTTATTGTCTTGGTGTGGAAAGGAAGATGGGTTACACTCATGGTCCTGGGAAACGAGATACCGGTTCATGTCAGCAGCACTTCGTATGGTACGGTCTGGACTACCTTCGTGCTTTCGGAAATGAACGTTTCCATTTTTAATCCAGCAGTACCTATAACCTAGTCCTTGAACTTCAATATCTAAATTGGTGAGGTCACGTCTAGCCTTCATTGCCCTTAAAAATTCATCTCACTTGTCCCTTCTTAGAAAGTCCACTATGACTGTTCGGGGTCCTTTAAATTGACTTTCCTGATTAATTCGGTCTCGTCGACTCCCTAGACGAACAACGAAATCAATGACGTCATAAACTGGGGTGATGCCGATCTTAGAAGCCGTAACGAGGACAATGTGTTGTAGGTTCTCTTTGATATTTTCGTTGATTCCCATCATCTCCATTTTGTTTCGAAGCGAGGATTGTAACTGGGTGTTGAGTTGTTCCTGGAGGATTTAAATGGTGGGTTTATGAAAATCTATGTCGGACTCCCTTTTATCCAAAACCTGAAGTTTCCCTTCAGCTTGTGACACACGTGTTTCCAATGATTCCAATCTCGCGGTACAAGCTAATAAAAGTTTCTATGGCGCCAAGAGACACTGCGAGACTGTTTGCATGACGCCCTTCATTTCAGTCATTTCTTCCCTCATAAGATGTATTTCTGATGCAAGCTTGAGAAGGTTGTCATTTATTGATTGTAACGCGGGCTTCGGACTCTCATCGATAGTGGGAGATACGGGTTTGCGTTTCGATGGACGGGTGATGACATATAAATTCAGCTCATGTTAGGTGTGCGAATAAAAGTGTTGGAATTATTACCCTTAGGAGTCCCGCGGTGGCAGTTAGGGCATAGACAGCTTGACAAAAATTCGTCCGTGAACAGTTCATATTCTTTTTCCAAAATATTGATACATGAAATGTGATAAACGGTTTTACATCTATGGCATCCCACAAACAAACCCGCGCTGCCGATGTCAGACTAAGAAAAGACATTATTTACGTAGGTTCTTATCAATAAGCGTCAGCTGTTGCAATAGATATTTTTTTTAGTATGCAGTTAAACGGCAAGGCGCATACCGGTTTAAGTGAATCCAATGCAGGTATATATATGCACTTCGCACTGTAAAGGCAAGCAGGGATGCGTTCGCAGTCGCTTGCTATTGGCAGAGATTGACGGACGTTAGAGGGTACACTATCTGGGATAACGAAGTCCGGTGAGTGATAAGTTTATGTTCACCGTTTAAAAAAATAATGGAACAAATTTCAGTGATCGTATTCACAATAATAAGCGACATTAAAATAAAATGTAACAGTCGATAGTATGAAACGTTCGTAACACTCTGACATAGGTTAATCTCATGTAAGTACACTTTATCCCGTATAAATAATTTTAACAATCGAACGTATACGAATTGTGACTGTTGAGATCAGCGAACTCGACCGTACACCTATCCCGTTCTGTGTCGGTTACTCTAGTTCCACTGCGGATATCCTCATTTTTAAGTCTATCACGCAGAGAAACCCCGAGCATAGCCCTCCCCATAGCTCACGGAGCGACCTTGAGCTTCCGTACAACAGTGAGTATTGTCATCACTGGCAAAACGCACTGTTTGTACAATCTTGTCTTTAGATTTTTAGATATACCTGACCACAAGATGTGTCGTAATTCGTTCACGACACAACTTGGTATTTTTGCTAGTAAAATTTACGGCCGTTCCCGGGACTGCTGACAGTGCGACTAATTCATTGCGGCGCCATTTTAAGGCGCGATTCGCCCAGTCCTTACGCAGTAATATATAAGTCAATGGTTTTGGCATAAGTTTCATATAACCAGACGCGCCGTTAAAAATGAACAGCATATAACAACGAGCTTTAGTTCAGAAACAATATTTACAGATAAAAAAATGTTACATGCACTCAAAACGCCACAACGTGCGCTTGTTATACAGCTCTCAATGGTAAGTGTGTTTCCCCTAACTAAACTTGTTGTCATATCTTATTCTTATTGAATGCTGCATCCAATGCGCTAGGTATATATCGGTGGTAAATATCGAAACTGATACTGTATTTAAAACCTAGTTATTACGCTGCTGACACGTCGTTTGAGTCCTCAAACCTCAGAGATATTGTGTTACACACATTAAAAAAAAGATAATACGTGTCGGTTAAAAAGCATAGGAACTTTTACCAACGGTTGTCAGTTCTTCAAGCTATATGGCTGACCCATTGCCACTTCAGCTTACTAATTCTTTAAGATTAAAATAATACTGACTTATTTAATTACTATCATTTCTATTAGACTTGATTGACATTAATTGTCATAATTGTACCATTCTGAATTCAAATAAGAAAATTGATATAATATTCAGTAATTATAACTGTCTTCAGTACACATTTTGTTTTGGCCGAAATATATTTTTAAACAATATAAATAAAAAGCAGTGTAGCTAAAGTATTAAAGTTGCAGCCTACTATGTGCACGTCCCTGTGTTGGGAAAAGGCCTCCTCTCATTTCTGAAAGCGTTTTGGAGTATTTATTCCGCCGCGCTTCTTAAATACGTGCTGGTGGACTTCACATATCCTCGAAATATTTTAGTCCTCAAATATGCAGTTCGCAGGTTTTCTTTTTTTCACTTGATTTGCGCTTATAGCTGCAATTGACAGTTGTTTGGATGGTAGGGGGGATCGAACCCGGGTTGCACGCGTACTGATACGCTTATAGCCAAAATAGGCCTGTATCGATCACGATTGACCAAATCACTTGGATTTGATCAAATCCCACACGCGATTGATCGAGTCCCGGTTCTCAAAAATATTTCTGTTCACGTGCTAGTTTAATATCACAAATAAACTGTAATTCAACCCCACTAGCTGTAATTCTGTAATAAATAAAATAAGGCGTTACTTTGCGGAAATCTTACATTACTTTGAAATATTCAATGAACGTATTTAAATAAGCCCATCCGCGACACTATAATCATCGTATTATCAAAATGAACGAATCATTTTGACCCGATCAATTCACTAGTGGCTCACGACCGACCCAGGTTAGAACAAAATTATTGATCGACACAGGTCTAAGCGGGAGCTTAGGTCTTGAGCCACTACGGATCTAACAGACGTAATTGACTTTAATTGTCATATTAAATGTATCATTCTCAATTACAATGAGAAAAATTATTTAATATTTAGTATTTATTTCTGACCAGCACAAGTTGACATTAGTTTGGGCGAAATATTTTTTCACTGTTAAAAGAAACGTCGTGATTTTGATGTAAAAAATTATTGACTTGTTAAGTTTTATAAAGATATCATTTTATTAAGGTGTAGTTATAATACGCTAAACTTTTCTTCAAACGTCAATCTCATCTGCGCGCACTGCACACTTCTGAAAATCAGAAGAATTAACGGTCGAGGCTCTCACGACCGACTGATGGCTCAAATCCATCAAAAATTAGAACCTACGGCTAGTCGTTATCAGATTATATTGACACCGACTACGACATAGTGCTGTGCTTTGTGTGGCTGCGCTTTGTTTAAAACATAGCAGGGATCACGCGACACGTGCTAATCCACTCTAAAATAATTTAGAATATCTGTATCAGATTCTTTTTTACTCACATCTTCCACAATTCCAAACATATTTTCATATTTTCGTTTTCATGAAAAGAAGCTAATTTTTCATTAAACGTCTACACGTAAGGTAATATGCATCCAGTCGCAAAGCAAACCAGGTACTCACGAAAATCAAAGTGTTTGTAGAAAAAGCATAGTACTAGAAATTTAGCTTAGCTCAATGGTGATCAGTCACCTTAATAATAAGAATGAACTAAAAATACATTAGTTGCAATTATAAGAGTTGATTTACAACGTATTCCGCAGTGCAGGATAATATCGTGAGGAAACCAACCTAACCTCCAAAAAATAAAATTTCAAGGACATGTTCAATCTACCAACATTATACATGTTAAGTCTACCAACACGCGATAAAAGTATATTAATTAAAACTAACGAGCAGTTTACACCTTACCGTGCATCACAATTTTGGGATATAAATTCAAAAGAAAAATATCGGAGCGCGATGTTATTAACGCGGTCATCAATCAGTTTATCTCGCTCGTGCATCGCTTGGAGTGCTCTCAGGAGAGTGATAATATTTATAGTGCTCATTACCATACGAGCTGGGGCCATTATTTTAATTGCCATAATCAAATTTCTGGTATTCTGGTGAATATTGTTTGCCGTAACTAATAGTGTTTAAACATAGGATAAAAAAAGATTTAATATACAAACTAAATGTGTTTAAATGATGCAAATATTTTGCAATAAGTTTGTATAATTTTATGTAATTAAAAAGATTAACATTATTATTAGGATATTTTTTTAAATCCATATTTTTTAATAAAATGAGTACCAAAGTCCGTAACGGGGAAATCCGCAGAAGAACAAGACAAAACCCAGCTGGTCATTAGGCTGAAGTGGCAATGGGCTGGCCATTTAGCTTGAAGACTCGACAACCCATAAGGAACAACGGTTTTCGAGCGGCAGCCTCGTAAACCGTTGGATGAAACTCCACAGCATGGAGTAACGACCTGAATAAATACGTCGATGTATGCTGGTGGCTCAGGAGCATACTTTGAGGCAGTCTATAGGGGAGGCCTATGTGCAGCAGTGGACTTCTGGTAAGCTGTAGTAGTAGTAGTAGTAGTAGTAGTAGTAGAAGTAGTATTTGTTGTCAGCGTAATAAGCTGCGGTTTAACCATCTTATAGATTTTGGCGGTACCGAATTTGTTATTTTTGTTATATCAATACCAACGGATCATAATCAAAGTTAGCAGTGCGAGCGTAACATTCGCTCACGTAGTATCGGGGACTTCGTACGGCATCATAAAGTAGGGGAAGTGTCACGTTGAGATATTTTTATTCATAAACTAGTTTTGCGATATTGGCCGTGAGTTATACTTCAAAAATTTAAGTGGTAAAGATAACAGTACGATTGTTATGTAGCCGTTGTCTTTACTCTGCATATTTTTAATGATTAAATTCTAAAAACTTTCTATGAAAAAGAAATGAAAGGAGAATTACTCGAAAAAAGTCACGCTTAGGAAAATGTAGAAAACTTTCTCAGCTACCAGTTCTCAATTACAATACATCTCTGCTACTTCTAAACATAGCATCAGCCATCTCAGAAAATTCATAATGTGGAAAATATAGATATATTTCCTAATAAAGTATTGTCTTTAAAAAAAACCTATAGATTTAATATCCCAACGTTACGTCCTGCAGATAAATACTGCAGTAAGAGTGGCATCTCGATTACTATGTTATACTTAAATTTAATTATAGCCATCACTACCATCTCTGCACAGGGAGGACGACTCACTGGCCCATGCCGCAAAAGAGAACGCCGACCTTTTAGGCTCCCTTTTTGCGTCCAACTCGACTCTTGATGACGGGGGGAACACACCGCTGACCATCCCGCGGTTTGAGTGCTCCATGCCGGATTTGCGATTCTCACAGTGCTCGGTTCGCAAAGCACTCCTCTCCCTGGACATCCACAAGTCGAGTGGGCCTGACGGAATCCACCCAATTGTGCTGAGGACGTGTGCTCCGGAGTTGGCACCGGTTCTAACGCGTCTTTTCCGGTACTCCTACTCCTTAGGCGTAGTCCCGAAATCATGGAAGACAGCTTTTGTCCAACCGATCCCTAAAAAACGCGACCGCTCAGACCCGTCCAACTACAGGCCTATCGCCATCACCCCCTTGTTCTCCAAAATAATGGAGTCCGTTATAAACTGCCAGCTCATGCGGTACCTTGAGGATCACCAGTTGATTAGTGACCACCAATACGGTTTTCGTCGGTGTTGATTAGCTGGTGATCTTCTGGTCTACCTGACTCATAGATGGGTGGAGGCAGTAGAGTCCAAGGGGGAGGCATTGGCTGGTAGTTTGGACATTGCGAAGGCTTTCGATCGGGTTTGGCACAAAGCGCTTCTTTCGAAGCTCCTTTCCTATGGGCTTCCCGAGAAATTGTGCATTTGGATCACCAGCTTTCTTGCAGAACGGAGCATCAAGGTCGTTGTAGACGGTGCATGTTCCGACTACAAGCCTATTAACGCTAGTGTTCCACAAGGCTGCGTGCTATCACCAACGCTATTTCTTCTGCATATCAATGATATGTTGCAAACCGGTAGCATTCATTGCTATGCGGATGACAGCACTGGTGATGCTCTATACACCGACCGTGCCAATATTTCTCGGGGAAACGTCGCCGAGTACCGGAACAAACTTTTGTCTGAAGTCGAGTCTTTGCCTGAACAAAGTCTCGGATTGGGGCCGACTAAATCTAGTCCAGTTTAATCCTCAGAAGACACAAGTTTGCGCGTTTACCGCTAAAAAGAACCCCTTTGTCGTATCTCCTCAGTTTCAAGGCACTCCTCTTGTTGCCTCAGCCAGTATCGGAATCCTCGGCGTCGACATATCGAGTGACGTGCAGTATGGAGGTCACTTGGAAGAGAAGGCCAAATTGGCCTCTAAAAAGCTTGGCGTGCTCAGCAGAGCGGGACAGTATTTAATGCCGGCACAACGCCTGCAACTTTACAAGGCGCAGGTTCGCCTCACATGGAATACTGTTCCCATCTCTGGGCTGGGGCTCCCCAGTGCCAGCTCCTTCCACATGACTGCATCCAGCGCAGAGCGGCTCGAATCATTGACGACCGAGTCTTTTCCGATCGGCCCGATTCATTGGCGCTGCATCTCTTTGCATTTTCTTTCGCATTTACTACGGGGAGTGCTCTGAGGAATTGTTCGGATTAATCCCAGCCGCCAAATTTCACGGACGCACATCGCGGCAGAACTCCCGATACCATCCACACCATCTGGATGATTGGCGGTCCATCACTGTGCGATTTAGAAGATGTTTTCTTCCTTGCACAACTTCCTTGTGGACTTAGTTTACCACCAGCGATTTTTCTGGACCGATACGACTTAGGGACCTTCAAGAAAAGAGCCTACTCCTTTTTAAAAGGCCGGCAACGCATCTGCAATTCCTCTGGTTCCCCTGGTGTTGCAGTTGTTCATGGGCGGTGGTAGTCACTTACTATCAGGTGAGCCGCATGCCCGATTGCCTCCTCTCCTATAAAAAAAATTTACAACGTGCTCAGCGGTGGAGGAAAACATCATATTGAAACCTGTACGTATGATAAATAAATAAAAATATTTCAAAGCCTTGTGAAATCCGCCAACATGATTCGGGCCAGCGCGATGGGCACTTTATTGCCCTAAAACCCTCTCAGAAATGAGAGGTGACCTGTCCTTACCTGTGGGAGTTATTATATAGGCTACTTTTTACTTTTTTTTTCTTTATCTTCATATCTGAATAAAAATGTTAGATAAGCGGTCTTTAGTCTAACATCTTCTGTTTAATATAGACAATGGAATTTTTTTAGAAAAGCCCCTTATTTTAATTACATGATAATTATATAATATTTTTATTCATTTATCCTGCACCCATCGTTTAATCCATTAGTTTTGGTTCGCACAACTTTTTCTTTCATTATAAATTAATATTAACCAGAAGAATGAACTTTAGTCATATATATATACAACAAGGTAAGGTCTTACTTGGTAGAGGCACGCTGTAGCTATGCTAACTATACGTAGCTGCCGCACATATTCCCTCCCTATATTTTTAAACTGTAATAAGTAAACATAAAAATCGAATACTTACTTACCATACGTTTTTTCCATTTACTAGTTAAAAAAGCCGACAGCAGTGGATTGTTAATAGGTGAAAAAAGGAGATCGTAAATATACCTTTAACTAGCTCGTAAGACTTTTTTTCTGCCTAGGAAGCCACCTGGCTAGGCAGTGCTTGCCCTGTTGTCAGGCAGGTAGGTATATAACGTATCTGTAGCCTTCTTTGTTTGAAGTTGACTGCAGGTATCCATGAGCTTTAGTAGCCATTATCATCAGTCACTTCAATTATAATAGTCATTATTTGTTAATATTGCAAAATACGTCAGGCAGGTTTTTTTTTTTAATAAAAAGTACTTTTTCACTTTTTCTAGTGTACCAGATATTTGATCAAATTAAGTTTAATATTCAGCACAGCACATCCCATTTTGTGTTTTCAAACATAAGATTGTTTATCAGTTAAGAGTTAATATCGATTACTAATACAATAGGATTTGCAGGGTCTACTAATTCGCGTACCATTGAAACAGGTAAAAATACTGATTCATTTCGTATGCTAGCGGTCAGTAGTGGCGTGCTCAGTAATTTAATTCAGTAATTCGTCTGGGGAACGAAGCCAGAGCATCTATTATTCATCGATAAGTCCGAAACTCACGAAAACGTGCCAATGTATCCGAAAAGGTTTTCTAATTAGAGAACAGTACGGTTTATGTTTGATTGATAGAGCTTTTAAAAATTATTGTGGACAGTCTATTCTTCCGATCTCCATGTGAAAATCTGCTGCGTGTTTTATGTAATATGTAATAAACGTGACGCTAAGCAGTATCTATATCAATTGATGTCTGTTAGTCTCGCAAAAACTCGAAAATAACTAGACCGATTTTTATGAAATATTTTAGTATATTTAAGTAGAATTGGTGTGCACGAAATTAATAAAGAAAGAGAACTGGCAGAGGGGAATAATCATGCGAGGTGAGTCCATTGGGGTTGAATGATTGAATCGTTTGTAGCGACAATTTCAAAATTGTTGATCGTGCCTGAAGCCGCGAGTCACACAAAGAACTTCATACGTTTGATATTGCCGCGAGCGCGCCGCGCGCATTATTCGGCAGCTTGCCCGCTACTTCCACACCTGCGTTTTGTACGTGCACACTTGCATATAATGCTATGTGTTTGATATTTCGTGACCGCGCCCGCCACCGCGAGCGCGAGTTAATGTGAACAAGCCCTAAGGATGAAAAGGGAATGTCTTGTTATCAGCAGAAAGTTTCCGGTTCTCTACACTCACCAAAAGAAACACAGCAATATTTTGCTTTTCTGGTCAAGCCGACTTATTTGTGCTGTAGTCATAACACAGCGGCAGCGTAGCTCTACTACGTACATAATTAAATTTAAATGAAACATTAGGTTTCAGAGACTTATCTAATGGGCGATAGTCGCAAGCTTTCATATTTTAAACGCAATTGTACTTTTACATATTATCTTGAATTTTGGTTAACTTCTAGTGATAGAATAACTATTTCGTACACCATACATAGAATATCAAAGCCAGTGATAAAAAGCAAGAAATAAATTATGAGGTGATTGATACTCTCATCACAAATCAAGTGCAAAGAAGTGAAGAAAACATAATTGTGAATACGTAAATAACCCAGCTTAGATACAACTATTTTTTTACCATTACCGTAACAGCCTATCAAAAGACCACAGTTGAACATAGGCCTCTCCCATATATTACCTCATAGCGGGGATATTTGCCATAGTTGCTGCAAGTTTATTTTTTATCTTTTAGTTGTTATTAGGAAAACGCTGCTGCTTATATCCTGGTTTGTTTCCCTCTGTAATATATTATATAGTTTGTAGGGTAGGTGGCATTTACTTATAAGTGATATATGTCAAAAGTGTGTAGATGGTTAGGCAAGGCTTGTGAATAGACGTGGAACAATCGAGAGTGTTTTATTTTGCAGTGGCGACGAGGAAATTTAGTTATAATAAATGTATAAACTGGAAACAAAATTGTGTAAACCAATGGCAAATATCGGCAGGCTCGGAGAATTAGATGTGTCTAATGGAAATTGGAAATCATATTGCGAACGATTGGCTATGTGTTTTTGGTTAACGGTTTTAAGGAAGAATTGAAGTTACCCACGTTAATATCTATTATAGGCGATAATGGATATGAACTAATGACTAACTTGTGCAGCCCTAATAAGCCCGCTGATATGAAATATGAAGATGTAGTAAGAATAATGAGTGATTATTTACAGCCTAAGCCGTACAAAGTGTTAGCGGAACGGTACAAATTTCGGCAATGTAGGCAGAAGGAAAAGGCAACTGTATCACAATTTGTAACGGAACTTAAACAGTTGGTATTTTCATCCAGACAGCTTTTGAATTAAATCATGTGACTTCAAAAGCTGTCTGGATGAAAATATGAGGGATCAATTTGTATGTGGACTGCGCAGTGATTCAATGCGTCAAAGATTATTTACTGAAAACTGTTTGAGTTTGCATGCGCCGTGAAATTGGCTACAACGGCGGTATACGGTATACGGTACGGGCGCATGCAGCATCGGCGAGGTAGGATATGAAGCAGATTCGCTAAAACGGGAGCGGCAAAGTGTTGGCTCAATATATGTTAACCGTCATGTCAGTGAAGTGAATGTGGTGCAAATGGGCAACTGCACAACATGTGGCGATTGGCTTTAATGCCGGTATCGTAATTTTACCTGCGATAATTGTGGACAAGTTGGACATTTAAAACGAGTTTGTCTACTAAACGTGGGCAACGGAAATAAAGGAAGGCATGAGTGGAGTACGGGTACGGGTAACATCCGCTGCTTGGCGTCCGGGTGGAGTGCGGGGCGCGGCGAGCGACGCGCGGCCACCGGCAAGCGCAACGCGTGAACCCTGCATATGGAGGAGGACGAGCAGGCTTCCCCGGCAGCTCTTGAGGGTGAAGAAATCGTTTATCCTATGTTCCAAATGTCTTTGAGGGACTACAAACCAGTTATCATTCCTATTATTGTTGATCTACAAGTTTTAATTATGGAAATTGATACTGGCTCGGCTTTGTCGTATATTAGTTAATTATACGACAAGCCGAGCTAATTTGTATAAAAAAAATTTAAGCATTTGACATTATTACCATGTAAGTTAACACTCCCGTTTTATGACGGCAGTAAAATCCAGCCGGCAGGGTTCATAGAAGTTAAGGTACAATATAACGGCAACTGTAAAAAACTTGATTTGTATGTAATAGAAAGAGGGACAACTGTATTGCTAGGAAGACAATGGTTAGCGGAATAGATATTCCGAAATTTCATTTAAAAAAACCGAATAAATTGTACACAATATTTTGATAAATTTAAAAATTTGAATATGTTACTCGACAGATTTAAACAATTATTTGATGGCGGTCTTGGGCGATCTACCGGCGGGCGAGCAACGCTTCATGTGCGGACAGGCGCCGTGCCGGTATTCTGCCGCGCGCGGCCGGTGCCGTACGCAATGCGCGAGCGGGTCGATGCCGAGCTGGACGCCATGCTGCGGGCTGGTGTCATCGAGCCGGTTGACTCCTCCGACTGGGCGTCTTCACTGGTCTTAGTTAACAAACCTGATGGATCGCTTCGCATTTGTGCGGATTACAAGGTAACATTGAATCGTGTCTTACTGGCGGATAAATTCCCGGTTCCTAAGATCGAAGACTTATAAGCGAATCTTAGCGATAGTATTTGGTTCAGTAAGTTAGACTTATCTCAGGCCTATAACCAAGTAGAGTTAGATGAATCAAAAAAATATGCGGTAATAAATACACACAGGGGTCTTTATATGTACAATCGTCTTGTTTATGGATTGGCTTCGACCCCTGGTATTTTTCAAAGAATTAAGATAAACCTTCTTAAAGATATACTTAATACGGTAGTCTTCTTAGCTGATATTTTAATTTTTAGTGTATCTGAAAAAGAACATCTTGAGACATTGCAAAATGTACTTTCAAGGTTGAACGAATACGGATTAAAGATTAGAAAGAAAAGTTAGCGTTTTTGCGAACGAGATAAAATATCTTGGTTATATTGTCAATAAAGATGGTATAAAGGTAGATTTAGAAAAGATAAAACCAATTTTACTTAAGTGACAACCAACTGACGTATTCGAATTACGTACATTTTTAGGAATGGTTAATTTTTATTGTAGATTTGTGAAAAATTTGAGCTTTTATTTAAATCCGTTATACACTCTTTTAAGAAAAGGTAGCCATTGGTTTTGGGAAAAAAGAGGCTTTAGCAATTGTATTCGCAATCAAAAAGTTTCACTAATATCTGTATGGCAGCCAGTTTATATTGCGGACAGATCATAAGCCCTTGGTAAGCATTTTCGTCCCGGGTCATGGTATTCCTAAAATGACTGTTAGTAGATTGAAGCGATGGGCATTAATAGTGTCGTCATACAACTTTACAATTGAATTTATAAGTACTGATCGCAATACAGCCGACGCGTTATCTCGTATGATGAAAACTTATAAAGAAACTGGGTTTTCTGAACAATGTGATGTGCCAGAACAAACATATTTACATTTTCCAATTTGGAAGCATTGCTTTTAGATTATAATTCACTTAAAAAGGAAACCGTACACGATCCTATTTTAAGCAGAGTCATAAGTTACATAAGAGACGGCTGGCCGTACCATATTTAAATAGAAAGAACGAATTTTATTCGGAACTAGGTTGTATAATATGGGGTCACCGGGTGGTAATTCCTAGCGCCTGTAGGGCTAAAGTTTTAAATGAGTTACACGAATCTCACATGGGTATGGTTAAAACTAAAAGTTTAGCACGTAGCTATGCATAGTGGCCGGGCATAGATGAAGAAATAGAAAAGTTATGTCGTTCATGTCGAGTGTGTGCAGAGACGGTGGATTTACCGCCCGTCCACGCCATCCATCCGTGGCCTTGGCCGAATCGGCCTTGATCTCGCTTACATATAGACTTTTTCGGCCCAATCGCAGGGAACGTTTACATAGTGGTCATAGGCGCTTGCTCTAAATTGATGGAAGTTATTAAAATGAATTCTACCAATTCCAAATCGGTGATTAAAGCATTATGAGAATTACGGTCTCGGTTTGGTTTACCAAAACAATTAGTTTCAGATAACGGCCCACCCTTCACGAGTTCAGAATTTAAACAATTTTTAGTGACTAACGGGATAGAACACACGTATTCAGCGCCGTATCACCCTTCATCCAATGGAGCAGCTGAAAATGCGGTTAAAACCTGCAAAAACGTAATTAAAAAGGCTATATTACAGAACTTAGACGTAGACATTGTGCTCATAAGATTTCCTTTGGTATATAGAAATACTGAACACTGTACCACGGGAGAAAGTCCAGCAAAATTATTACAAGGCCACGCGTTACGTATGACTTGACTGCTTATAACCCGAGTGAGCAGATCGCGTTCACATCTCACAGAAACGTCAGCAGTTAGCATCAGGTAGTCTGCATCGTAATTTTAGGGAAGGGGACACAATTTGGTACCGTAACTATGGCGCGGGAAGGAAATGGTTAGAGGGTAAAATTCAGTGTAAGTTGGGTATTTTAGATATCGACGGAATCGTACACCATACATACGCAGACCAATTAAGACTTGTATTTAATGTTGCTTTGAATGACACGCCCATACATAATGAGAAATGCAGGCGCAGTTCATTTAACCCATTTCTAGATGCAATGTCCAGGCAGAGCGATTAACCAGGTGAGGACTCGGAGCATACAACAGGCTCAATGGAGGAGGGTGCAGGAGTCTAGTTGGGTACGACAACGCCAGACATTAATAATACCATACAACCACAAAGTTGTACGCCCGGACTGACACACCGCTATCCCCTAAGAAATAGAAAACCACCAATACGGTTTCCAGAGTTTGATTGATCACTATAAGTTAATTATTAAGTGTACCCTGTTATTATTGTTTTAATGTTGAGTTATACATTGTACTTCTTTGTTACTTAATGTATATTGTAATGTTATAGTATAAGAAAACTTGTTATTTTGTTAAACTAAGGGGGAAGGTGTAATATATTATATAGTTTATAGTGTAGGTGGCATTTACTTATAAGAGATATATGTCAAAAATGTGTAGATGGTTCGGCAAGGTTTGTAAATAGACGTGGAATAGTCGAGAGTGTTTTATTTTACACCCTTTGTTGCCTCTTACGACACCCATGGAACGATATGGGGTAGTGGATATTCTTACACCGCCGCTACACGACCGTTGTACTATTACCATTATTGTACCTGTTTTACCTTATTTATTTCAACTTCCCTTCCTTTTTTTCACGAGGAAATGCCTTCGCATACCTGTTGGCTTAAGGACGTTTTATGTCGTATTTGTCCCGACTAAGGCCCATAGGGTTCCGTATATGGGCAGGGCCCAGAAATATTTTCTCGCACATCCGCAACCTCACCATTGACAGCACTTTGCGGCATCTCTTTAGGAGAGAACTAATTTCTAACCAGTTCACAGGGCACGCTTTCACAAAAACTCCATCAACACCTAAGCAACCGACCCCTCCTGTAACCACACAACCACCGTATTTCTTTTCAGGCTCTAGGGAGTCTACTAGGGAGACAGTAGTTACAAGGGTGTCGTTTAAGTAGGCTGAAAAAAGGGGATATGGTAAAAACGGAGAATATTATGTGAAACTTTGTACAAATATGAACCTTACTTCTAGGCTGTGTACCTGCTGACTGATAGCGAACTCTCATAGTCAAGTGATAAGGATAAGCAACGTTTGGCCAGCTAGATGTGTATAGACAACTTCTTCAAAAAGGGTTGTAAGCAATTTTTGAAAATGCATCAGTCCACCACTTAATTTTTTTTAATAATAAGTGAAAGCAAGAAAACAAAAAAACTAACTAATAACATAATTTCACATTCTGAAATCGATGATAAGACATTGTGTAGAAGAATTAAAGACTTCATTCAGAATGTGAAATTATTTTTAATTACTTTTAGTTTGCTGAAGTCAGCTTTTACTTTGTATCAAAAGTTAATATTTTTAACTTTTTCAGTGGACGGAGGAATATCACAATCTCAATTTCATCTAAATAGTTCCATTAAAAACTTCAACATTATCCATTATAAACATTGCAAT
This sequence comes from Parnassius orleans, assembly GCA_029286625.1. Taxonomy (NCBI): domain Eukaryota; kingdom Metazoa; phylum Arthropoda; class Insecta; order Lepidoptera; family Papilionidae; genus Parnassius; species Parnassius orleans. The sequence continues at coordinate 315,100 of JAGSMP010000488.1, read as the reverse complement.
GGTTCACAATTGACGAAGATATCGCATAACTACGTATATAAAAAAAATATACAGTCGAATTGTTAATCTCCGCTTTTTTTGAAGGCGGCTACAAACCTTATGACAAAGCCGATTCTTAGAAAGACCGAGTAGAAAATTAAAGTGAACAACACAAAACAATAGTTTTGTGGCGGTGTAAGAATATATTATATTCTACTCTTTTCTACTCTTTTCTATTCTATTCTATTCACCTTAGTTATACTTTTTTATATTACTTTATGCAAAATAATAGCGATAAATAAAATAAAACTAATAAGTACACAACGTCCTTTTTATTAAAGTCAAGAATTCTTCACAATAAAGTCTTTATTGGATCGTATCCGTAAACGACAATATGCACAGCAGATGCATGATAATTTCCCTTTACACAAATAGAACTTACAGCTTACTTAATAAAAATTCCATACAAATATTTACACTACCCCTTTTTCATGAATATATTATTAGTAACTACTGTTAATCTGTTTTATGCTCAAAGCGTTATTATATAACAATTAAACAAATAATGATAGAGAGCATGATGCGAAAAGCTATTTTACAATTATTTTACCAAGGATCACGGAATAAGGGCGAGTAATCCACTCGCCCTTAATTTAGATATATGATTACATAATATTGTCAATCAATTCATATAGAACCGTGATGAGTAACTTAATAAAAAATGCGGTACCCTGTTAATATAGGGATTATCCCTCATAAAATTATGAAAGAGAATTCTTACGACTTTGTACAGACTATACGTATATCGTTAATATTCTTTTTATGTAAACATACATAATGCAAACATGTAGAGAGCAAATGAGTTTTGTTTTGTAAAAATTTAATTTAACTAAAATAATTTATTAATTATACATAAATAAATATAATTTAACAATCGTGTTCTATTTGGCAACATGCAATAATTTTGTGAATACGAGTATATTATATTACCGTTTGAAAACAATGTAGCAACAATAGAGTCATTTTTATTACTAAGAGCCTCAAATATATAATTAAAATATTTTATTTATCACCTAATTCGAACACTTTTCTGTCTGTTTAAAAATAATCAACCTTAGGCCAAAATTTGCAATTTTTTCCCTACTTTATCAACATTACATCAGAAATATAGAGGACGATATTTACAATTTTATCTACCATTAATTTCACGTTAAGAAAAATATTCTGAAATATGAAAATTCTTATCATAGAGCTGTATATTTAAATAACTATAATATTTTTTAAACGCGAATATTATTCACGTTATTTTGTAATATATACAAAAAGCCAATTTTAAAAATGTGTTAATTTACTAAAGTCCTCTGCAATTTTCTTTTTTCAGTTTCAAGGTGTGACTTTGGACAATATGACTAGAAGTATAGCTGTAATGCTTGAAATGTCACTCGATGTATATACAGCTTGGTGCCTGTAACAAAATATGTTTTATTTTCTTTGAAAATTTCACTTCAAACACACATTTGAAATATTCACAGAATACCAGCGTAAAATAGCAGATCAATGCTGCTGTGTTTCGAATAGTGAGTGTAGATAACCAGAGGCCCTTTTTACTGGATATAGCATTTCAGGCATTTTATTCATCAGCATTTTGAATTGTAATGGAAGAGAAATGTAGATGTCTATGGGCCATAGTATCAACTTACCATAAGGTGCACTGTGTGATCTTCTTCTATATACAGTAAAACTTGGTTAAGTGGGACCTGGATAAGTAAGAAACCTCCATAGCTGGAACTCATGCTTAGGTACCGACACTTTAGCACTGAATTACCTCTGTTAGTGGGACAAAACAAACCTCTATATCTGCGATTAGTTCTTTCGATTTTATCGTCATTATTACCTCTATAATTGACACAGCGAGTGTATTTTACCTCTTTTACTGAGACAAAATTTTAGGGATTATTTTTTTCGATTTTATTCGTCATAATTACCTATATAATTGAGACAGCGAGTATATTCTAACTCTTTTACAGAGACTATATTTTGTGTACCGTTTTGTTTACTAATTCTTATTCTACCCGCCAATTCCGCACTTAGCTAATTGTGTAAAAGTGACCTCCAGTTTTAGTTTGGTTCTGCTATCGTCAGCGAAAGCACCTCTATAACTGAAATAGCCTCTTTTCTCACCTCTATTAATGGAACCCTCTATAAATGAGACAGATATTTATTTATACCTGGATATCTGAGATACTGGGTAAGTGGAGTACCTCTTTAAGTGAGACAAATTTGCAGGTCCCTTAAGGTCCCAGTTATCCTGGTTTCACTGTGTAAAGAAAAACATTTTACTATAATAAATGGAATAATTATAGAATAATGGTAGGGTGTGGACCGCGAACTCAAAGCTCGTGGGTTCAAATCCACCATTCGACTATTATCGTGACCCACTACTAACCCAGGCATTTTAAGCTTTCCTGGAGTGATTAACGGGAATTAGTAATGTAAACAGCATTGATATAAGACAAAAATTATGTGGATTAGAGATTTTCAACTGTGAATTAAGTTACTATGACCTGGGTAGGTACCACCCTCGTACCTATTTCTGTCGCCAAATACGAGTAGCAATGTTTGCACTGCTGTGTTCTAGTCGGAACGGTATACAGAGCCAGTATAATAACAGTCTCTGAGACGTTAAATCTTAGCGCTTAGAGGCGACAACGTATCTGTAGCCTTCTTTGTTTGAAGTTGACTACAGGTGTCCATGGGCTGCATCAGAATCTTACCATTACTTACCATAATAACTTTTCTTACCTTAAACAATTTCCTACAATGTTTTCAGTGGACTGCCAGTAATGACTGAGCTAAAGCTGGTAGGAAGACCAATGCTATCACTGTGCACGTGCTTGTTCCTGAAAATGAAAACAAATACATAATATTAAAAACAGTACAACATCAACATAGAATAACCACAAGTGCTGGTTTAACTCGTTAGTTCACAAACTTTTCTAAGCAACAGTAACCTACAGGTTTACTGTAAAGGTTGCAATATTTACTTTATTTCTTACGTGATAGAGCCACGCTGCAGTTTAATTATGGTTGTAGTACGAATGGGTTCGACCGCGGAAGGAGCACGCTCTCTTAGAATTCAGTATAAAATAGCAGAATAATGCTGCTGTGTTTCGTAGGGTGAGTTTAGAGAACTGGAGACCCTTTTAACTGGAAACGAGGCATTCAATATTTGTCCTCTATTAGTGACAACGCATCTGCATTTTGATTCTTAATCGATGTACATGTCTAAGGGCCATAGCATCAGGTGGACTGTGCTTTCGTTTGTCACCTTAATTCCATAAAAGTTGTATTGGAGGATCTCAATCTTCTTAATACATATTTCTGATGAGAAGTAATATACCTACTTCTACTCTAAAGACTATAGACTTAGTTAATGTACCCTCTTACAGCTTTTTGCCGCAAAACAGCAGTACGTGCATGATATCGTGCATAACGTAGCGAGCCAGTATACATACTATTAAACATTCCATCTAAGTAGCGAGACAACGCATCAATAGCCATTTACCATCAGGTGCATTGTAAGTCCAAAGTAAAATTGCATTAAATTATACAAAACCCACTACTGTGTTTTGGTGTGAATGTTCTGGGGGAAGAGGTCAGTATGGCTACAAGCTGCTAAGTATTTTATCTTAGTCTTCGGGCAAATAAAGCATCTGTGGGCTTTTTGTTTAGAGTTAATTGCAGGTGCTAATGGGATGGCGGAGCCACATAAAATCAAATGGGCTATTAACTCGTGTGTTGTGCCAATACAATTAAAAAATGATTTATAACTATGAGAATAAAAATAAATAATTTTACATCTCGTACATGCAAAAAATTTAACTTAAAATATTGTAAATTAGATATATTTCACCTTGAATATAATAGTTACAAAGAAAATATTGTAAAACTTAATATATAATTGGTAGTTTCACTTTAAGTTGTAATATATATATTATAAACATATATATTATATAAACTATAAACTGCTTAGTACTTAATGTTTAATTTATAAATATTATTTAGTTAGTTTTATTATTTTATATTTTTATATTTTTTAATTTTTATACAACTTAATATTGTGGTGGCAAGCTTTTATTATGTATAAGATATCTGTGGAAACTTCATTGATTTTTAGGATTACTTTTATATGTTTTGTTATATCATTTATTATTGTACTGTATGTTTTCCTTAAAAAGCAAATAAATAAATTAATTAATTTATCAAAGCCCACCAAATTCCACTGCTGAATAAAGTCCTCTCCTATAGTTTGCCTTATAGGGGGGATATTTGCTATAGTTGACACGCTTTTGTTGGGTTAGCAACCGCAGTTTTTATTTTTTAAAGTCTACCGGGAAGATGCTGCTCCATGATGGGCATCTCCTGTTTTATTTCCCTTTGACACCTGTAACGACACCCACGGGATGTTATGGGGTAGTAGGTTCTCATACGCCTGCACTAATGTAATTGAGACATAAATTAAATTTGTGAAAGATGTAGTGGGTAAATTAGATAGTAACAATATGTAGTAAAATTAAATCAATTTCGTATGAAATAAAAACATTTTAAAATCTATTTTACAACAAAATAGGTAAAAATAAATAAATTTCATAGGCATTCTAAGCGGTTTTTTTTTTCAGGTAGGGAAAGGTTGTTAGACACTCGACACAATGGCCAGTACCGCCCTTGACTTTAGCAGACATAGATACTTTAGTACTAGATGAAAATAAAGAGATAAAAAGTACGGGAAAAGTATATCGCACAAAAGGGATCTACAAAAGGAATGGGAACAGGAACATACTTGACAATCACCAAGGAAACGGGAAAGAACTTCACACAGTTTTACTGTGACACTTTTTTGTTTTGGAGTATTATACTTCCTTGTGAAACTTACGCTTAATTTAGTCGCTATACATTCACGACGTGTACGACGTAACTCAGGTCACTCTACCTTATGGGTAATAAAATGGACACTAAGTGGGGAGCATTTGGTGGGGCGTGCAGCATGGCATTGTGATAAACAAAGGCTTTTATATATGAATATCCTGAGTTATGCCTGCTGGAGTTGTTAAAAGCTGATATATATGAGTGTCCTGAGTAGCACAAAGTTGTATTGGAAACAAGCCGCCCGCCACACATATTAGGTGCTAGGACTTTTTCAGTCTAGGAGTCCGTCTGGGTAGATACCACCCTCTTAACTTTTTTTTTTATATAACTGAAGTAACAAAAAACACTTGCAGCCCACGTGATGTTAAGTGGCTACTAAAGCCTCTTGAAGTCCTTTGCAGGTGACCATGGGCTGCAGTACCAGTTACTTACGAGAGGTGATCCAAAAGTAATGATAATGAATATTAAAGACGGTGATGTAGTTTAAAAAATAATTTATTTTTCTACATAGTCTCCTAACAAGTCAATGCATTTGGTCCATCTTTTTTCTAAACCCAGAATCGCCTTAGAAAAAAAATCTTGATCCTGACCCTCCAAAAAACCTTCAACAGCGTACATCACTTCGCTATCGTCTGCAAATTTCTTACCTCGAAGGTGTTCCTTGAGCCGAAGAAATAGATAGAAGTCACTGGGAGCTAGATCTGGCGAAAAGGGTGGGTGTTCCAGCAGTTCAAATCCCGTCTCTTGAATGGGAGCCATCGCAACTGCGGCTTTGTGTGCCGGAGCGTTGTCTTAGTGAAACAGCACTCCAGCTCGGCGCGTCTTTTTTAACCGACTTCAAAAAAAGGAGGAGGTACTTAATTCAACTGTATGTGTTTTTTGTTATGTGTGTTACCTCAGAACATTTCTAGGTGAACCGATTTTGATGATTTTTTTTTATTTGAAAGCTGGTGCTTCTCATGTGGTCCCATACAAATTTGATCAAGATCTGATCAGTAGTTTTTGAGTTATCCTTAATAATGCGTATTTAATTGACTTCGACTACATTGACTAAATTGAAGTCGGTTGTACAAAATTCTTAATTTTACCACTTGTATCTTAATCGCCTCCCGCAATCTTTTCATTTGGCCTGCGAAATAAAAGTCCGAAATAGTGGCCCTCTTCTCCAAATATTCCACCATAGTTATTCCTTCAGCGTCCCAAAGAATGAACGCCATAACCTTTCCCGTCGGGCTTGATACTTTGAATTTCTTCGGCATCGGTGAGGAGGCTCGTTTCCAAACTATTGATTGTTGTTTGGTTTCAGAATCAAAATCGTGAAAATAAATTTTTTTTTGGATGTTTATGTGCACTGGAAATAACCGATTATCATTACTTTTAGATCATCCATAGTATATGGACTGTAAGTTCGAACCACTTAAGCTGAGGTTTTACGGTTAATTCTTACTGAAGAGCGTTCGGCGGTGCGGAACCTTCATCGTGATAGGCAAACACATGCTCCTATATTACAGGCTTCAGTTTATGCTTACCATTATAAGAGATTTCTCACCTTTAGAGCCAACAGCCGCAGCGAGTTGCATGTCGGCCGCGGTCGGCATTTCTGGAGTTGTGCTAATGGGCCCTAATGGAACATACACATGTTTATTAAATAAATAAATTGTAGAGGATAATGTTGGTATTTCTATTCGGGTTCCTTTTATTTTGTATTATTAAAATTTTTATTACTTATAAATTTTCATATGAAAGCAGAAATAGCTCACAGACTATACGCCCACTATAAATATCACATTACGCGAGCATTCCGGGTTCGATCCTCGCCAGCACCAATAAAATTGTTAATTGCAATTTAAAGTGCTGTTTACCACGTGCTCGGCGATGAAGGAAAACATCGTGAGTAAACCTGCATCTCTTAGAAATAAAATATATCGAGAAAATTTTGTGAAGTGCGACAACGGGCGTCAAGGTTGACGAATTGCTCCATAACCCGCTCAGAAATGAAAGCCTGTACCCAGCGATAAGACGAACAAAGTAAGTGAAAACATTACATCAAAAATATTGCTATTACATTATCTGTAATTCGGAAATGACAAAGTAACTAACTAATATATTTAAGTTTTTACAAAGCAGACTGTATTAGCTAGGGTAATTTTTATGGACCTGAGCATAACTTCCTTGAATATTTTTTAAACATAACTTAAAGACAAACCTTTTTTTTATTTTAACATACATTTGCAATTTAAATATAACGGTTGTTTGTATAATTAACACGTTTCATAAATTTTCAGTAAGAGGATGCTCACAAAGGACTATTTTAATTTTTTAGCATCTACTAAAACGTTATACGTAGGTATTATAAATCTTCTGAAATTAAGAATTTGCACGAATCTTTTGAACCAAATAGCAATAAATGTGAAATATTTTTTTCTACTACTACACTACAGCGGTACTATAGCGGTCTCTCATCTCAGGGGTACCTCGTTTAGAGCCGGGGCGGCATCAGAGGCAGCTGAACTGAGTAAGTGGCGCAAATATGAGTCTCTGAGAGATGACTACATATTTATGCCATTTGCTGTAGAGACTATCGACCCGTGGGGTCCACGTGCGGTGAAGTTCCTAAAAGAAATCTATCCGCGACTGGTCATTGCTGCTGGTGATAAGAGGGCTGGTTCTTTTCTCGCTCAAAGGCTAAGTATAGCCATTCAGCGGGGAAACGCAGTCGGCGATCTTGTCACGATAGCGCGGGGAGTAGGACTGTATGATAATTAAGTTACTAGTTTTAGTTTTTTGTTTTTATTATAGTTTTTAATATTGTATATAATAAAATATTGTATATTATGTTATCTTTTTTTAATTGAAATCCCGCTCGACTTGCCTCCCTGTTGACTTTTCATTAAGATTACGAAACCCTTTAAAAAAGTGTTTGTGTTTTCCCTTACCCACTAATTTTCTATGAGAGAATTTTTCCTGAATAAAATGAATTTAACGGCGCATAAAATTATTCACGGCAAATGCTGCAGGAAATGTTTCATCTCTCCTACAGTTAGGTAGCTGTGTACACGAACCTTCCGTTGATAAAAAGCTTAAATGGCCTTCGCAAATTATTCTGCGAAATTGTTATTTTCGAGCCTTCCGCAAAAAATGTTTATTTCCCAGCCTTATTACTTTCTCCGCTGCCCTGTTTTAATGACGTTCTTCGACTTATAAAGCGGTTAAATGACTTGTTTTAAATAAATAAACAGCTTTCTGTTTATGTCGTTGTACTTTATCCAGCCAGCGCTTTAACAAATTCCATGTCATTAAAAGAACACAAAATAATGTTAGCAAGGTCTCCGAGATTTTTTGTTTGATAAAATCGTATTTAATTCAATGTATCTCAAATTTTAAAGAAACAAGTAATATTATTTATTTACGTACTAAAGAGAGGTAAATTTAAAAGAGAATTTATATTTAGTCAGAGTAGTAATGTAAGTGAAAGAGTTAAAACCAAATATTTGTACAAGATTTCCATAAGTAGTGCGTATCATAAGCACGTAAAGTACTTTAAAATTTAATAACTTCTAACTTTAATATTTTTAAATTTCTTATAAATGTTTCGAGCACTAATATTTTTTGCGGTTGTAATGTTCTTACTACTTATTATAACTGCTTTCATATTTACAAATATTTCCTTCAATACATAAAACATATTACTTGCTAATTATTACATTAAATATATAATACGAATATGGACTGATTAAATAAGCATCAATGTACCTATAAAAGCTCCAATTTTCAAAAAAGAAATAAATATATTCACAACAGAAAGGCTCTGTAGCGCAGGACATAATCGTCGCGGGTTCAATTCCCCACGTAACGACCACTATAGTCTACAAATGTATTTTTAAAAGCTTAGTGCATTTTCATGTTCAATTTATTCTTTTAAAACCTCACTGACGCTAAAAAACCTACATTAGGGTTTTAAGTTTTAAAATAACATCAGAACTAATTATGGGTAAAGTGTGTCAGTTGCTGAGATAAAGATTTCAAAATAAATATTGAAAATATTTTATAATATGATCATTTAGCACTCCTACCCAAATTTTCTCACAGGGATTAAATATCAGACATGAATAAATTATTTTATGTCCAGAAACAAAATGCTTCTTCTTTATACATTATTTCTAAATTATTTCCTCTAACTTTTCTTTATTAATTTTATTTTTATAGTATATTAGTTTTTAAATTACGGTTGATTACATGTTTTTCCCAATGAGTATATAAAGTACGTCACGCATTAGGGTACTAACTGAAACCGCGTAGTGTTAAACTGCGAAAAAACGCTGATTTGGGAACATTTTAATGACAAGAATCAGGTTAGAGGTATTATTTTATATGTACAGTCACTTATTAATTTGTTATTTTCATCTCTTTATCTTTGTATTGTATTCTTATAAATAAACTATTTTTAATTTCTTTTCAGCTTGTAATTTTACGATTAGTACTTTTGCCAGGGTCTAGTAAAAAAGTTCTTAAAATATGTTGATGTTACACATTGCGAAGATTTTGGAAAGTTTTAACGAAAGTAGACAGTGTCTAACACACTTTTTTCATCATTTTTCTTTTTTATTGCCTGTAAATTTACTGCTAGATATAGACTTCTCCCGTTGTAAGGAGGTTCTGTATTAATCGTAAGATTTTTCTGGCTTTTACCATAGTCGCCTCTTACAACTCCAACGGGACAATTTGGAGTGATCACTTTCGCCGTGACTACACGGCAAATTCTTAGTTTCCTCTAATACATCCTATTCCAGATATTTTATACATAAAATAACACCACTTTTACTAATAAACCTACTTAAAGCCTGTAATAAATGGTATGACAAGAGGAAGAGTCTGATTGCGATTTAGCTCCCACCGAAACTACTAACCATGTAATATTCCATTCTATTCTTTTCTATTGTAGGATTGTAGAAAAATAAAAAAAAGGAAATCCTTACCCGGATAGTAAATTGCTTCTTTTCTTACTGTATATTTTGCTAAAGGTATTCGGAGAGTGCAAATAAACTCCGCAGGTGAAGGAAGGTCCGCGTCGAGCAACGTAACCGAAGCTACCGCCGAGTATCTACCGTTCACCAGTTTCAATTCATGGGAAACTCCATCCAGCCTCCTTTAAATAAAATAAATAGATTAATTATTTTGACTATGTATACATGTGTGTAGAATTGTGTAAAGTGTGACAGTGTGATATTTAAATCTGAATTTCAAAAATCGGATTCTATTACTACAACATTATTATTACAAAATTAATTACAACCACTGAAATTGATACACACTGTGTTCTCACTGTGTAAATTCATTAATCATAAACCTTTATTTGTAAGAATCACGGTATAAGAAGATACAATTTATACAGTGCAGTAGTGTTTTGCTAACAATATGTGGGCACGTCTATAACATACCGGTTGCATCGAGAGTGAGCAAGAGGTTGAGTCACTCTAGCGGAACGTCATATCGGTGGTGGAAGGTGGAATTGAGGGTATATCGAGAAACCCCCACGACATAGAATAATATAATACATACACAATAGAACGGGGGAGTGGGCAGTGCCCGTGTAGCCACTAACATGCCAATTCACACCTATAAATGTCAACACGTCTCTTTTGACGTCACAGTCGTTGCCTAATTTTTGTGTCAAGCGTTGTTGGTTGCAATTTATTTCAAAAATGCCGATTTGTGCGATAATTACGTGTCGCAAAAACAGCCGGATGTGGAATTTGAATAAAAGTGGTATGTCGTTTCAGCAGTAAGTCGAAACTATATATATTTTGTGAATATTAGAATCAAAAATAAAGAAATATTGAAGTTTAAAAATAACAGTACTAGGGATGTAACAAAATTTTGCTGATACCGGTAAACCACAAGGAATATTGTAGCTTTTAAAATTTGTATTTGGTATAATGACAAGCTAAGAAGATGCGATCGAATACGGTGAAAATAGTAATTTAATGCCCTACGAATAAATTGTTATAACATTTTTTTTATTAAATAGTAATTTTGTTTCCTCTGTAGGTTGAAAATGTTCAATATCGTTTTTAGATTCAATCTGCTGGTTACGTATCATTACTATATACTGTATGTTCACTTCACGCCCAATCACCCAAAAAGGGTTGGGTGGACCCATATTGTGATAAAATTAAAAAAATGTATTTAATATTATGTATTTCATATTATGTATTATCATAATTTTTCATCCGATTTTGCTCTTGCCTGGTGGTGGCTTACCAATACTGTACTATTTACTGCTGTTGGTACTTTTTAAGATAACATAAAGATATATTTGTATTTACATAAACCATTTTTGCAGTTTTCCTGGAGATACGAACATAAAAAATATAGATAGAAGCCAAGGAAGGCTTAACTAATAATTTTTTTCAGGCTGATTTCTTATCCATACATCACATAAGATATTTGAAGGACAATGCAATTCCAAGTAAATAAATTGTATACATAATATTAGCACCGGTAAGTGTGATCTTGTGAAAAGGATTAATTCAGCATCTGAGAATGTGATAGCTCGAAAAAACGAGGCTACAGATGACAGCACTGAAGAGGAAGAAGATATAAGTTTGAAACGTTGTAATAACCGTTTCCTGAGATTATATTTAACTAACTGGAATATCCTATAAGAAATCATGTGTAAAATGTATATTTGAAAAATATATCAATATTCGATATCATTTCTTGTTGAAAATCAAATTGTTTTGGTAATCATCAAGCATATTTATATTTTTCCAAGGTTAATGAAAAAACTTTTTAAAATTAATCTATAGAAAATATCAAATACGTGATATGAAAATTTTCGCTAAACACGAAAGTCGGCAAATGTCTACTAGATCGTTTAATAATTATGGATTTGTGTTTAGTTGAATTTCTAAATGTTACTGTAACATAAACTTTTTAATACATTTTCTTATTTTGTAAATACTATTTTATTAACTAAACGAAGTAAGTACCGCCTCCTTAATAGACCAATAATAATTTTCGTTGCTTTTGTATTCGTTGCAACGTATTGCAATTTGTGGACGTTAAACAACGTAGGCAAACAGTTCAACTCATTTCAAAGGCAAACAATAATAAAGAAACACTAACTTAAAGAATTATATGAATACTAGCTTTCATCCGCAAGGCAGTCGGTGATGCCGCGTTCTCTATAGTAAATTTTGAGGATAAAAGGTAACCTAGCCTTTTAAGTCCAAGCGCACTGGCGGCCTGGCCGCTGCGGCCGCGGCGGCGGCTCAAAATGTGAGCATTGTATCATCAGTTCGCGCACTTAGCTGCAAGCGGCCAGCGGCCGCGGCGGCCAACGAGATCATTGCGACGTAACCTGCGACCGGTATTGGCCGCTGGCCGCCGCGACCACTGGGATTCGAAAAATTGTAGGATCGTGCGCCAGTGTGCGCGCACTGGCCGCCGCGGGCAGACGTGTTACTTGTTTACAGAGTGTTCAAATTACATCGTGATGTCTTTTGACACGGAGAGGTTTATTTGCAAGCTCGAGACTAGAAGGGCGTTGTGGGACATGTCGTGCGACGACTATTCAAACCGAGACATAAAAAGGATATTGTGGGAGGAGATCACAGAAATATTTGCTAGCGAAAATTCAACTATAAATGAAAAAAAGGAACTTTGTAAGTATTTATGTTTATTTCATTGTCTTCTCAGAGCAAGTCTATTTTGCCACGGAACTAATCCTTCGCCAACGAAATAGTCAGCGAATCGATCCCTGTCTTGTGTAGATTTTCTGTTTCCTCTTGAAAGTGGACATGTAGGTATTTCTTCCATTGTTACGGGTACATGCAACGTATCTTCTAATTTGAACCCATCACGCTCCCGTACATAGTTGTGGAGGACGCAACATGCTTTTATGATAGCAACAGCAAATTCCTTACGCACATCAATAGGACGGTGAAAAATTCGCCTCTTGTTGGCTAGTATGCCGAAAGAACATTCTATGTACCGACACGCGCAGGAAAGACAGTTAAATAAATATTCTTTTCTTGTCTGTCAAATTTCTTCCAGCATATGGTCTCATTAAATGTTCTGACAAAGTGCTTCATCGCCAACTATGACAAAAGGCAAAAGCACACCTGTTTCTGTAATTGATCTCTTTTCTGGAATACTTAACTCATTGTTTGTAAGTTTTTCATAAAACTTCGTATTCTTGAATACCGAAGAGTGGCTGCATTTTCCATAGGCGCCGACGTCTATGGATATAAATTTAATCTGCGTCACATATAGCCATAAGTACTACAGAGAAATAGTTTTGTAATTGTGATAAAGTGAACCGGTGTGAGCTGGCTGAATGATTCTTATGTGCTTTCCGTCCACCGCTCCAATACAGTTAGAAACAGTGTATTCTTTAAAAATCCTTCATTTATTTCTAGCCATTTATCTTTATTAACTTTTGGAAATGCCATATCTTTAACATTTTGCCATATGGCAACACAAACTTCATATACAATATCTCGAACAGTAGTGTGACCAATACGAAACGAATGACTTAGTTCTCTAAAGGAGCATCCACGCGCAAGGTATCTGGAACAAATTACACAATATTTAGTTTAATTTTTACTATTTTTTTCAGGTACATCTTTGCAAAATAAATGGAAAAACATAAAGGACTCATTTCTTGTAGAGCTGCGACGTATTAAAAGTAAAAAAAGTGGTTCAGCGGCAGCGCGCAAATCCCCTTACATATATTTTAATCAACTGTTGTTCCTTAAGCCTACAGTGGAACAAAATTCTACAGAATCGAACTTAAATGTTGCGGAAGAATGTGTAATCCTATCCCGAATCAGTCTCACAGAGCAACATCACGTTCAAAGAAGAAAAAGTAAACAATATAGAAAGAAGACCTTGTTTCAATTCTTAAAGAATATATTCTTATATTAAAATAAATTCCAGAAATGAACGAGAATCGCTCTACGAGAACGATAGCGATAGAATGTTTCTACTTTGTTTATTACATGATTTCAAAAATCCCGGAATCTGCGAAGATGTCAACTTAGATTGAAATAATCAATATGATCAACGAGCTCCATATGGAAGACATGATTCAGGTCATGTTGAACCTAGGACCATTACACTCATCTGGTTACTCTCGAACCAGTTATCCTAGCTATCACCAGGAATATCACCAAGGATATTTTACCCAGCCCGCGGATAGTCGACGTCCTTCTGTGTCACGCCCGTTGAATCTCCACCATTTCATTCAAGAACAGATGATGTAGAATCACCCGAATCAAACTACTCCTTGAAACATTTCTATTTGATTAAACATTAATAATAATAATAATACGTACGACGTAACAGTAAAGTGACAAAACTGCTACGTCGGCGCAGTCAATCAGCGCCTTGCCAGAAGTGAGCGCCGTGCCTCGGCAGAAATGAGGTGCTAATTTGGGCCCGTTTGTGCTTACGGCCAAATCATGAAACGGTGCCGGGTCTGGGCGTCTCCCGTTAATTGACGCCCACGTAATGGATGATGGAAGAAAATAGAACGCGCATAGGGCCGCTGCCTGGGGTCGCCGGGGCGCGTCTGGAGCTGGCGCTGGACGCGACAGCATGCGGACCGTTAGCCGAGCGCGAGGTGCTGCACGACCACCTAGCAGCCCTCGCATCCATCATCCCCACCAGATGGCTTGGTGTCGGCAGGGTCCTCTCGGACTCGGCAAGCGGCACCCGCCGCTGGTGGAGTAGTGCGCCGCATGCGTTGGATAAAATATGAACACAAACGCATTGCGGGCGTACTATAGGGCGAAGGAGGAAGAAACTGGAGGATAGCGTATCGGGCCCGGATGCATCGCTTTTTGCTGAGCTGGAGCCATCTGTTCCCGTCACAGAGCAAAACCTGGCAGACAGAGTTCGGTACATCTTACGCTCGAAAATATTTGATGATGCCGAACTCGAACGACTACAGCGTGAGGCTATTCCTCATCGAATGAACCAGCTATAGTTGGGGATGCGGCTCCTAAGGCCATAGACCAGCAGCCACGTGTGGAAGCCGCCATGGGTCTTCCCGCTCTGGTTGATTCAGGCGATGATGGAATGGTCACCATGAACTAGAGCAGATGAGAGTAAATTGGAGGAGGCGATTGTGGAAACGCGCTGTACGCCTCTCGAAAATCGACCGCGACTCCGCGCATAACCTAAGCAAGCGGAATCGGGATGTCGTGACGGCCCTGAACCCACTGCTGGCAACCTTTTGGAAACCAGCCGGGACCTTTGCGATACGGACTCAATACTCTTTGGCGCCGCTGGCAGTTTGCCGCATTGTTGGTGCCAAACTTCCACGTCTGGACGTGCTGCTGGGCAAAGGCACTATCCAGCCTGGAGAAGAAGGATTGAGGACCGTATCGCAAAACGAAACCCTCATCGGCAGACTGATAAGCTTCAGGTCGGGCAATAACAGGCCGAGTTGTGCGCACCGTCAGGATGGCGTTGCTGGGACAAATATCAGTTTGTCCCAGCCGGATATAACGCAAAAACTGACGGGCGCATAGACGACCTGAAGCAGAGAATCGCTGCTTGGGGAAGCGGATTCGGCGATATACCGAGAGGTCGACACGGTTCAACCAGAATCGTCTCTTCCAGAGTGATCAGAAGAGGCTCTATAAATTATTGGAGCGGCCAATGGTACGTGGAACGGGCTCAGCACCGAATCAGGCCGACACTATAGCATTCTGGCGCGGCCTGTGGTCAGGCCGTAAACCACACCGAGGGCCCTTGGACGGAGTTGTGGCGAGTCAGTGTGCGAGTGTTACGCCCATGGACCCCGTCATCATAACGCCGGATGACGTAGCTGAGGCGGTCCGTAGGGCCCCGAACTGGAAAAGTCCGGGCCTCGACGGACTGCATCACTACTGGCTAAAGGGGTTCGTGGTGTGTCACGCTGTGCTCGCCGACAGTTTCAAGAGGCTCTCGACCAAAAGTCGCTCGAGCCTCTTCACTACTGGGATCACTCATTTGGTTCCTAAGACCGGGATTCCACAGACCCGAGCAAATACCGCCCCATAACGTGTCTACCTACCATATACAAGACACTAACATCCATTTTGAGCGCGAGAATCACTCGTCACCTGAACGCAAATCAGGTGATGTCGCGCGCTCAAAGTGGATGTCGGGGCGTGGTCGTGGAACCAAGAACCACTCCTCATTGACGCGGTCATTGGCAGGTGGTTAAACGCAACCGTCGGAACCTCTCCGCCGCCTGGATAGACTACAAAAGGCATTCGACTCGGTGCCTCATACGCGGCTTAAGAGGGTCCTCGAGCTGTACAAGGTTGACTGTACAGTTCGAGACTTCTCGGGCAGTGTATGGGGCAGTGAATACGATCCTTTGTCATCTGGGCGAGCGGTTGACGGCTGCGGAGAACCACATAAGGATAAGAAGGGTATTTTCAGGGCGATTGTCTGAGTCAATCTGGTTCTGCCTCTCTGAACCCTCTCAGTACCTTACTGGAGGGTTCTGGGA
Source organism: Parnassius orleans (assembly GCA_029286625.1). NCBI lineage: Eukaryota > Metazoa > Arthropoda > Insecta > Lepidoptera > Papilionidae > Parnassius > Parnassius orleans. Next base: position 298,683 of record JAGSMP010000488.1, on the reverse strand, counting down.
GAGATTTCAGCTTCGGAAAGGAGGTACAAAGTGACCCACATTTTCTATATGGATGATCTCAAGTTATTCGCCTCAGTCGCTCACATCTTGTGGAATTGCTAAACATCACTTGTGATTTTAGCAATTCTATTGAATGGAGCTGGGGACGGATAAGTGTGCGGTCCTCCATGTCGAAGGGTAGGTTGCTAACTCTGAGGCATAGACTTATCTATGCCCATCAACATAAGGACCCTTTCCGAGGCTGAAACATACCGATACCTGGGTATGTCACAGAACATAGGTATCGATGAGGCGGATATGAAACAGTCAGTTTGCGATGTGTTTTATGCACGCTTGACAAAGTGCTCAACAGTCTTTTGTCGGGTGTGAATAAGACACACGCATATAACGGTTGGGTCATGCCTGTCCTCATATATACCTTCAGCATGCTCAGGTGGACTCAGACCGAACTGAACGCTCTGGACAGAAAAGTCCGCACTGTTATGACGGCACACAGAATGCATCACCCGAGATCGTCAGTAATGAGGCTGTACTTGCCGCGGAAACATGGTGGGCGCGGATTTTGAGCGCTCTCACCATGCATAATCGCGAAGTGTGCAGCCTCCGTAATTACTTTCAGGCGAGATCGGATGATCCATTCTACAGGGACGTCATTTCGTGTGATAAAGGGCTTCTCCTCTATCCTTAGCCAACGAGCAATGGCAAGACCAACAGTACAGTGCATTTCCGACCGGAGACCGTATGGAAGGAGAAGGAGCTCCACGGAGGTTCTACAAGGCTCTACATGAGCCTTTCGTAGACACAGTCGCCTCCCTCCACTGGCTACGTTTCGGTGACCTCTTTGGGGAAACCGAGGGTTTTGTCTGTGCGATACAGGATCAGGTTATTAAGACCAACAATTATCGGAGATACATCCTAAAGGATGGCGCCGTCGACATCTGTCGAGCTTGTCGCCATCCCGGCGAGTCACTTAGGCATGTCATCTCCGGTTGTTCGGCGCTTTCTAACACTGAGTATTTGCACAGACACAACCTAGTAGCCAGGATTCTACACAGAGCTCGCTCTGAAATACGGTCTCGTGGATAGGAAAATGCCATATTATAGTACCGCCAGCCGTGCTCGAAAATGACCGCGCCAGGCTCTACAGACCGGGCCATCATCACAGACAGGACTATTCTTGCGAATAAGCCTGATATTGTGCTGATGGACCGGGCACAGTCATGATATTTTGGTCGATATTACCATTCCTTATGACGAGAACTCCTGAAAGCCGAAACAGATAAGCTGACAAAATATCTAGACCTGGCTCACGAGGTGACCGACATGTGGGGTGGTCTGCCGACCGAAATTATTCCTGTGGTCGTTTCTGCGAACAGGCTAATCCCGGTCAGCCTCTCAGGTCATCTGAGGCGACTGGGACTCCGTGACGGACCGCTCCGTGCTCAAATGCAGAAGGCGGTGCTCCTCGACACCGCCCGCATCGTCCGCCGGTTTCTTTCCTTTCCCCTAACCCTCGGCCGTTTGGTCTCCTGCCGAGGGCTTCCATTAGTTGGGTTTTTTTATTTATGTATTATTTGTGTTAGTATATTTAATATATATACATATATATTTATGTATTTTATTACTATATTTCTTTTATATATTTATTCAGCCCAACCAAATGAGAATACTTTATAAATATCGAATAATAATAATCTTTATTGATAATTGTACAGTGAATATGTGAAGTCTCTGATTGCTGAACTAGGAATTATACCTGTATCTCAGCATTCAGCGCCCTCTCCAATTTTAGGACCTAATAAATTAACAATAAAGGTTCAGAATAACAATCATGTTTCAAACAGTACATACTACTTATTTTAAACAGTACATATACTATACGCGCGCGTTTGTTTGCGTTGTGTGTACTTATAAATATATGAAAATAACGACATACACTTCCTATGATAATAGTAAAACATAGATACACTATATGAGTTGATTAAAAATAATATATAAATTTTAGATAAATGTACATGTAGCGGATTACATTATAACATTAAACAAGTCCTCCGTTTCTTCATAATTTAATGATAAAGCCATTTTCTAACTTATTTTTAAATTTATAAAGTGAAAGTGGATAAATGTTAAGAATTTTGTTTATTTTGTTATACAAATGTACACTAAGATAACCATGTTGGCGCCTGGCAGACGTGCGGAAAGCGATTGGAGTTAAGACATTAACTATTGTACGTTTTCCTTCTACACTTTGTCTTTTCATGCAGTAGCAAGATGTTGTCTGCTTATAAGTTGTAAAATGTATAACTGCCGAACAGTAAGAACTTGACAATTACTATAAAGTGTTCTAGTTGGGAATCTATACGGCTTAAAAGTCATCGTTTTAAGCAACGATCTTTGGCTCTTTCAAGTCGCAAAACGTAGGTTTTGCACGTGCCACCAAACTCTAATACAATAATTTATTACTGACTGAGCAAGCGCGTAATATACCATGCGAAGTGTATCAAAATCAACCACATACCTTAGATGTTTACGCCCAAATTAGCTTCCTTATTCTAGAGGTTTGTAGATCTATGTGACTAAGGTTTATTTTACAATCTAAAATGACGCCTAGGTATTTAACAGTATCAGATTTATTGAGCATATGGCATGAGCAAAGTGGATTTTCAGTAAGTTACAGCAATGTAGCTTGATTGACATATTTTCCGTGTGGTTTTCCTTGATATTAAACTGGATAAAAGTTGTTTTGACAGGTTTAGAGTAAGTAAATTCAGCCTTAGCCAGCAGTTTACCTTGTGTATTCCAACTTCAGCATTTTACAAGCCTTATCCCAAGTCTCTCATAAATACAATCGCCGTGTCATCTGCATACGTAAATATTTGTCCATTATATAATGGCTGTTGGCAAAGATCATTAATGTAAATCAAGAAGAGACTTGGGCCAAGTGCTTCCTTGTGGAACACCATATGTAACTGCGGCATAAGAACTTACTATTCGATCGATCTTAACACATTGTACACGATCACAAAAAAGTTCTTGAAGATGGAATACGCTACACCACGAATTCCTGCTCTTTCTAGCTTGTCAAGAAGAGAGGGAATCGAAACCGTATCAAATGCCTTAGCAGGTCGAGAAAAACACCGATACATTTTGTTTATTATCAAGCAATGGTAACGTAATCAACCAAGTCACTAACAGCATTTTCTGTACTTTTCCGACCTAAAACCATATTGATGACGTGACAGAATATTATTCTTCTAAGAAATTCATCAACCGAGTATTTAAAACTTTTCCAAAATTTTTGAGAGAGCAGGTAATACAGATATAGGCCGGTAATTATTTATATTATCTTTAGAGCCACCCTTGTGTACTAGAGTTATAATGGATTTTTTAAAGACTTTTGGAAATACACCCTGATCCAGACAGATATTAAATAGCTTAGTTAAGGGCGGAACAAGAATATTTTAGCTAGCTTTAAAAGTTTGCTAGAGATAGAGTCCCAGCCTACAGCGCAGTCATTTTTAAGGTTGATTATAATAGACTCTATTTCCGCTTCGTCAGGTGGAATGAGAACACAGGAATTGACAATACAAGGCACATTGAAGTTGTACCGGTAGTTTTCAGTTTTGTCTTGACCTATTTTGCTTGCTAAATTTTACCCACGTTTGAGAAAAATCATTTACACTCTCAATTCTACAGGACTTGTTGTCTATATTATTCAGCAACTCTTTAGCTGGTGCATTAGTAGTATTTTGATTTGTAATAATTTTAATAGCTTTCCATTTTGTTTATTATTTTGTGCCTTTTCAAGAAGATTACTAATTGATTTTCATACTTTTATTATTTATTTGTTCTACGTGTCCCACTAACTATTGACAATCCCCATCAATGGGGATTAGTGAACTTTTCTTCGACAAATCCCCATCATGAGCTTAATGAACCGTCAATGGGGACTAGTAGAAGAATAGTTCACAAATGCCCATTGATGGGGATTGTCAATGGGAATTAGTGGAATAAACCCCCAAGTAATGAAACATTTTCTGTCTCAAGGCTGCTACACCCAATGCGGCTTGCCCGGCGGCAGTGCTGTTGGCACCGTATGTAGCAGCCTTTACATTGAGAGTGAAGTGTAAATAGATGATTTAATACATGCGAGGTACTTACCTTAAAGTAAAGACGAGTTTTTCTTCAGGCGAGATGCAGGGCCGAAAGTTATTTTTTGTGCCAGTAATAGAGTGACTTATTTTTTGGAAAAGTTCATCAAACGAGGACTTGCTCATTCTTAAATAATTGAAAAACTTGTCATTATGTTGTTTAAGGTCAGTAAAGTATGTCTGAAATAATCCCTTATAATGTCTTTCACACAGTAATGGATGAATCCAGAATCGTTTCTTCTTATTTTTTCGCTTCTTACTTGCAAGATAAACCATCACAGCTATTTTCTCGACGTCCATTTCGAAGCACCCGTACTCGGAACTGACAATTTTGGCTGCAGTTCTGGCTGCATGTTTGGTCGCGACACTTGCGGCCTGGTCGCAATGCTAGCCGCAGCGACCTGGCCGCCAGTGCGCTAGGCGTTAATGTTCCTAGTTATCTGAATACCACATATCGTCAAAATTGGTTAGTGGCTTAACATTTTTAAATAATTGAAAACTTGTCATTATGTTGTTTAAGGTCAGTAAAGTATGTCTGAAATAATCCCTTATAATGTCTTTCACACAGTAATGGATGAATCAGAATCGTTTCTTCTTATTTTTTCGCTTCTTACTTGTAAGATAAACCATCACAGCTATTTCCTCGACGTCCATTTCGAAGCACTCCGTACTCGGAACTGACAATTTTGGCCGCAGTTCTGGCTGCATGTTTGGTCGCGACACTTGCGGCCTGGTCGCAATGCTGGCCGTAGCGACCTGGCCGCCAGTGCGCTAGGCGTTAATGTTCCTAGTTATCTGAATACCACATATCGTCAAAATCGGTTAGTGGCTTAACATTTCCTTTCATAGCTTTTTTCCCCAAGTTCGCAGTTTAACGGCTAATAACGACCAAACTTGTAAAGCCTACTTAGCTGTGATAATTTACATTTTTAATTTAACCAGACATCAAACTATCTCAATTTTATCAAAATCAGTTCGGCAGTTTAGTCATGAAAACTGGACAGATTTTCGAATTAAAATAGAAAAATATGGATTTTCTTTCTGCAATACATTTTGATAGCGGATTATGCTTTTGTCTTATATTTTTTGAAGTAAAATTTATAATTGACAACATTAAACTATTGATAACATGTATAGTGATTATAGATATATGTATATGTATATGTTTATATATATATATATATATATATATATATATATATATATATATATATATATGTGTATAAACATATATATAGCAGTAAATTTACAGGCAATAAAAAGAAAATGATGAAAAACGTGTGTTGGGCACTGTCAACTTTCGTTAAAACTTTCCAAAATCATATACATATATACCCCGTAGTTGCGGGTAAGAATACCTACAACCCCAAATCTTCCGTGGATGTCGTAAGAGGCGACAGAGGAAATTGATACAGAATATGAGCAGCAGCAGCTTTCTGATAACAGCAAAAAGCAATAAAAAAACTGCACAAATAAACGGCCCCCAGTCCCCGACGGCCCCGCTATTCCTGGCTACGGTGGCGACCATGGTAATGTTGGGGCAGGGCGTGCTAAAAATCTCTGGTGGAGGTTCGGTTGCCACCTACGACGACTCGACCTGGCAACATATAACGCACGCACCATGAGGACTGACGAGAAGATCCTGGAGCTGGCAGAAGAGATAGACAAGTTGCGCTGGAATATAATAGGATTATCTGAGGTCCGAAGGGAGAGAAAGGACACGGTAACCCATGAATCCGGCAACTTATTCTATCACCGCGAGGGCGACCATTTGTCCCTAAGAGGTGTCGGATTTATCGTCCACAATTAGCTTGTTAACAACATTGTAAAGATTGGGAGTCTGTCGACAAGGGTTTCGTACCTTATACTCAGAATAACCAAACAGTATTCGCTGAAGGTCATACAGGTTTACGCAACGACCTCGGCACATCCCGATGAAGAGGTGGAGGAAATGTATGAGGATATCTCTAGAGCCATGCATTCCTCCAAAACCCACTACATGGTGTTAATGGGAGACTTCAACGAAAAACTAGGCACAAGAGAGAACGGTGGGCTGAAAGTAGGGAAATTCGGAATAGGGAAACGGAACAAAGGAAAACAGCTGGCGACCTTGTGGAGAAAGAGGAACTTTATGATGAACTCTTTCTTCCAAAAGCGACCCCACAGAAAGTGGACCTGGTCGAGCCCCGACGGTTCGACAAAAAATGAGATTGACTTCATTATAACGACCAGACGACAACTGTTCAGTGACGTCTCAGTTATCGCGAGGATGAAATCTGGCAGCGATCACCAAATGGTGAGAAGCGCACTGAACCTAAACGTTAAGTTGGAGAGGTCACGTCTAATGAAGTCAACGCTCCATCCCCCTCATGCTCTAATCCAAAGCCCCGAAAACTTTGAGCTCGAGTTACTAAATCGTTTCCAGTGCCTAGAAGATTGCAATGAAGTGGAAGATATGAATGAAAAGCTTGTGGAAACTATCCATGCGATCGGAGCTAAGTTCTGCAAGACCCGTCGCAGAAGAACACAAAAACTCTTAATCTCATGGCTGTTAGACGGGAAATGAAGCTGCAGTCTTCAGCAGATTTGACAGCATACAGGCAACTGAACAGACAGATTAAAAAATGTATGCGGCGGGACTTACGCAACGAACTTTAATACTGCTCGTATTGAAGAAGCGATCGAACGGAACCAGGGCTCCAAAGTCTTTGCCAGAGATCTGTCTGCCAGAAAGAGCCAACTTTCAGCTGAAGACCGATTGTGGCAGCATCGTTTCGGGACACCTGAGATTTTGAGGAGATTGAGAGGTTCTATGGGCAGCTGTTCAGGTCATTGTTGGAGCCACACGCAAGTGTGAGAAACAATCCAAGAGCAAGTCTTATCCGACACTATTCCGATGATATGCCGGACGTCAGTCTGAGCGAGATTAGAATAGCTCTCCATCACCTTAAAAACGGTGTGTCCATGGGCGAGGATGGAATTACAGCGGAGCTTCTAAAAGTGGGTGGAAAATCTGTACTTGAAGTCCTTCAGAAGCTCTTTAATTCCGCCCTCCATGGTGGTACTACTCCGGAGGCGTGGAACAGAAGTGCGGTGGTCTTGTTCTTCAAAAAAAGCCACAACGCTCTCTTGAAGAACTACAGACCGATTTCCCTTCTGAGCCACGTCTACGTGCTATTTTCGAGAGTCATTACGAATCGTCTCGCACGCAGACTCGACAAATTCCAGGCTCCCGAACAAGCCGGTTTCCAAAGAGGCTTTAGCACCATAGACCACACACATACCCTTCGGCAAATTGTACAGAAGACCGAAAAGTACAATCTGCCACTTTGTCTTGCGTATGTGGACTATGAGAAATTTGGGCGGTGTTGCAGTTCCTTCAGCGGTGCCAAGTGGACTGTCAGTATATCGAAGTGCTGAAGTGTTTGTATAGTAGGGCTACGATGGCTATCCGAGTACAGAAACAGAGTACGAAAACTATCCATCTGCAGAGAGGAGTAAGACAGGGTAACGTAATATCCCCGAAGTTCTTAATCGCTGCATTGGAAGACGTTTTCAAGCTACTGGACTGGAAAAGATACGGTATAAACGTCTATGGCGAGTACATTACTCACCTTCAATTTGCCGACGGTATAGTCCTTATGGCAGAATCGCTGAAGGACCTAAGCACTATGCTCAATGACCTCAATAGTGTCTCCCAACGGATAGTCTCAAAATGAACATGGACAAAACAAAATCATGTTTAATGTCCATGTCACACCTATGCCGGTAGTTGTTGGAGTACTAAGCTCGAAGTTGTTGACGAATATGTTAACCTGGGACAAATAGTCCGACTAGGTAAGTCAACTTCGACCGAGAGGTCAATCGACGGATTCAACTCGGCTGGGCAGTTTGGGAGATTACGACCCATCTTCCCGTCAGGCATACCTCAAAACCTCAAAACTAGATTGTACAACCAGTGCGTGTTGCCAGTGATGACCTATGGATCTGAGACGTGGTCCTTCACTGCTGGCCATGAGGAAGCTCAAGGTCGCTCAGCGAGCTATGGAGAGGGCTATTCTCGAGGTTTCTCTGCGTGATAAACTTAGAAATAAGGATATCCGCAGTAGAACCGGACTAACCAACATAGCCCAAAGTATTAGTAAGCTGAATTGGCAATGGGCCGGCCATATAGCTCGAAGAACCGACAACCGATGGGGAAAAGGTTTTCGAGTGGCAGCCTCGTACTGGCAGGCGAAGTGTAGGGTGTCCCCGCACTAGATGGAGTGACGACCTGGTAAGACATGCAGGAAGTCAATGGATGCAGGTGGCTCAGGACCGTGCTTTGTGGCATTCCTTGGGAGAGGCCTATGTTCAGCAGTGGACTTGTGAAGGGCTGTAATGATGATGATGATGATATATATATTTATAAATAGTTTTGATATATAGATTTGATATGTATATTATTTATTTATGTTATTATTTATATCTTTTAGTAGAAGATTATACAAAACTAATTGAGGTGCTCGACTCTTAAAACATAAAATAGCAAATATAATTGAAAAATTTCAAAATATATTTATGTATTCAAGTTTTACCAGTGGTTACCTGTTACCAGTTAATCACTAAACAAGACTACACTCCTAGCACTGATACCATTATACATATACTACAGTTTGCTTAAACGTACAGACTAATATGATGCTACGCATTTTAAACGTGTTCAAAAACTTTTTATTTACTATAAGAAAAATAATACTAACTGCGATTGTATTTGCTTTTAGCTTGCACACTATTTACAAATAAATATGTATTAAAATTTTGGTGGTTTCTTTTTTTAATGATGATTATGAACATCGATCAAAAGTCTAAAATGTTCAAATTCGCTCAGTCTGTCCACACAGTTGTTCTTTCTCTTTCTTTCCAGAAAGAAACGGTCTGTAAAGATTGTTTGTGAATCCGTTGTTATTGCCTTGGAATAAAGTCTGATTTTATGTAATATTAAAATGCGTTAGTTACATTTACTTATTTAAATTGTATGACTAATGAACGAATTGGGTTTCTAGTAGTGATAAAACGACGCAACCGCTTGTATGTATACTCCCGGCGACACTGGTTCTCGTACAAAATAAGATTGACAGCCATTCTATTGTGTTTTATAGTATTCTATGTATTACGGTATGATCGAACTGTAATTGCTCTATACTGAATGTATAGTGCGTTACTCTGTCTTATTGCTGATAATTATTAATTATTGCGTAAGCAAGTTGAACATCCGCTCTCACACTTTTATTATTATTTTTAACAATTAATCTCCTGATGTATTTCCGACAAATATATATCATGCAAATTATAATTTTTAATTGTTCATATTATGACAATAATAATTAATTACTATCTAAAAATGTTTTAAGCCGTAAAAACACTCAATTTTTAAACAATTATAGAAATTATTGTTATATAATCTTTCACTTAAAATTTTAGTTAGTTTATTATATGTTTTCACACATATATTTAGGCTATTTTTTATATTTAATGAGCCTTGGGATGACATCAAGGACAGTTTGTCCGGGTCACATCGGTCTCGAGGATATATATATCACATCACTAGTTGGCATGTTTGTTTTTAAAAATAAGTCATTGTTTATTAAGGCAAGTGATATATAATAAATGTATAGTGACGGGAGGAGTAATATATTCATAAGTATACCACAGTTCAGGTTTTAAAACTTGTATATTTTGAGTGCTAAATTCACTAAAACAATTTTTTTTACCAATTACCAACCAAACATTAAATAAAATAGTCTACAGCTAATTTCTAGTATCATCAGTTTAGGCCAATGTTGATCACGATTGATCCAATCACTTTGATTGTGTCATGGATCTCAAAAAGGGTTCAAATAATGGGCATTTGGCATTTGGAGGATACGTTGGTGATAAGGGGAATATTCTTCTATCCCTTTATTCTTTCTTGGGATGTCATATCATTCGCCTTATAAGAAACAAGTCGAATATTCCTTTATTTTAATAAATGATGTGTCTACAATTTTCCACATAAACCCATATTGTTTGGCTAAACCTGATGGTATGTAGATTCTTTTGTCCATAGACACCTAGGAAATAATAATATCCATACCCGACTAGGAAATAAAATGTAAAAGTATTATCATCCTTGATTACTTAGATAGAATGCCTCATTATTAGTAAAAAGGTCTACGGTTCTTCGTTCGCCATACGAAACACTGCAGTATTTCACACTTGTATTCTGTGAGAGCGTAGTCCTTCCCTGGTCAACCGGACCTATTTGTGCTGCAATCATAGTATAGCTGCAGGTTATCTCTTTCACGTGAAAAATGGCCCGTGTCCAGCAGTGAAATTTTAAGGGTCGATAAATAATAAGGCCGTAGTATAGAATAAGCATTTTGCGGAGTGACACGTTACAACTTATACAAGGTTATTTTTTAAAGAGTAGACAAATTTTAAACTTAAGTTCAAATATATAAATAATGATAAACTGTTATTGCAGTTTTGAAAATATGAGTAAATAAGACTTCTACTTTTATTTGAAATTATCCCAAATTTAATGTTATTTATAAACAACAACTACGCGTACGCGCGCTCCTCTGTGTGCGATTCAATTCACGTTTTTGCCAACCAAAGAAATTCACGTTTTGCCAACATTTTAGATAGTAATTAATTATTATTGTCATAATATGAACAATTAAAAATTATAATTTGCATGATATATATTTGTCGGAAATACATCAGGAGATTAATTGTTAAAAATAATAATAAAAGTGTGAGAGCGGATGTTCAACTTGCTTACGCAATAATTAATAATTATCAGCAATAAGACAGAGTAACGCACTATACATTCAGTATAGAGCAATTACAGTTCGATCATACCGTAATACATAGAATACTATAAAACACAATAGAATGGCTGTCAATCTTATTTTGTACGAGAACCAGTGTCGCCGGGAGTACACATACAAGCGGTTTTTGTTTTATCACTACTAGAAACCCAATTCGTTCATTAGTCATACAATTTAAATAAGTAAATGTTACAAACGCATTTTAATATTACATAAAATCAGACTTTATTCCAAGGCAATAACAACGGATTCACAAAACCCTTTAAAATGTGTGCGTGTATAGTAAAATAGAAATTTATGAATGGAAATCAGTTAAGATAATGCATTACCACGTATTTTGAATTTAAAAGATAAAAAGGACAGAATGTTTGAGATTTTTTTAATTAAGTTTTCTTCACCATTTGCCTATATTACTTATTGTGAAAATTCTCTGCAAATTTGGTCGGTTATTGCAAAATAACCTGTACAGAGGAATAATGTTGCTCAGAAAGATATATAGGCCTGACCAATGTTGCTCAGAGCTCAGCTAATAAGCCTTATAGCAATACTCTATATATGGTATAACCTCTATTATTAGTGTTAGATACGGTGATTGCGCCCTGCCGTTCAAAGTTAATATTTGTCCAGCGCAAAGTAAGCTTGCGACATTTGGTGGACAAAAGTTACTATAATTATAACGTGTTTGCTCATTACCAGGACATGAACAGATAATGAATCTAATTCAATAACATTCCTTTCGTATTATCGAAAAATATTGTATGGTTATTGCTTATAAAAAACGGGAGACTTCTTGTAAAGTTTGACCGATAGCTAGATTTTCTCATGGATTTTTTATCACCATTGTCAATATAATTAAATAGTATTGTAATATTTATAAAAACATTTAAGGAAATGCGTAAGTATGACCTCTTTTTACTTAATTTCAAGCTGCAAAAATGTGGCCAAATTTTCTTTTTACTCTACGAAATACACGAATAGTGAAAAATGAACTTTGATATTACATAGAAAAATTTCACTTTCAATAAAAATCAATTCGATTTGCCTTACTTATTTTGAATTATAATAATATTACCTGATTTTAATTAAAAAATACACTAAACCTTCGTACCCCTCTAGGCTACTGCAGACTAGAGCAAAGCAATGACATGAAACTCTTACTGATTTCCTAGATTTCCGATAGTCATGCATAGTAGGCAATTAGGGATAACTGTACGTAGGCAAAAGAGGGTCATCCGCAGATGCACTCATGATGGATGGCGCAAATATGCGTACGTTAGAACATAATATACAAGAAAATATAATAAAAAGATCGTTAGAAATTGGTCGCAAATATATGGTACGCTTCGCCGATGATGTTTTTCTCCAAAATCATATAAAAAAACGGTTGAAATGTTACCAAAAGAAACGATGCTTCGCTAGTATTTTATAGAGGTATTTTACACGGCCAATCATGACATACGACCGTCCTCGTGCATGTATCTTCATGAATTCTTGTAGCAAACACTACTAATCATCACTTCTTCTGCTCCTCTATCCTGACATGAATATGTACACTGTCCCTATATTTGGAAATTCACACACACGCAAGACGATTACGTTTGATCTCATGCAAACTAACAGCGTCCTTATGACCAGCCATCAACTCATATCACAACATTTACCGTACAACTAGCTCTTTCCACTAGGCACACCCAGACACACAGCTCTTTATATAGCTTGCACGGCACTATTAGCATTGATAGAAGATATACGCTTTAACAAAACATACCCATAAATATACTAACATCCTCAATCATACAATAGTCGATAGTGTGCGTCCCTTCGACCACGCATGGACCGGACGGCACTGTCCCGTCCAGTGTATGACATTTTCCCTTCGACCAGCTTCATACAAATCCAACCCTCAACATATAACATTCATAAGCCTGGACCGGACTAATGTATCCTTTTAACAAGCCGCGCGCGGCATGGCTCGGTACGACATTGTCCCTTTGACCAGACTCACACAAATCCCACCATCAACATCAAACATTCATAAGCCTGGACCGGACAAATGTGTACTTTCAACCAGTCGCGTGGCATGGCCCGGTACGACATTTTCCTTTCGACCAGCTTCAAACAAAGCCAACCCTCAAAACCAAACACCAATTCTGTCGACCACAAAATATTCAGAGCAAAACTGCTATACTCATTAACACATTAGGACACAAAAAGGCCACTCATTCTCTCAATCCATAGCATGTAAAAGTTAAATATTTCCCGGTACATTGCTAAACATTTCTTACTTTAAAATATACCCCACGTAGATCATATTTCGCATAAACATAAAACTGAGATAACAAATCCAGTAATAACTTCATCAGGCATGATTGTTTTAGGAATTTACTCGATGAGGGATCATAAACGAAGACCAGTTTCAGATGCTGTTTCTTTAAATCTGGTTTCTTTACTAAGGGATATACCATTTTAGTAAACGTAAGCTCGATAAGACAATTAGCTGCATGATCTTTTAAATCGATTTATTAATGCCAATCATATATTTTGTGCAATATTTTTTACAACATAACACCATCCCTCTATATCCGAGTTTTAATCGTCTGGATTAAAATGCAAAATTTGCGTTGAATTTTTTTACTCACGGATAACATATGCGGCATTGCCAATACTCGTGATTAAACGCCTTCTTTACGTTCATATATGTACCTACGCATAAACGCTCGTCGATTAAGGGTACTTAACAAAACATACTTTGTATAATAATAATTGCGGAGTAATAACACTTTTGGTCTCTCTATCCGCCAAGTTTTCCCGAAAAAAAAAACATTATGTATAGTGTGCCAAGACATAGTGAAATCACTTGAGTTATCTATTTGATTACACACAGTGATCACAATGCCGCAATGGCTAGCAACAAACTGTTACCTATATCTTCATCACTTCTTGTGATACGATCTAGGTAGAGACAACGACTATCAGGTCATTCCAAGTCCACCAACAGTAGTCTCTACGAGACAAAGGCCTTCCACCACACCATCAGATGTCCATCGCTATTGAAAGACTCACAAGTAAATCGCTGTTACAACTGCAAGTGACTTAGAGTATGAACGCTTGAAAATACCTCCGGCAACTTCTTCAATACTTAATTCTACTTCAACTACATCAATTCAAAGGAAACTTTACATCACAAAATCAAATGTCCAAGAGCCAGTAGAGCAGTAGCAGGGATCGTTCGTTACGCAACAAATGTATACTTCATTTTATTTTTACGAGCATTTATTTCTATATTCAGTCATCCCCTTTACGTCTCAACGACGACTTAACTAGATATCTACCAACACCATCTCTTATGCACCCACTCTTTAAACTACGGCCACGGTATGGCTATTGACATAGTCAAAATACAAAATAAAATAAAGTAAGCAACTCTACAATTTAACAGGGTCATTAATCACCCAAATAGACTCAAGCTAGTCAATTGAAATAAGCTTGGCTTTTAGGCATCTCTCTCACCAATTAAAAAGTTAATTACTTGCTACTACAAAATATTTTTTTCATAGCAATATTTAAGAAAAATTACTTTCCTCACGCATCAAATATCGGTCGGAATCAACGGTGAATAATCCGCCCGCGGCGTCCCACACCGAGAGCATACTTCAAAAGCGAGCGGCACAGCACCACGCATTCATCACATTATTTGAAGATTATATGTGGGCGATAACAGGAACTTGATCCCGCTTCTTATATAGGCGTCATCTTCAGATGCAATCATGATGTTTGGCGCAAATATGCGAACGTCACAACATAAAATACAAGAAAATATAATAAACAGATTGTTAGCAATTCGTCGTAAATATATGGTACGCTTCCCCGATGATGTTTTTCTCCAAAATCCTATAAACAGCAATGGTTTCCACGTTACCAAAAGAAACAACGCTTCGCTAGAGTTAAACCTTTACTCTCGATCTTGGCAGTGTTTTAAAGACGTTCCTACATATATATAATAATATACCTACCAATTTTTGATCTTAAAATTTATTTTATAATAGAACAAGATATAAAAGCATACAAAAAATATTTGTTTATTTGTGATTTTTCTATGTGTTCCTATACGTGAGGTGATGCGTGTGAGTCCGCGAAGGTTTCTGACAATAATGAATACTTCTTTGTTTGTAGGTCTTCATGAATTGTTTAGTAGGAATTCATTCCTACTAAATCATTCATGAGATTAAGATGAAACTTCGGCAAGTAAATAGGCCGCAAAGAGTTCTGACAATAAAAGCCATGTCTTGCATACTAAATTACCAACGCGTTTTGATTATTGCAAAAATAATTTTCTACAATCGTTATGCTTGTTTTACCCATAGCATGTCAGTTGTGTCGCACAGTAACCCAATCACACATAACACAACCAATATTAAAATATTTTTTTTTTTTTCAAGTGAACTTAAACATGCTGTCTAAAAATAAATCGATTCACTCTATGAAATCCATAACAACTAACATTGGTCATAATGCTACAACATTATTTATCAATATTATTTAGGGTCGGGATCCAAACAAAATTGAGTAATTGTGACCTTTTTCACAAAAGTTTCACTTACAAAATTATTTTAAAACTATTGTTTCACAAAAAAATAATCAAAATACAAGAAATAGTACATACATAGGTTTAAGGTAGAGAGAGTTACAATGTTTACTACAATATTTAATAGGCATTAAAGCATTGGTGAACTGTCTGTTATTTTACTACTCCAATACACCAGCCATTATACAAACAATATTTAGAAATATAATTATTTGTTGGCAAGGTGAAAACTCCCGCAACGCAGTATAGGTACATGACTAAAGAAACAGACTCTTTACTTATGTGGCATAAGTCCATCTAGCACCACGAATCGCAAGGTACTTTTTTAAATAATTGAAAATTTGTATTAATACTTTAGATTAAAAACTGAATCCAAATTGGCAAAGGCAAGAGAAAAGGATGAAAGGTTGTTTGAAATTCTGCCCGGTTTTAATTACTATCTTTGATAGTACTATCATAAGCTTTCGATTTGAAATTAATTGGACACGTCTTTAACGATTTTGAATACTCCTCCCCTAAGGGGGAAAAAGGGGATAAAAGCTATTATGTGATAGATGTGCTGTAATCAACCAATACATTATTTATGGTAAGTGAGCCGATAAACATTGAAACAAGAACAAAATTAAATAAATAAAGAAGGTGTTCTGCTCTGGAAGCGATATCTTCTAAACAACCTTTTTACGCAAATAATTGTTCACAATGAAGGGCTTGTAGGGGATGTACATAAATTTATTTTTTATAGAATTAGGCTGACAAGCGAGCACACAGTCCACCTGATAATAAGTGGATGCTGTGGTCCACAGAAATCTACATTTATCCTCGATTAAGAATCAAAATTCAGATGCATTATCACCCTTTTTTTTTTTTTTTTTTTGCGGATGGAAAATCATCTAATGACGCCTTTCGCTGTGGGTGGAGCGGAAGGGTGTCGAACTTTTACTGACTAAAACCATCCGTGTTCCTTCAGTGCCCTTACGTTCCGGAGCCGCGGTATCTCTTTCGAACAGCCCGCAGCCCCGGCAGGCGTCAACCCTTGCAGGCCCTTCACGCTGCTGACAGCTCTTTGAGGCGCGCGGAACAAAACGCGCCGTCGACACGGCCTGTCGTCGTTAGACGGACGGACGGCGAGCTACCCATTGCTCGCCGTCCACAGGTCCGCGCCTACGGTGGTCAGGGGCCACGACGTAGCCCCCGACGCCGGGGCGTCTCCCGCGGCGGCCGGGAAGGAAAGCTGTTGCTCTTTCCTTCTCCCGCTCCGCCACCTCCTTCGCTAGCATCACTGCTTCGCAGAAGGTGGTGACGGCATCCCATTCCGTCTCGCTCCGGACCATGGCTTCGACCAGGGCCGGACGCGAGGTCGCCGCCGCCTATCGCCGCTACGAGTACGGCGGTGCTCCGCCCAAGCAGGGCACACACCACGGTGTGCTCCACCGTGTCCTCCGGTCGATCCTCGCAGTGGGAGCACCCGGGCGTTTCCTCCCGCCCGATTCGGTGCAGGAACCTCCCGAACACACCGTGTCCGGTGAGGACCTGCGTCAGGCGGAAGGTGAGGACACCGTGGCGTCTCTCAAGCCACTCCTCAAAGAGGGGTCTTATCGCCGCTATAGTGGCGTGCCCAGCACGGGGTTGCGACAGTCGCTCTCTCCATGTCGCCATGAGATCATGCCGGAAGTCTGTCCGCTGCGCGACAACTTGCCGCGGCAGCGGGGTTTCCCCCCGGCATAGTGCCTCCGCGCGCCATTCGTGCAGGCGCGCGAGGACTATCGCCTCCAGATCCCATGGCGGCAATCCAGCAAGGATGCGTTGTCACCCCTGAGGACTAAGATAAAACGCCTCGTAACCAGTAATAATCGGCCAAGTGCGAGTCGGACTCGCACATGAAGGATTCGTACCATTGTAAAACAATTTTCTAGTAGGGAAGCCCCCTGTAATTTTTAACTTATTTTAATTTTAATTTCTTGTTGTTATAGCGCCAACAGAAATAAAGACGGCTCCATGGCGCAGTGGCTTAGCAATGAGTTGCTGCGCTGGGCGCCGCGGGTTCGAATCCCGCACGGAACAGGTATTTGTATGGCCTACAAATAATTGTTCCGGGTCTGGATGTTTGTCCTTGTGCAATTTGTGTTTGTAAACTGCCTCCACGATACAGGAGAAAATCCTAAAAATGAAAAAAAATGAGAGAGAAATACACATTCTGTGAAAATTGCAACTGTCTACCTATTACTGATCATGAGATACAGCCCGCTGACAGACAGACGGGCAGACGGATGGATGGACGGACGGACGGACAGCTGAGGCTTAGTTATAGGGTCCCGTTGGTTACCCTTTGGGAACGGAACCCTAAAAAGGGTCTCCGGTTCTCTACACTCACCAAACACACAGCAGTATTGAGCTTCTATGGTACGCTACGATTTTGAATTATACAATTAAGTTAAAAATGAAATAAAATAAAAACTTTGATGGTTGGTAATAAATATGATATGGCCCATTAAGTGACCAGTACGTATAATAATTACGACAGGAGAAACTAAATTTTTTTGCGTTTCTCTAAATTTGTCCATGAGTGTATGTAGATAGATAAAATAACATAAATTTTTAAAAAGTAAAAACACTAAATTATTATATTGTTTCGCAAAGAAGTACCTATAAATTAGGGGTACCTATAACTGGAAAAATAGGGGTGAATTCAGATTTTGTTCTTCAGTTCTATTAATTTATTTTAATATATTTCGAGAAAACCACATCACTTTTCATATCTTATAGACGACTGTGTATTTTTCCTATAAAATAACCTTTCAGTTAACGTAAAAACTGATTACAAAGTTACTCAGTTTTACGGTACACAATACACAGTTACTAAAACCTATTAGAAGGAAATATAAAGCAATATCCAAATACCTTACCTATCACAAAGACGTAATAAATTCATGGAACGCTAACTCGTCCACCAACTTAGTGTAACATGTATTACGATCTTAATTGCTGTTCTTTTGAAAATATTTTTATTAGCTCACCAATATAAGTGATAAATTACAAGAATTAAGTAATATGGCTAATGGCTAAAGTTACTTTAATGTCCTAATAACTTTGGGGGAAGAAAATACAAAAAATACATAATACATCGGTATTATTAATGCAGAGGTACTAAATAAAACTCACTTTAAAATATTAAATAATTTTAAGGTTAATTTGTCCCGTGAGAGTGTACCCGATATTGTCACAGGCGACTATGAGAAATGTGAGAAGCAATGCCTCGAATGCAAGTTCTTTTGGCTTCTGATAGATGGCATTATAGGAATCTCGTTTATGCCCGGCGTAAAATACCAGGTTTGGTGACTGGGAACAGCGTCAAAGTTTGTTAAAAGAATCTCGGGTTTAAAGAAGAGAGTTTTTGTCACGAAATAAATCCCTTAGCCGCCGCGCGAAATTTGACATTTTGTTTTCAAATTCTACGCTTAACATTTTTGTTTGCATACTTTCCAAAATACTTCTTTATCGACGCAGACTTTTAGTTTAGGCCAAAAACTAATTATATACTACTTTTTGTAATAAGGAGGGTATATTTCATTGCAGAGCACTTGCTACCCCTCATTTCTCTTGGGTTATAAAATTGATAGAAAGACATGCATTAAATGATGATAACTTCAACACCAACAGTATCACCAGTTTACACAAAATTATCAACAGTAATAGAATTAAAAAATAAATGTTGTGCGTAGAAATTTGATTTCAAATATCCAAAATAATGAGAAATTTTTCATTTCAAAGTCCATTCTTTTACAAAATTTTACGAGATTTATAAAATTCCTTATTTGTGAATTTGTCTATACAAATAACCAACAAAGAATTATTTCTGAAATATATCATCACCTACAAAAAGAAAAAAAATTATTTTGGATTTACAAAGTCAGAATAACTGCTATAGTAAAGTAAGATTTATGGACAGACAATTTATTATCTTTCATAGTAATTATTCTATACTTAATTATTTCATATATAATACAACACTATGGCAACACGAATTCTGACCGATTCATGACGTTTCCTACACTAATATACTAGTACTAGTTCAGTGCTTATTATTAAAAGTTTAACGTAAGCAAATACGTTATAATATACTTTTCATCAACAAAAGGATCTTTATGGTTTACACAGTCGAATCAATTTTATACTACCAATAAGCGAAGGAGTCATGTATTACTTTTCAATTACGTCTTTACATAATGATTTCTTATATTTACGCGAACACTACACATTTAAATGAAACTAGTTTTTACGGATTTTATCGCATATATTAACTTATTTTATATTCCTGACATTTCGAGCACTTTACAGCACCCGATTTAGTAGATGGTAGCCAGCCATCTTCTCTATTGAAATAAGGTTTATGAAAGCGAGGCTATTGAAATCAAAAAACGTCCTAATTTCAATATAGAATATGACGGGGTGGTAGCATCTTTATGCAATCCTATAATTAGTAAAATTAAATCCCAACCCAAGCATAAAACTGCAAGACTTCAAGATACTTTAAGTTAATACTGCGTAGATCGGAACAAAATTAATAATTTTTATCTGAAAGTAGCCGCAGTTAACTATGAAATTGGGACGTCAAACACCTCAGTTTCCCCCGTGACCATGGGTGCTGTAAAGTGCTCGAAACGTCGGGAATATTAAATAAGTTAATATACGCGATAAAATCCGTGAAAACTAGTCGTTTCTTTTTTGATAAAAATACATTTCGAACTAACGAATCCATATTTCTGAAAGACTAATTATTTGACTGTCTTTGCTAGAAATAATTGATTGGTTTAAGAGCACCGTAAATGATTTGTTAATTCGCAAGACAGCTTTAAATAGTACGTATTTACATAATTACACTTTAAAAATGATACAATATTTTAAAAATGTTAATACTCGTTTGTTGGTCCAGATGGTGTTATAATGTTCAAACTACACTACAAAATAATAAAAAAGTAAGTAACGTACCTCTCAGGTGTGGCTAGCGTGAGGTTTGGTGCGGGAAACGCTCCGTCCGCAGCACATATGACGTTCACAGTATCATCGTCAGTCTTGTTCTGGATCAGGCGGAAGTTCGTCTCCGGTACTGAAACATGACACTTATAAAGATATTTCGTAAGATGGCAGGTGAGGGTTAATGAACTGTAAAAGAATCTCATGTGTGTCGTACAAGGTGATAGAGGGAAACTGAAACAGGAGATAACCAACAGTATCTTCCAAATAAGAACTGAGAATAACAAAAACTGTCAGTCGTAGGACTGCACTTCATAAATGAAAACTTCTTAGCTTCACAAACTTGTAAACATTATTTTTGTATTATTAAATATCTGTATGTACCTTAGCGTGATGGTCACGTGAGTTCACTGCTTTTTCGACATCCCAAAAGAGTTATATATATATATATAGCTCTGACGGTCACGCGAATTCAGTGTTATTCCCCACCCCGAAAGTGCCCAACGTGCCTAAAGAAGTTTTCACTTCAAAAAACCGCGGCGCTGAGGGACGCGAGTTCGAATCCCGCACGGAACATGTATTTGTATTGCGTATAAATAATCATTCTTGGTCTGGATGTTTGTCTTTGTGCAATTTATGTATGTAAACTGCCTCCGCAACACAGGAGAAAATCTTAGCATAACGTAACGGGGGTAACGTTTCGAAAAAAAAACCTTAGCTTCAAACTCTGCTGAACGAATTCGGTAAACTAAGGTCAGTTAACAACAAGTGTAATTCCACATACAATAAAATCAGAGGAAACATGTAAACGGACTACTTATTAGCTTGTTTAGATTGTTTAGTTTATTTTACCTAAGCTTAATGTTGTAAACACACCAGACATAAGGAGCTAACTTCTCATCTAATTTCTTATGTTTCATCATCAATATACATGGTTATTTTGCAATAACCGGTCAAATTTGCAGAGGAGGTTCAGAATAAGGAATTTAGGCAAATGGTGAAGAAAAATTTATAAAAAATCTCAAACATAAAATATGCGTGGGTGTTCAAAACAAGTTTGCTAGATTTTTATATCTGAAATTATATGGAGTACATCCGGGTTAACATAGTCCTTAGTATCAAACCGGACCGCTTTTGCGACATAAAAAGTTAAGAGAATCCAGACGGTCTTCTAGGTAAAAAAACAATGCGTTTCAAGAAATAAATAACCTTGATATTTGTACTTTAGTCGTTAGGTATTTTTATGTTTAATTCATATTATGCATATTATATTCTGTAGATAGTACCCATAGAGTAAAACTGTCCAAAAACATAATGTTATTTATAAATTTATGCTGATCACTAATTCACTACCCTCCGTCCCCTTGAAATAATTATTTTCAAAATGGTACTCCACAGTGCAGTCTTTTGACACAAACAGGCTAATTGACAACTGCACGGAAGCCAATTTTCGTTCACATCGGAAACCTCTTTAATTTTTCTCTTCGGATAGTTTGGCGGTATCTGCGGAAGTCTGTTTCATTTTCCGAATAATAGATACTTATTTTTTTCTATTAGAATAGAAATTTCAATATTAGCAATAATATTAACACAAGTTTTATATAGAATATACAAAATAAATACCTAACGAATAAAATGGTTGATTTACTATCGAATAATTGTATGTCTATTTTTAAATTGTGACTTCCAATCCAACCGATTTATTGTATTATAGCAATGCTAACTTCTGGAAGGTGAAACAAAAAGCAAACGTTACAACAGGATAAACTATTTCTGGGATAATATTTTTTGTGCAAAAACAAGCAAAAACACCACTATCAAATATTAAGTGTTATTTTATTCGAGTTTATGTTTTCCTGGTTATCGTTTGTGTAGTTTGTTTTAAGCGTCTTATTTTGTTTGTAATTCAATAATATAATGGCGAATTTTAACACTCCAAAGATTCAAACCAAGTACTTATTCGTCACTATTTGCTGTAACTATAAAGAATTCAAAGATTGTTTTTGTGTTTTATCCACGATTTTGCCTCTAATCATGGGAACGAAAGGTTACGCAGACTCTTCTAAAGCTCTGAAAAGACGATGACATTTTTTTGAACCCCACATACCAAAGTCTTAAGTATTTTAATGAATTAATAGAGATTAATAAATTGATTTATTACTATTTATGGGCTCCGTGGTGCATTGGCTTAGCAATGAGTTACGGCGCTAAGACCCTAGGGTTCAAATCCAAAAACAAGTATTTATTGGCCTACAAATAATTGTTCTGGTCTGAATGTTTGTCCTTGTGCAACTAATGTATGAAAACTATAATGTAACATTACGATTTCATAGAGAAAAAAAACAACTAACAGAATACACTAAAAAGATGTAAACTATAGTTTTTAATGAATGCAATGTATTTGCTTCTGCCAGCACCAGTTTTATAAATATCGGCCCATGTTTTAAGTTAAACTCTATTTCATCTGTATTGGCTGAATGGCTCTCTAGTTTAAAATTTGAATTAATTATTTATTTCAGACCATATTGTGTTGAAAAAAGTTGTTACAACCTAATACGGGATGTATGGGTTGAGAACAGATTTGATCAGCAGTGGGACGTTGCTTCATAGCTCTATCATTTCTGAGCAAAATATTGAGCAATTTGTCCGCCGCGCTGCTCCAGTCCATCTGTACGTTATTTAAGGTAAATAAGAAGTTATTATACTGAATGTGCAATAAAGTTTCATTTTCATATATTTGAAACAGGAGTAGGTAATACAACATGTTTGCGCGTATGAAATTGCTGGCATATAAAAACATGTGTTCAGTTCACACGCGGTAGAAGTGAAACCTTCAGAAAAGGAGATCGAGAAAATAAGAAACACTGTATACTGTATTCTATCTCATTCTCTCGCAGGTTAAAGCCTATAGATGAATATGTTTGTCACTTTTTAGTGTCGCTTTTCGTTATATCGAGTTTCAAATCACGATTCTAAAGAAGTGTTCACTTAAATAAAACTAAAAAAAAAAACAATTAACATCTACAACGGTAGAGACAATGAAGATGTATGGGTTAGTTTGTTAGTTTATTCAGAATTATTCTTCTTTATCAGGCCGTAAAGTCCACATGGAAGGGCCATTGTAACACGGGTTGCCCTAACCGCCGTCGTCGTTCTAAGTACTTTACGTTATACTGCCATCTATCGGAAGCCATGAGACCTTATTACGTTTCCCATAATTGCATTTTACAAGCAAAAAGGGGTAGTTAATTTTCATACACAACCACCACAAGGCATCTTCATATATAACAAGCTATGGGTAGGGGTGACCTTAGATATTTTTGCCGCCAACCATCGTCTGGATTGCTCCACTGAATAGAATAGAGAGCCAGTATAACTACAGTCTGTGAAGTATTTTATCTTTGTCTTTAGGAGGTCATGAATTTAATTTTTATTAGCCATTGAACAGTACAATAACTCAGAGTTTTATGGCCAAATACTCAGACGCTCTATATTTTAAAATGTCGTTTAAGTCAATGACTTAACGGCATATTAAAATTGAGCAGCGTTTGACTATTTGGGCATAAAACGTCAAAACCTTAGAACAAATATTCGTTAACAATTTGTAGATAAACCCAGTGCCATGAATTATTATGGAGAAAGGCCATGAATGTTTCTAATACCAAGGATTATTAATTAATGTTTTCATGAAGAGGGTATTTAAAACATAGAACTTTTAAAAACAAATAAAATTGCAGTTATAAGAAACATTCAACGGCAGAAATTGTAAGTAAATCTTAATTAGATAAGCCGTTCTTCCATTATATTCATTACAGTCCATTAAAATTCACTACTGAACATAGGCCTCCTCATAGACTGTCTTTTAAGGTGGATATTTCCCATTGTTGCAACGATTGGCTTGATCAGTCTGAGCGAGATTAGAATTGCTTTTCAGCACTTTTAAAACGGTAACGCCACGGACTAGTATGGATTTATAGCAGAGCTTCTGAAAGTGCGTGGAAAACTAGTACTGTTCTTCAGAAGCTATTCAATTCCTTACTTTATGGTGACACTACTCTGGAGACGCGGAGCAGAAGTGAAGTGGTCTTGTTCATCAAGAAAGGGGTCGATCGTTCTCTTGAAGAACTATAGACCGATTTTCTTTCTGAGCCGCGTCTACGTGCTGTTTTAGAGAGTCATTACGAATCGTCTCGCACGCAGACTCGACGACTTCAAGCCTCTCGAACAAGCCGATTTCCGAAAAGGCTTCAGTACCATAGACCACATACGTACCCTTCGGCAAATTGCACATAAGACCGAAAAGTACAATCTACCACTTCACTTTACATGCGTGGACTATGGGAAAGCCTTTGATTCCGTCGAAATTTGGGCAATGCTTCAGTCCCTTTAGCGGGGCCAAGTTGACTGTCGGTATATCGAAGTGTATATCCGAGTACAGAACCAGAGTACGACACCGATCCAACTGCAGAGAGGTGAAAGACAGGGTGACGTTATATCCCCGAAACACTTTACCGCTGCATTGGAAGACGTTTTCATGCTACTGTACTGGAAAGGATACGGTAATGTCAATGGCGAGAACATCACTCACCTTTGATTTTCCGACGATAAAGTCCTTATGGCAGAATCGCTAGAAGACCTAAGCACTAAAGCACTATGCTCAATGACCTCAATAGTGTCTCCCAACGGATAGGTCTTAAGATGAATTGACAAAACAAAGGTCATGTGTAACGTCCATGTCACACCTACGCCAGTAGTTGTTGGGAGCACTAAGCTAAGCATGTTTACCTAGGAAAAATAGTTCAACTTGGTAAATCCAACTTCGAACGAGAGGTCAATCGACGGATTCAACTTGGCTGGGCAGCATTCGAGAGATTACGACACGTTTTCTCTTCAGGTATACCTCAAAATCTGAACACACTATGGTACAACCAGTGCATGTTGCCAGTGATGACTTATGGATCTGAGACGTGGTCCTTCACTGCTGGCCGTATGAGGAAGCTCAAGATCAATCAGCGAGCTATGGAGAGGGCTATGCTCGGGGTTTCTCTGCGTAATAGATACAATCAGGTGGACTGTGTGCTTGATAGTGAACCTTATTCTATAAAAGAATCTGATTGTGCTATGAAATATGAAGCGTCCTAGTACCGAGCTAACAGCTGTTGTTTATTATTGAGCAATATGACCGCTCCGTGGCGCAGTGGCTTAACAATTAAGTTGCAACGCTAAGGGCCGCGGATTCGAATCCCCGCATGGAACAAGCATTTGTATGGCCTACAAATAATTTTTCCGGGTCTGGATGTTTGTCCTTGTGCAATTTATGTTTGTAAATTTCTCCCACGATACAGGAGAAAATCCTAGTGTGGAGGTTACGTTTAAAAAATATTACAATATTTAAATGTCCACGTATAATTATCGCATGTAATAAAAACTTTAAATAGAAACAAATTGTTCGTGTATAACTTTACGCAAAGAAGTGTTAAATTTTTCTACTTTTTTGTTTTCGTTTTTTGGAAAAAATTAATACTATATTAGTTTTTAAAAGATTTTTAGTTTAGAATAAAATGAGTATTTCGTCAATGTGCTTCATTTCGTATCTCCGAATAAATTAAACTCACTAGTACAACAGCGATCGATTTCATACTTCGAACAAAAGTTGTAACCGTTTCGTAACCAGCTGAAATTTGGGTGAATGAATAGAATAGTATTCTATACATAATTCAAAGGCGAACCATTTGCTAAATTACACTACGAACAATTTACCCATATTGGGCCTACAATACGATATGGCGAGGCCTCGCTAAGCCCTTCTCAAGGAATGTGTTATTGGATAACTTCGAGCAACTGTTAAATGGAATTTAACTTGGACTTTCACTGCCTAAATTTCAGTACGATAAATTCAGGTTCAGTGCTCATGTTCAACAAAATTTAATTTTATGTTTAGACTGCTAAACTTTTATGCTTTGGCAATACATTTTAACAGTTTCCCTGTCCGCGATAAAACACAGTAGTTAAACAATCAAAATATTCATATATGACTTCATTAGCCTCGTCTAGCACTCGTCTTCATTAGCCTGTAAACTCTACATTTCTTAATTAAACCAAGGCATTTTCAGTACGAAAGACATTTGCGAGCAGGCACATTTCTTGTTTCTGTCTGAAGTGTATAGGGAGCCGGTATAATTACAGGCTGTGAGGCATTCCATCTTAGTCCTCAGAGATGACAACGCTTCAATAGCCTTCTTTATTTGAAGATAGTTACGGGTGTTCATGGGCCGTAGTAGCCACTTACCATCAGGTAAGGTTTAACGGCTCCGTCGCGCAGTGGCAGCGGGTTTGAATCCCGCAACAAACAAGTATTTGTATGGCCTACGAACAACTGTTCCAGGTCTGGATGTTTGTCCTTGTGCAATTTGTGTATGTTAACTGACCCCACGATAGAGGAGAAAATCCTGGTGTGGAGGTAACGTTTTTTAAAGAAAAAGAAAAGCTGTTCGTTTGTCTTTTTTATAAACTCATCTCCTTGCTATCCTACGCTGAGTCTGAGTATTTTACAACATTATTAAATTGTTAAAGCCTATCAAAAGTTCTCTGCTAAATTAGAACATCATACAGTGCGTGTTGGTGTACTTCACGGTTCTTCAAAATATTTTATTCCTCAGACATATATACAGGTTACTTCATGGTTTCTTCTTTCACCGAAGAGCAAGGGGTAAATCAGCGCATAAAGTTGCAATTAACAGTTTGATTGACGCCGGCAGAGATCGAACCTGAGTTGCTTATATACTTTAAATGAAACTAATTTTTACGGATTCTATCGCGTATAATTTAACTTTTTAATTCCCGACGTGTCGCGGGGTCACGGGGTGACTGAGGTGTTTTGACGTAGATAAGACCAAAAATTAATATTCAAAAACTGAAAGAAGCCGGGCGAACTATGACATCGGGACATCACACTGGTGCGGTGACGGTGGAGTGGGGAGTATGAGGATATTTAGGGACCTGAGTGTCAGCGCAGCTTTCCTCACTTTCCTCCCCCGGTATTGTCTGTCCCCATGGCCTTCGTGTAATGGACCCGGGAGTGGACGGTGAGGGCATTCTTTGCCCAGATGGAGATCAAGTAGTCGATTCTATTCCGGTATCATCATTACCTCCGCGAGGCGGGTATTAGTTGACATTTCCCCATGAAAAAGGGGCAACATTTACAAACTAATATAATTATTATTATAGTGAGGAAACGAGCTATCAGTCCGCCTGTGGGATGTTGTTATTTTAGCCCATGATAACCTGCAATGCTTGCATCTTGCGTTATCATCTCTGCAAATTAAAATTTCTCATAACATATAATTATACTGCTTATCTTACCGTTCTAACAAGAACACAGTGTATATTCTTTAAATCAAGTATAATAGAAACATAATTTATTAAAACAGTGCAAACACGCGAGATACTCATACAAATATACTTCAACACGAAAACTTTTTATACGACGCTTTACCTGTACTGTTGAAAAAGTTCAATACAAATTAAGTTTAATTTTCAACGAAATACCTACATTATCTGTGTGATTTAGTTGAAATATTTGACATATTTTAACGACTTTAACAAAGTAACTTACCAAAAACAATCATTTGCTTAGTTCTTGAATCCTCTTCCATGAATGTTGAAACGACACACGTGTAATCACCAGAGATGTCGGTATTGGGCTTCACTATACGAAGTGCTCTGTGCATTTTTAATGGGTCGTTTGATGCTATGTAGGTTAAATCGACACGACCTCTCAATATCCCCATGTCCTGTGGCTTTTGCGACACAATCCATTGGTAGACAGGTCTAGCTTTGTTTCTAAAAAACCACTTCACTACCAGTCCTGATGTGTTGTTACCGTAAGTATATTCACAGTCTAGAATTACAGCGTCTTGCACACCGTACTGTATTATTTCTGGCACTACTATTTTCACTATTTTAACCGCATTCAATTCTGAAACAAAAAAATAAACTTGAATGTAACTTTCATACTAATTTGATAAGTAATAAAAATACATTTGACTTGCTTTTGTGGTTTCGACCAAAATATTTTGAATCTTCACTTGCATTTACTTGCATATTGTAAGGGATTAACATATAAAAATATTGAAGTTGCTCTTTTTTTAAATCTGTCCCTTTCTGCACGTATAGTTTTTTTTTTATATAACCGAAGTAACAAACGAACTTACGGTCCTATCTTCAGTCTAATGCAGCCCATGAAAACCTGCAGCAAACTTCAAACAAAGAAGGCTTAATGATAAATGCGTTGTTACTTCTGAGGACTAAAATGGTGTATTATATAATATTATTGCTTTTTATAGCATTAGATGGTTTTTGAAATAATTAAGCTGTAATAGAGGAATATATTCGTGGTTTAATTAAAGGAAATAATATTGTATCAACTTTTCATTTGTTTTTAAAAACTGAAAATATTTTAATAAAACAAGGTACGCTCGGATAAGATTGAATACATTCCTTAAATATTGGTTCGGAGACCACTTTTTAAATCATTAATCAAAACATTTTTACTTTACTGAACTAAATACCAGAAAAAGTGTGATTAATTTATAAAAAAGGTACTTAATATTAATACAACTAATAAATAGCGACGGGCCAGTTTGACTGACAGCGAGTTAATAGCGGCATCAATAATGATCGGGAAATCTAATATTAGCGCAAAAAGGACAAAAGAAAAAGCTTTCTCTGAATTCAAACAATTAATATTCATGGACTGTACGAAAATTCATAGAGGATATATTAAATCTAGATGTTGTCTTTACCTCCTAGATAATCCGTACCCATTAGCCTGCAATGCGCAAAGCATTAATATTTATGCAGTTCTCAATTTAATGTTGTTGAAAGCTTATTTAAATTCATCCTTGGTCCTACTTAAAACCAGACTCAACCTAAAAATGTGAGTCTTACTTAAAATTTCATCAATGAACGCTTTAAATACCAAAGTGAGAATAGATTCTGATAAAGAATTCATAAAGGCCCAGTTCTTGTAGCACTTCGCTTAGGTGAATAGCACTCATAAAAATTCTGGCTCATTACAAGCTTTACTGATAAAATATATTATTTGAATTATTTTATAATTAGTATGCGAATACGCGGCTCTCAGAAATTAGGTGAGAAGAAGTAAGATTTTATTTATTAACACGCTTTTACGCCGTTACATAGATAGATCCTAATATAATACAGTCCACTGCTGAATATAGGTGGGTAGGTGTGCAACAAGTAACATCTGTCTAATTTGCTCTTACATTTTATTTAAATTTAAATTATTTTAAACTAGTGTTTGGACTATATTTACCTATTAATTACATTTTTATTACTTTTTCTTTGGAAGTCATATTGAAATATTTGTCCAGATAAAATATTTGTGACTTACTCATACCACCCATCAGTGTAATTTATTTTTGCAAACTATATCACTCAATGGCACTTCACTTTGTGTTCACTGATATCACTGGAAATATTGCAAACAATGGCAGAAGTATCTGATGTGGAGGTCTTGCAGAGAGAACTTGAAGGAAGCTGGAGTCGCAAGATGGCTGATTTTGAAAACAGATTAAAGGCTGCTTCTACGCCAAGTAATAACTCTCTTAATCAACTCCGTGAGGAGTTTTATGAATTTAAAGACCTTGTTAGCTCTGTACTCAATCTTTTTCGGCAACAGATTCATGCCTGCACTATGACAATTGATGTTATGGATATGCAGCATAGGCAGAACATTCTCCTATTTAATGGGATCCCCGACACTCCTGAACTTAATGTTGGACAAGAAATACTGGGCATCATACATAATAAAATGGGTATCCCACATGTAACAAATTTATCCTTTTTACGCTGTCACCGAATTGGTGTTCAAAAGGATTGTCATTCACGGCCAATTCTTGTACAATTTCAAGAGCATCGCATAAAGTCTGTGGTGTGGAAAGCTAAAACTAAGTTGAAGGGCTCTCATATATCGGTGTCTGAGTTTTTAACCAAAATGAGGCAATCTGTTCACAAAAAAGCACGCAAACATTTTGGATTGAAAAATTTGTGGACCTTCAATGGCACAATTTTTATAAAACTCCCCAATAACCAACGGGCAAAGATCTCCACTGAAGAGGAGATTGATTCTCTCATTGGAAAGTTTCCTGTTGATTGTTCACCAGCTAGACATGGCATAGCTTCTAATAGTGGCGTTACTAATGTTGCAAAGAAGCCCATTCAAACCCAGCATAGTTCTTCAAGCACAAAAAGTCAGTGTGAGATTTCTCGGCGCAATCAAGATGGTTTGGTGGGGCAGAAAGAGGATCCTAAAAGGTCCCGCCGTTTAATAGCTAAAAAATAGCTTACTTAAACTATCTTTTTATATCCTTAGGTATCCTTTTTTTTCTATTATTTAATATTAAGTACTTATTTCATGGCTCTGATTACAACTGTAGCATAGAACACTATTATGTCTATATAGGTCTATAGTTATAAGGAGTTTGCTTGTAATAGCTATTTTATTGCAATTTTTTTTCTTTTTATAAGTTCTTTTCGTTGTATTATAAATTCTTTGGAATGTTTGTCCTTGTAAATCAAAATAGATTTTAATCATGTTTCATGTATAGTACATAACTTGCATAAGCTTAGTTTTCTTTTTAGTTTTTTAGTAGAGGAGTCTTACTTATTTAGTAGGTTTATCTATGCTATGCATGTTAACGGTAATAGCTGTGGTAATAGTCTAATTATAATCATCTTTATAATCTGTGCTAACAATACTTATTGTTTTTTACTTTCTATTTGATTTTTAATTTTGACATTTTTTTTTCTTAGCCCTTGATAGGCAAAGGACAAATGTATCATACAGCCAATATCGATTTTGTACTTTGATTTTGTAATCGATTTATTATGGTAGACATTTTCTCTTATTATTTTGTGAGATACCTATTGAGGAACATTTATATTATTAGACAAAAATATTTTGCCACTTCAGATATTTTATATAAGTTTGCACATAAAATTTATTTATATTAAGTTTACTTTGTAAACGGTTAACTGATGGGTTGGTGTTGTTTATGTTTACTACGTTTTAGCTTATAAATTAGTTTTATAGTTTACATACCTTACTTTTATATTTTATATAACATTTTTTATGTGTTTTTTTAAATATTTATTTAATCTATGTTTTATCTTAGTCTATGAATTATGTCTGATGTTGAGTCGTTTAGCTCTGCAAATGATTCTTCTGCAATATCATTTTACTCTTGCGATGATTCTTTCAACGACAGTGCGCTTGATTTACACCAACTACTCAAAGGAGTTTTTACGTCTTCTAACAACTCTCTGTACATATGTCACATAAACGCTCAAAGTATTCCGAGCCACTACACCGAACTTGAAGCTTCATTTTCATCCGAGCATATTCATGGCATATTAGTGTCGGAAAGTTGGCTGAAGCCTTCTTTACCGTCAACTTTATATCCCCTACCCGGCTTTGTACTTGTTAGGAATGATCGGGTTGGAAAAGGTGGAGGTGGTGTAGCCATTTAGCTACACGCATCAATTCCTCATAAAATTGTTTAAGCATCTCCTTCCTGCTATTCTGCCTCTTCAGAGTTTTTATTTTTGGAACTTGATGTCAAGGGTATAAGGATGCTTCTAGGGGTAGTGTATTGCCCCCCTTCGACAGACTACTTCGCCACTTTAGATATGGCTCTTGTTGATATTTGTTCTGAGTACGCATACTGTATAATAATGGGTGACTTCAATACAATTTGTTGAAAAACTCTCCTCGTTCCAAAAAGCTTCTTTCAGTTGAGAGTTGGTTAATCTTTCTATTCTGCCTTTAAAGACTACTCAGCACAATATTGGAACCAATGACTCATTGATTGAACTAATCTTTGCTTCTTCTCCTGATCTTGTGATGATGCACGGACAGTTACCTGCTTTGGGCATCTCACGCCATGACTTGATTTATGCTTCGTATAAGCTTAAACCTCCCAAATATTCCCCTTCTGTACTGCATCTGCGCAGTTTTTCTAAAATAGATTTTGACAAGCTAAGGGATGACGCTCTTAATCTCGATCTAGCCTCATTTATTGCAGCACCTACAGTCGACGATAAAGTCTCTATTTTTAACCAAAATATTCTCAGCCTTTATGATGCTCATCCCACAAAGTTCACAAGGTTAGATTGAAGCGTCCCCCAGCCCCATGGATGACAGAGGGCGTAAGGTTGGCAATGACAAGACGAAATCGAGCTTTTCTTCGTTTTAAGAGAGAACATTCTGAAGAAAATTGGTTGTCTTTTAAAGCAGCCAGGAATAGGTGCAATCAAATGATACGGGCAGCTAAACGCCGATATTTCCATAATTGTATTAATAACTCTTCTCTCGCCGAAGTGTGGAAATTTCTTAGATCTTTTGGGCTTTGCAGGCCAGCTACATTGGATTGTGGTCCTTCTCTATCACTTGATGAAATCAACCAACATTTCGCTTCTGTAACAGCAATGGAATCTACAATTCGCTCTCTAACTGTGGCTTCCTTTGCTTCTGTGCAAATTCCTAATATACCTATCTTTAATTTCTCTGCTGTTTCTCAGGATGATGTCAAAAAGTCTATTTTAGCAATTCAGTCCAAGGTGGTGGGTTATGATGAGATTAGTAGACACATGGTAGTATTTATACTAGAGCACCTTCTTCTGGCCATTTCCCATATTATAAATTTTTCCCTTGATTCAGGTCAGTACCCTAATCTTTGGAAAAGGGCTTTTATAAAGCAAGTTCCTACTCCCATTCTTCCCAATCATTTTCGCCCTATATCCATTCTACCCTTTCTTTCCAAAATTTTAGAATCCTGTGTTTACAAGCAAATTTCTACATTTATTTCAAAACATAACCTACTGAGTATATATCAGTCTGGGTTTCGCCCTGGTCATAGTACCAGTACTGCTTTAATTAACGTCACAGACGATATTAGACAAGGTTTGGAAGAAAAAAAAGTAACAGTACTGGTACTAGTTGATTTCTCAAATGCTTTCAACACAGTTGATCATGAAATCCTTCTTTCCATACTGTCTCATCTAAATTTTGGCCCTACAGCATTGGAATGGTTTGCATCTTATCTTCGCGGTCGACAGCAGTCAGTCTGTGTGGGGCAAATGACCTCAGCTTGGGCTGATGTGGAAGCTGGTGTGCCGCAAGGCGGTATTCTTTCTCCTATAATTTTTTCAATTTTTATAAACTTTATTATCTCCATCTTCGATTGCTCGTACCATCTGTATGCCGATGACCTTCAGCTATACGTGCAAGCTGAAATTGGGGATATCCATTATGGGATTAAAATATTAAATTATAACTTATCAGCTATCAAAGATTGGTCTACTCGTTATGGAATGTTGGTCAATCCTTTGAAATGCCAAGCTATACTGGTGGGTAGCTCAAGGATGCTAGCCAAGATTAATCTTGCAGACTTACCTCCTATTTATTACAATGGGATTACAATACCGTTCAGTATGTCTGTAAAAAATCTTGGCCTACACATTGACAGCACGCTGAATTGGAGAACTCAGGTTTCTGAAGTGAGTCGTAAAGTCATTTGCCACGTTACGTTCTCTGTATCGTTTAAAACATTTTCTCCCCACAAAGTCTAAGATCATGCTTGTCCAATCGCTCATATTACCCATAATTGATTATGCAGATGTGTTACCCGGATCTGTCCCAGGATCTTCTGAACAAGCTGGAACGCCTTCTCAATAACTGTAAAAGATTTATTTTCGGGCTTCGTAAGTATGACCATATTTCGCAATATAGATCTAAGCTTAATTGGCTTACAATCCGGCAGAGGCGTATTTCCAGAATATTACTTGTTCTTTTTTCCATATTAAATGACCCATTTTCGCCTTCTTATCTTAAGAGTAAATTTTATTATCTCTCCTCATCTCATGATAGGGTTCTACGCTCTTCTTCTAACAACAAAATATGTATTCCAGTTCACTTCACCGAGTTCTATGGTAACTCCTTTACAGTTCAAGCTACACGCCTTTGGAACTCCTTGCCCGATGACATCAGAAAAGCTCCCAATAAGTTTGCTTTTAAAAAGTTGGTGCGTAATCATCTATTAAAGACAACACTTTTTACATGAATCATCCATGTCATTTATATTGTTAGACGTATATATTCATAGTTATTTATATGTACTATTTACGCGTACTGTGAAATTTTCAGCCAGTGCTAAGCCACTGAGCTACCACGGCTCTGGTCTTTATTTTAAGCTCTTTAAATGCTTTGTATATAATATGAGGCCTTATAGAAATTATACATATCTTCGTTAGACTGCCTACTTTTATTAGTATGCTTTTCAAGTAGTCCCTCATTTCCCTGAAAGATTTAAAATGTATCTTTATGTAAAATTATGTACATTGTGTACAGTAATAATATCACGACAAAACCTATTGAGTTATGACTATCAACATTTCCTTTTACTCTCAAGGTTCACTCAAAGACAATGTAATAAAGATTAATTCAGTAAAATCTGGTAGTTCATTATTGAGAAACCATAAAAGAGCGTTCGCCTGATGTAGATATTGGGAAGATAAATTGCTCCACTGCTGACTAAGCGGGATGGAGACACATCGTGTTTGCTCTGTGCCTTACAATGTGACCTTAAAAGTAAAAATGAATAGAGATTTTTCAAATTTAAACAACCGTTGCCCTTATCTTTATCGATTCTCCGTGCTATTACTAAACACCAATTATTTTACACGTTTTCTTTATGGAGTAGACAGTAGATGTGTCAAGAGACACGAAATAAAAAAAAGTACATTAGCCTAGTCGTTATTGTATGTAACTCACTTTAATTGCTATCACCAAATGCTTTTATGAAATAAGTCAATGTGATAAATTTATTGCATGTTCCGTTTAAAAATGAGAAATTTCTTGTATTGTGTATCTTTTTTTTTACTTATATTACACAATTGAAAGAATAGAATAAAAAACAACATAGCATGTATGGGTATATATTAGGCGTTCCACACGCGGTTCGGATCACGCTGCGAATCGCACAAATGCTCATTTCAGTGGGGCCTTTCGGAACGCGGTGTGAATCACCCACGATCCTTTTTATGCTAGGGTGATTTAGACCACGGTATCATATGTCCCATCCCTTTTCGATGCAGCGGTTTAGACCGACGATCTTTCATTAATACAAATTCCAAAATGTACAACTGTGCGTAAAAGACCTTAATTAACACGCTATTATTAGCTTCGCGTGTATGTATCTATCTATGTAATGGAATCTTTTAATGTAATTTTCACCAACTTGTAGACGTCAGATTGACTTGAAAATTTGCACTCGTGTCAAGGACCGATGACAATACCGTAATTTAATAAATTTATCCTAGTGTCCTGATCAGGATCGCCAGGATAAAATAAAATAATTATCAGGATCATCGCTGCTCATGATCAATGCGTGTTGTTAAAGTTTTTTTAAACTCTTATATTATTTTTATTTATTAATTAATTCACAATAGCAGTATACCACTTAATTCTGACGAGTTATAAATGAGAGCAATCACCCACGATCTTTTTATACTAGGGAAATTTAGACCAAGGTGTGAAACACCCCAATCCTTGTTTTGATACAGCGATTCGAACCGAAGATCTTTCATTATTACAAATTGCAACAAGTACAAGCGTACATAAAATACTTTATTTTGTTTATTAGTCAATTAACAATAGCGGTAAAGCACTAAATTCTGACGAGTTGTAAATTAGAGCGATCGGTACATAGACACTTAATCTAAGTGCTTTTTACTATGAATATATATATGTAGGCGAAAGAGGATCATCCCAAATGCACTCATGATGGATGGCGCAAATATGCGTGCGTTTTAACATAAAGTATCAGAAAATATAATTAACAGATCGTTAGCAATTCGTCGCAAATATATGGTACGCTTTTCCGATGATGATAATTTCAAAAATCCTATATAACAACAACGGTTGCTACGTTAACACAGATACGACGCTTCGCTAGAGTAAAATCTTTATACCGTTTACCCTTGATCTGGCCAGTATTTTATAGTCGTGCCTACACGGCCAATCCTGACATACGACCATCCACGGGCGTGTATCTTCATGAATTCCTGTAACAAACTGCTCCGTCCGCTCGTCTATCCTGACCAGGTTTACCGTCCCTATATTTGGACATTCACTCACACATACGCAAGACGATTACGTTTGACTACATGCAAATTAACACTAGCTAAGGCGTCCTTTTGACCAGCCATCATCTCATATGACAACATGGACCAGACAACTGGCTCTTTCCACTAAGCACACACAGGCATACAGCTCTTTATACAGCTTGCACGGCACTATTAGCATCGATAGAAGATATACACTTTAACAACACATACCCTCTTGTAAATAGAATATTTACAAGAGGGTATGTAACATCCTCGGTCATACAATAATCGAAAGCGTGCGTCCCTTCGACCACGCATGGACCGGACGGCACCTTTATCTCAAGCCACCACATACAGCTGTAAACTAGTATGTCCCTACGACCAACCGCTCGGGTCTGGCCCGGACGATACTGATGTACTCTTTTCAACCAACCTGACTGAACCGGACGGGTGCATCCCTTCGACCAGTGTAACTCCACAATTTATAAGCCTGGACCGGGCGAATGTGTCCTTTCAACCAGCCGCGCGCGGCATGGCCCGGTACGACATAGTCCCTTCGAGCAGCTTCACCCAAATCCAACCCTCAACATCAAACATTCATTAGCCTGGACCGGACGAATGTGTCCTTTCAACCAGCCGCGTGCGGCATGGTCCGGTACGACATTGTCCTTTCGACCAGCTTCATACAATGCCAACCCTCAACATCAAACACCAATTCTATCGACCCCACAATATTCATAGTAAAACTGCTACAGTCATCAACACATTAGAACATAAAAAGGCCACTCATTTTCTCAATTCATAGCATTCTAAAGTTAAACATTGCCCCAGTAATTCGCTAAACATTTCGAACTTTAAAATGTACCCCATGTAAATCATATTTCGCAATAAACATAAAACTGAGATAACACATCCAATAATAACTTCATTAGGCACGATTGTTTTAGGAATTTACTCGATGAAGGATCATAAGTGAAGACCAGTTTCAGACGCAGTTTCTTTAACTCGGATTTCTTTCCTAAGGGATATGCCATTTTAGTAAACTTAAGCTCGGTAAGACAATTAGCTGCATGAGCTTTTAAAGCGATTGTAAATTCTATTAACAAATCAAATCATTTTCTATCTAAGCGTTTATTTTGTGCAATAATTTTTAATACATTATACCATCCCTCTATATCCGAGGTTGAATGGCCTGGATTAAAATGCAAAAGTTGCGTAGGATTTTTTACTCTCCATTGACATATGCGGCATTACCAATACTCGTAATAAAACGCCTCCTTTACGTCCACATATTTACCTACGCATACATGCTAGTCGGTTAAGGGTACTTAACTAAACATACTTTGTATAATAATAATTACGGAGTAATAACACTTTTGGTCACTCTTCCCGCCAAGTTTTCCCGAAAAAGTCATGATGTATAGTGTGTCAAGACACAAGAAATCATTTAAGTTATATATTTGATTACACACAGTGATCACAATGCCGCAATGGCTAGTAACAAACTGTTACCTATATCTTCATAACTTCTTGTGATACGATCTACGTAAAGACAACGACTATCAGGTCATTCCAAGTCGACCAACAGTAGTCTCTACGAGACAAAGGCCTTCCACCAAACCATCAGATGTTCATCGCTTCTGAATGACTCACAAGTAAATCGTAGTTACAACTACGCACCAATTCGTGCAATGCGACTAAACAGTAATAACAAGTGACTAAGAGTATGAACGCTTGAAAGTACCTCCGGCAACTTCTTCAATACTTAATTCTACTTCAACTAGATCAATTCAAAGAAAACTTTACATCACAAAATAAAATGACCAAGAGCCATAATATTTTTAATCGTTCGTTGCGCAACAAATGTATACTACCCACACATCATTTTATTTTTACGAGCACTCATCTCTATGTTCAGTCATCCCCGTTACATCTCAACGATGACTAAACTAGACCTCTACCAAAACCACACGCGCACCGCACCCACTCTTTGAGCTACGGCTACGGTATGGCTGTTGACATAGTCATAACACAAAATAAAATGAAGTAAGCAACTCTACAATTTAACAGGGTCATTAAACACCCAAATAGACTTAGGTTAGTCAAATGAAATAAGCTTGGCTTTCAGGCATTTCTCTCAACCAATAAAAAAGATAACCACTTGTTCCTACAACATATTTTTTTCAAAGCAATATTTAAGGCAAATTTACTTCCCTCACGCATCAAATATCGGTCCGCAGCAGCATTAAATAATCTGCCCGCGGCGTCCCACGCCGACAGCATACTTCCATTCAAGAACGATCGGCAGATTATATGTAGGTGAAAGAGGAACTTTATCCCACTTCTGATGTAGGCGAAAGAGGATCATCCCAAATGCACTCATGATGGATGGCGCAAATATGCGTGCGTTTCAACATAAATTATCAGAAAGTATAATTAACAGATCGTCAGCAATTCGTCGCAAATATATGGTACGCTTTTCCGATGATGATAATTTCAAAAATCCTATATAACAACAACGGTTGCTACGTTACCACAGATACGACGCTTCGCTAGAGTAAAACCTTTTTACCGTTTACCCTTGATCTGGCCAGTATTTTATAGTCGTGCCTACATATATATAAAATCTCTGTTAAGCCTTAGTAGTTAAAATCTTCAAAAAATCTTCGACTAAGTTTGTCAAAGTTTTTTATTAAATTTATCTGCTAAGTTAATAATAGATATTATTATGTAACAGTTAATGCAGTATGTTGCTTGAATGAATTCCGGCTCAATGTATATTTTGATTGTTTCATGTCTCTGAGATTGCTTTTTACTCTTAGGAATATGGAAAGTTGTACCTAATAT
This sequence comes from Parnassius orleans, assembly GCA_029286625.1. Taxonomy (NCBI): domain Eukaryota; kingdom Metazoa; phylum Arthropoda; class Insecta; order Lepidoptera; family Papilionidae; genus Parnassius; species Parnassius orleans. The sequence goes on along the minus strand of JAGSMP010000488.1, from coordinate 259,087 downwards.
TTGTTCTTTTATTGTTTAATTTTCTTCTAGACTAGTCACTTGCGTATAGAAGTTGCGCAAGCAATTCTTGCTGATCTCAAACACGTTCTCGGAATGTAAGCATCAAGCTAGGTATATTTATGAGCAATAAATAAGTTTGATTACTATTTTTAGCCGACTTCGTATTACGACCTCTATGTAACAAAATAAGAAGCTGGATTTATTTAAGCACCCAGCAAGCTATGATAATTAAAGTTAATTATTCATTATGTTACCGTTTAGTGGCGTTGTAAGAATATCCACTACCCTATATTATCCTTTGGGTGTCGTAAGAGGTGACAGAGGAAAACAAATCAGGAGATGGGCAGCAGCGTCTTCCTAATAACGACTAAAAATAAAACAAAACTGCGGTTGCCAATCCGCTTGCCAAGCGTGGCAACTATGGCAAACATTCACCCCTATGAGGCAATCTATGGGGGACCTCTTTGTTCAGCAGTAGACTTTAATACGCTGTAACGGTAACGGTAATTCATTATTTTCGATGAAACCACAAAATCACAACCCACAAATCTCAGGAACAGAAACAATCCGAGCTACTAAAATAACACATTTCTAGTTCTCCAAACAAGAAATATAATAAAATTCCCCACAACATTACATATTCTTTTGGAATACAACCATCGTGAATCTGTTGAAATCGTCCTTAGAACGCAAATCCCTAAAGAGCACTTACAAAATCTCCACTAACGAGGTGAATATCTCAGTCTGTCATATCTGGATGTTAGCGGGTCAGCAGAGATGAATAAAGTTGGATCGCTGGGATGTGGTTTGTGTCGAGAGACTATTGTAAAGATGTGATTAGGTACGTCAACCGAGTTGTCGAGTTTCAACTGACAAAAGTTGTCAGGTGTGACAATAACGGGAACTGTGTTTTAATTACGTAACGGAATCACATCGTATACTTACATTGTAAAACATAATGTTGCCTGGGTTATTAAAACAAAAGAAGTAATTTTGTTTTGTCAAATATATTTATAATAATTATTTTAAAACCATGGCTTCGCCTGCGTGAGATTTATCAACGTGGCTCCATTTAGTTTTTTTTTAATGTTCACCAACGGCCAATTATTATATCAATTTTTCGATACTTGTTTTTCTTATAAAAATATGGCCTAGATGAATCCAAAGCTATATCAGCTCTTTAGCAGATTCCTCACAATTGGTTCAGACATTCCCAAGATTAGCCCGGACCGGCGGAGAGACAGAGAGACAAACAAAATTATAACAAATAAAATATTGATATGTATAGATATATAGATTAAGACTGTGCCATTAAGTTTATTAAAGTCATAATTATAAACCTAAGTAACTATATCTTAAGTTAAATAAAGTGTAAATAAAAGCGTTACATTAAGAACAATGAGACTTAAAACAAAATACCGAAATATATTTTAGAGCAATTGCTCTTGCCTTTTCTTAGAAGCGAAAGTTCAAACGACAAAACTTAATTGATAAATCATATAGGTAAGTTATAAAATATTAATAATTTTTATCTAATTATAATTAAATCATACATCTGATAAATTATATATTATCAATTTTGAATATGTTGTTTACAAAAATTATTGGTATATATAGTAAGTAGGCGAACAAAAGGTCGCCAGTAAAGGAGAATATTGATGTATGTATATATATGAAATAGTATACGCATACCAAACATGTAGTCATTATAAGCCATGTTATATAATTATTAGCTCCAGTTGGATTTAAAATGCATACCTATTGTCACAGATAACTTAAGCATGAAACTTTAAAAATACAGCTGTAACATAAAACTCGTGTTAACAAATTCTGGAGAGATGAATAGTGAGTCGGGCCTCGCTCTTTTAGGGTTCCGTGCAAATTATTACCAATTGATTTTTATTAAAATATAGCTTATTCAAGTAGTTAATGCGTTTCTCTTTCTTAGTAAGAACTAAACTGCTTTCTCTTTCCTGCTAGGTCTTTTCTTTCTTTCACAACACTATCTTCTTAGGTAATGTTGTGAAATAAAGAAATCACCTAAAAACATATTCACTTGTTTTGTTTACAGGTTACAGATTCTTATGAATTAATTTTTCAGTAAATTTGTTCAAATTCTATATGGTATTTAATAATCAGAAATATCAATATCCTAATAAATTCAGTTTTTGGGACAGACCCCCGTTACAAAAACTATCTTCCTCTGACAACTTCACCGACCCACCTTTTTTTTTTGATGATATTACGAAATAAAAATCTTATACTTATAGATTAATTTAATTATATAATACCTTGATCAACGAGGTCTAAACAATTAAACCCCACATGCTAGTGTAAGAATTTTTTTTCTGCTCCTTTTTCTCATAAAATAATTTAATTAAAGTTCTTATTCAATACAGTAACATAGGTTTAGGTCAACATTCCACATCAAACTGTCAAATTCAGTTCTGTAACTCATTTTGTCTACGAGCTAACGATCAGTAACATACTGATGGATAAACGTACAGACAGCAGAGAGACATTAATAAGGCTGCATTTTACTCTTTTGGGTACGGAACCCTAAGAATTGATTGATTCTTAATTAGCTTAAATAATATAATGGGAGCTTCTACAGTTCATACGGTGCCACGACTTGAAGGCGGATTCGCATAGATCTCGACGAGATACGCCGAAAAGTAATTATATCATTTTTCAATATTTCGCTTAGTTTCCGAGATATCGATACTCAAATTCTTCAAATCGTGGCACCGTAAGAACCTTAGTCGTGCCATTTAATGGAATAATACGTAGGTCACTCAATAAGTTTTGAGATATACAAAAACTATTCCAGATACTATTAATATTTATTTTACATCTTTTCAAAATATTCTCCATCATGCTCTATACAAAGTTCCATTCGCCTAAACCAACTCTGAAAACACTTTTGCCAGTCTTGATCTGACAGGTCGGAAATCGCTTCTTTGTAGGCAGCCATGGCTTCTTCGGCACTTGAAAAAAACTTGCCTTTTATTTTTTTCTTTGACTCTTGGGAACAAAAAGAAATCACAAGGAGCTAAGTCAGGGCTGTAGGGTGGTTGACTTAGAGTTTCAACACCAGATTACTCAATAAATGCTTTTGTTCTAAGGGAGGTATGTGAAGAGGCGTTATCGTGATGCAGCATGATTCCCCGAAGCCCGGTCTTTGATCTTCTCTCCCGCACAACTTGAAAAGCTTTGGGTAATGCAACTGTAGTATACCATTCAGAGTTGACTGACCTACAATTTTCCAGCATTGACGTCGACAAATGTTCGCTCCACGAAAAAAACTAGCCACCATTTTTTTGCCGACGTTGCGAGGTCTTTCCAGTTTTGTCGGTAACTGTCCTTCTGAGTAGACCCATACCGATGATTGCCTTTTATTTTCCGGATCATATTGATAGATCCATGTCTCGTCACCAGTAACGATTTCTGCAACATGCCTAGATGCCCCGTTTTCAAAACGTAGACGCATTTCATGGCACCAATCCACACGAGTCTATTTTTCGCTTTCGGAGAGCAAACGAGGGATCCATCGACAACAAAGCTTCCTCACTCCAAGATGTTGATGTAGGATGGTATGAATGCACCCCGAACTAATGCCTACAATCTTTTCGATGTCCGTATATGTGATTCGTGGGTCTTCTCGCACCAACATTTCAGTAGTCCATACATTTTCTGCCGTTACTGCTGTGCGGGGCCCCGGTTCTTTGGTCATCTTTAAGATTAATTTTACCCCTTTCGAATTCAGCAAACCATCTAAAAATTGTTGCGCGTGATGGAGCTGAGTCCCCTTATGCTGATTGTAACCGTTGTAAACTTAATTGTTCGGTTAAACTAAATTTAAAATCATAATATATCATAGCGCGCAAATGTTCACGGTTAAGGTCAATCGTTTTATATGAAAAGCACGGGAAGCGTTGCAGGAAAATTAATAGAACTTTGTTTTTTTTTAATACTGAGAAATTGGCTTATGGAGTTCTATTTTTAAATAAATTTGCTTTTTAGAAACATATAACACGGGTGCGTTCCATTTTTAAATTTCGAGCATCTCAAAACTTATTGAGTGACCTACGTACACACAATGAGATATATAATATTTTATTAATAATTTCATCTTCACGGTTTATTAAGCATGCTTTATTCCTCATAGAAAAGGTTGGTCCGCGCTAGAATTATTACCGTGTCGTGAAGGTGATTTACGAGTACATACATAAATTACATATCATGGACAAACACCTAAACTCTGACTATTATATTGAGTAGATTTATTTAGATATTATTAAATTCAATTATACTTGTGAATTCACAGTAAATTTAAAAGAAGCAACTTTTTAATGTTAAAGCCACATTTCTGTTCATAACCCTTTTTTGTAGTTTGCAAGACACTATTATTGTTTAATTTCATTCCATGACCTCACGGATCCTTAGAATTTATTCTTATTTGATTTTTTCGGAGAACGGGGTAGGAGTAGAGTAGGAATATTAATATAAAAAGAATATCCAACATCCTATTCACTTCCTTGTCCTATTTTTATCTGATTTCGTTAATAAAAAAATCCCATTTGTTATTTGTTTTTTTTTTTCAAGAAATCTTGTGAATCGGAATAATGTTATTTTTATGTACTCGTAACTAGTCATCTTTCTTGAAGCTGCATCAACGTGTCAACGTTTCAAAGCATTGTCGCAACGCGACGCGGTACCACATGAGTAAAGAAACCGTACCGTACAGAGGCAAAGCTTCATACAACCGCGCTATGATAGTTACACTATTACAAACTTGACGCGCGTGTGTGCGTGAGCACTGGCGGCTCTTCACGTACAGAGAGAAACTGCTCTAAACCGGCTCGGCTAGTGCTCAAATTCAGGGTTATGTAAAGAATAATGAGTGTCAAATTTTATTTTTCAAATAATTATTATTCGGTCCTGTGATCCTTTGTTCCTTTTCTATCCTTTGTTCTTGTGATCCTTTCATTCTGCGTAGATCGGACCAAAATTAATAATTAAAAAGCTGAAGGTACTCCGGATTAACTTTGACATCGGGACGTCAATTACCTCAGTCCCCCGTGACCATGGGTGCTGTAAAGCACCCGAAACGTCGGGAATTAATAAAAAAAAATAAGTTGATTAAACGCGATATAATCCGTAAAATTAGTTTTATTCAAAGTGATTGAATAGTTATTTTTATAATGTTTATAATTGAATAATTACATTTATATATTAAAAATATAGGTTCATGCTTTTAATTATAGTTTTAAACAAGAGTGGTAAAAAGCTGTCGGACGAGAAGATCTTTTAAAACTTTTTGATTATAAAAAAAAGGGAACAATATATAATCTATGACGATCACTTTGAAAAATCCTGTATTAAGTTTTCTAAAAAAAGAACAGTAGCAGTAAAATATTTATTTGGAAATCCTTTTCCAACACTCAACTTGCCAACAAACGACGGTGCTTATTCGAGTTCCATCCAATTTGAGAATGTATCTGAAATGAATATATGAATTACTTGAACAAAAATTTCGCGAATATTTTAATTTCGAAGGAAATATTGTAAATATTGGTATTGAAATATTATAAAACGGGTGAAAGATTGTATATTAGTTAAGCCATGTGAGCGCTTTATAATAAATTATTTTAAAAAAAAACTTTACATTAGATTATAATTAATAGCCACAACAAATTGTTGAAGAATAAAAAATATAAACTCAGCACACCTATGACTATTACTAGTCTTCGAAAAATTCCAGTAGCATTCACCGAAGTACACCTTCAAGTCACTCCGTCAAGTCCGGGGTTCATCATTTTTCAACATCATTACAGCCTTTCACAAGTCTGAAGTTATGCCACAATGCACGGTCCTGAACCACCTGCATACATCGACTGCCTGTATATCTTACCAGGTCGTCACTCCATTATGAACTTATACTCGAGAACCTTTTTCCCGATCGGTTGTCGGTTCTTCGAGCTATATGGCCGGCCCATTGCCACTTCAGCTAACTTATCCGTTGGGCTATGTCGGTTACTGTGGTTCTACTGCGGATATCCTCGTTTTTAATTTAATCACGCAGAGAAACCCCGAGCATAGCCCTCTTCATAGCGCGCTAAGCGACCTAGAGCTTCCTCATCCTGCCAGCAGTGAAGGACCACGTCTCAGATCCATAGGTCATCACTGGCAAAACGCACTGTTTGAACAATTTCGTTTTCAGGTTTTGAGGTATATCTGATGAGAAGATGTGTCGTAATTTACGACTGAACGCTGCCCAGCCGAGTTGAATCCGTCGATTGACCTCTCGGTCGAAGTTGAACTTACCTAGTCGGACTATTTATCACAGGTTAACATACTCGTCAATAACTTCGAGCTTAGTGCTCCCAATAACTACCGCCATAGGTGTGACATGGAAATTACACATGATCTTTGTTTTGTCCATGTTCATCTTAAGACCTATCCGTTGGGAGACACTATTGAGGTCATTGACCATAGTGCTTAGGTCCTCCAACGATTCTGCCATAAGGACAATGTCGTCGGCAAATCGAAGGTGAGTGATGTACTCGCCATTGTTGTTAATACCGTATCCTTTCCAGTCAAGTAGCTTGAAAACGTCTTCCAATGCAGCGGTGACAAGTTTCGCGGATATAAAGTCACCCTGTCTTACACTTTTCTGCAGTTGGATAGGTTTCGTACTCTGGTTCTGTACTCGGATAGCCATCGTAGCCCTACTATACAAACACTTCAGCATTTCAACATACCGACAGTCAACTTGGCACCGCTGAAAGGACTGTAGCCCCGCCCAAATTTGGACGGAATCAAAGGCCTTCTCATAGTCCACATACGCCAGACATAGTGGCAAATTGTACTCCTCGGACTTCTATTCAATTTGCCGAAGGGTATGTATGTGGTCTATAGTACTAAAGCCTTTTTGGAAACCAGCTTGTTCGGGAGGCTGGAAGTCGTCGAATCTGCGTGCGAAACAATGACTCTCAAAAAAGCATGTAGACGCGGCTCAGAAGGGAAATCAGTTTGTAGTTCTTCAAGAGAGCGTTGTCGCCTTTCTTGAAGAACAAGACCATTGCATTTCTGCTCCACGCCTCCGGAGTAGTCCCACCATGGAGGACGGAATCGAAGAGTGTGATTGGATAGTTTTTGTGTTCTTCTGCGGCTCGTCTTGCAGAACTTAGCACCGGCCGCATGGACAGTTTTCACGACCTTGTCATTCATATCGTCCACTGCATTGCAATCTTCTAGGCACTGAAATCGGTTTTGTAACTCGAGCTGAAAGGTTTCGGGACTTTGGATTAGAGCACGAGGGGGACGGAGCGTTAACATCATTAGACGAGACCGCTCCAACTTAACGTTTAGGTTCAGTGTGCCTCTAACCATTCGATGATCGCTACCAGTTTTTACCCTCGCGATCACTGAGATATCACTGAACAGTTGGCATTTGGTCGTCATAATGAAGTCGATCTCATTTTTTGTCGAACCGTCGGTGCTCGACCAGGTCCACTTACTGTGTGGCCGCTTCTGGAAGAAAGAGTTCATCATAAAGAGTCCCTCTTTCTCCATGAAGACGGCCAGCTGCTGGCTCCTTGGGTTCCGTTACCCTATTCTGAATTTCCCTACTTTCAGCTCACCTTTCTCTCTTATGCCTAGTTTTGCGTGTAGGTCTCCCATTAACACCGCATAGTGGGTTTTGGAGGAATGCATGGCTTTAGAAATTGCCTTATACATTTCCTCCACTTCCTCATCGGGATGTGCCGAGGTTGGTGTGTAAACCTGTATGACCTTCAACGAATACCGTTTTGTGATTCTGAGTATAAGGTACGCAACCCTCGTCGACACACTCACAATCTTTACAACGTTGTTAACGAGAGACTTGTGGATGATAAATCCGACACCTTCTTGGGACAGATGGTCGCCCTCCCGGTGATAGAACAAGTCCGGGGTTAAGGTCTCATTATTAATAACAAAACGAGCCCAAACTCGGCACATCTAGTTCTCCTCGTCGAGGAGTTCCAGTAGCAGTCATCAAAGTACACCTTCAAGTCACTCTGTCAAGTCCGGAGGTAAGGTCTCATCATAAATAACAAGACGAGCCCAAAATCCGCACACCTATTACTACTCGTCGAGTAGTTCCAGTACCCAGGAGTTCCAGGTCTCCATAAAGTCAAAGACGTATAAATATATTTATATATAAATCCTGCGTACTTTTAGCGAAATAAAATAAATTAATTAAAAATAAATTATTATTAAACATTTATTACAAATAAAAATCCGTGATTATAAAAATAATAATAATATCTTACCTTGGTCAAGTATCTATCAAATTTGGTTTTTGGAATATTTTGTATTTCTTCAGCGATCGATATTTTTCATGAACCGCTGGTAAACAAACGACCACTTGCGACGGCGGCTGAGCCCAGAGTTAAAAGTACTCTGTGGCTTGGAGTGAGGTAAAGTGGATTTAGTAAAATAAATTATACAAGGCTGCTCAAAACACTGAAAATTTCGGGATTTCTCCGCCGAAAAAAATTAATTATTACTAAATAAAACAAAATTGAACTGCCATTTACATTCCATGGCTTCCCACATGATAGAAGAAGAGTTTTAAAAATAGATTGAGTTGAACAATTGATATTTTCAAAAGTTATCGTGCTTACCCCTGCATACGGACTTGATAAATCTACACCATAAGCCACCAAAACCACTTTTTTTACGTAAAAATAGCAATTCATCGATTAAAAAAAATATAAGTTCAACAGTCATTTATCTTTCTGACAATGTTCTTTTCATATCGTTTATATGTTCAATATGTTTTTTAGATACGATTTCATGCGACAAAACGCTAGTAGAACATACCTACGCACTTTGCGCTTAAGGCATGTAATAATAATATGGTTGTAATAAATAAATGAATAAACACTTTATCAGCCCGTAAAAATCTGCTCCTGGATGGGCCTCTCCTTCTTTAGGAAGGATTTGCCATAATCGCCGCACTTGATAGGCGGATTGGCAATCTCAGTATCAGACGTGACGTTTTCTGAAGCTACTCCAAGTTACTAGTTTATGTAATTACGTCTGGCGTAAATGGGATGGCTATAGTGTCATCTGTCAGAAGCCACATTAGGATCTTTTTGGCACTTCCCATTTTTAATAATTTTACCCAAATAATACAAAATACCTATACTATATCCTAAATGTTAAAATTTTACTTTTTATTTATAATATGAATTTGCGACTCGTCCTATAGCCATTATATTAATTTAAGGGCTTTTTACAAATATAAATCCTCCTGACATGTTACACTCATGTTCCTTTTCTTTTAATTGCGGTTCAAAATGTATTTTACTTTTTTTTATAATGACATATCAACCCATACGTTCCACATGTTGACCTTATATATGAAGGCTTAGAGTATAAATAGCAAAAGCGGACTTTGCAGAACTTTAGAAGCAAAACATAAGCAAGCATGTCGGGTATTCAATGACAACGCTCCACATTTTCGGTAGCGTCACTGCAAAATGTCACAATATATTACTTCCCAACGTAAACTCCCGGGCTGCCCCTCCGCTATTAATAACGAGTTTTCTTTGCCAACGGTACATGCATCTGACAGTAACGATCGCACTTTTACTCTGTCATTTATGGTGCCGACCGCTTTTATTATTTAAATTTTCCTTCTCAGAATTCTTGGTCACAAATTTTGCTTCTCAAGCTTCCGTACCAATTTCTTTTCCTTTACCTCAATAAACTGAATTAAGTCAATAAGTGAACTGTATTTTTTTTTTAGAAAAGGTGCTTTTACCAACAAATTCTGTCAAAAATTGCCTCCAACAAGTGCTAAGACTTTCTAGTACTATAATAATCTCAGGTCCGTATAATAATTTCTTGCGTGTTTGGCCGTAGAAGGAAAAGAGGAGATCTCCCACCGGGCAAGGTGATCATTCCAAAGAGCAGCCAATGCTCCAGGTTTTAGTACAGAACTATTTTAAATATATACACCGCAGCACTTCGGAACTTTGATAGTATAATTTAGGCTTTGGTGTGCTTCGCTAGTGGCGCGATGACAGCTTCGTCCCACATAAAATATTTTTTTGTTTACTATTCTATGCCAGCGCTTAACTACAATCTTTAACTACAATAATGTATAATTAGTAGTAATAAGTAGTAATGTAGCCTAATATTGTGAAGCGCACTAATTTAACAAAAGCCTATTCACTCTTGCATTGAAAACGTTGTAATCGGATGAAAAGACAGATGCTGGCTACTTATTCCTCTCCCTTGCTGTACGCATGACGAACGATGTAGTTCGAATGCGTGGTGAGTCAACAATGAAAGGGTGGAGACTGGCCGATCTTCTGGTTGTCTGATGGTGGAAGGGAGAGGGAGGAATTAAATTATGTAATTACTGGGCATTACTCCGAAAGGCATTCTGTAGAAAACCGAAAGGTTGGCTACTTTGCGCCTGTGGTCGAGGTTAGTAAAGTTTGTTTTAATCAGATTCGGGTCACTAATAAGGCCATTGAGTCCAAAGCTGTTAGGTGACATTTTGTAGCACCAGCCCCATATATGGCAGCAAAATTCCATGCACGATCGGACTTGCACTTTATATAGAGTAAGGAGCTGTTTCGGCATGAAGTACCTTTGCAAGGACTCCTAGATTTCTTGCATCTGCTTTAACCTTGGACTGAATGAACCACCCGAAGTTCAGATTTAAGAATATCTCAACGCCCAACAACTGAAGACGGTCAGTGTATTCCAGTGATTCATTTTGGAAAGAAGGAGCCAAGGTGAGCTGGCTCCTTTTTGCAGTGAACTTGTATTTTGGAAGCGTTACATTTCATAAGGTTGGCATCGTTCTATTCGGAGACTGCATCATGCATACCCATAGATACCGGGCATAAGTAGATCATTAATATGCAGCAGGAAGAGAGTTGCGGAGAGAACGCACCCCTGAGGAACTCAGGCGTTAGTAACAACGTCAAAAAGAATTGAGAAAAGTTTGGTCTAAAATCATATCCTTATTATTAACTTTCAATATAAATCCACTCCAGTTAGTCTGTTTAGTATCAATCACTCAGAATTTCCCTTTTTAAAAGAAATAACGAAACTAGTGGAAACGGAGCGACAATTTCTCAAGATTCGCGAAACGAATTTTGTACTTTCGTACTCACGGACATATGTATGTATGTTTACACGAATTTTCTAGAAATCTCAAAATTGTATTAAAATTTGGACTTTCGAAAATATATAGGTGCACTATTACAAGAAATTCCAAATTGGAGTCTCAAAGGGAAGACAAATCCTATGCATGCATGTACTAAATCGAAATAAATTTAAATGAAATTGTAATTATAAGGGCCATAAGGAAATATATAATAAGAATATTATTGCAGCCATCACAATTACACTAGTGAACATGGGAATCCGTCAAATACTGATCCTAAGTACGATAGACGTAATAAGCCACATGCATCCATTAACTGACACCGGTCTCCCCCAAACTAAGCTTGCTGGTACAAGACTGCAAATCAAAATATTTGTTGAATTTGTTAAATTTTTTAACCCCTTTGATAAACCTTTAGCCATCTCTATTCCGTTACCCGTCCATTCATCATTATATCGATCATTATTGTGATTTGGATAAATACTCTTAATAGTTTTACAATAATTATTTTGAATTATAATATGCTAAATATAAAACCGACATCAGGGTATATTAGAATAACGAACATACGAGTGTAAGTACATATAAGTATAAATTATATATGTCGGTTACCCTAGTTCTGCCCCTGATATAATTTATTACATATTCCGTTTTAGGCTCAAAACATACATCACATTTTAGAACGCCTGACCCTAAACGAATTGTGGCTGTCCTGCTTTCTCAAAAAATTTACTCTTTAAAAAGGTTTACTTTTTAAAAAGGTTTTTCATAATACCGAAGTGATAAACGAAATAACCATAATGTGACCATACAGTTCACATTATGGTTAGTGATTACATCATTCCATGAAAACCTTAAGCCAACTTCAAACACAGAAGTCTAGAGTTACGATGTCAGCTCTAAGTACTAAGATGGAATGCCGCCCTTCTCGTTTGCCTTCTGTTCGATAAAATTACAAAAAAACGACTAATTAACATACTAGCACCTTTATGAAATTGTTATATTTTATATTATAAGCGATCATTCATCTACTCGAATAGAACTTGTACTTTTCAAATACCCAACTTAAAAGGAACAGCAAAAAGTAAGCTCTCCCACATTTCGCGAACTCATCAAGATACCGTACCAGATTGCATTGAATTAAGACCTACACAACTTATCACACATATTGCAAAGCCTAAGGACGAAAGTGTCCTACCAGTGTGTTCTTTCTATACTCACATGTGGTGCTGAAATGTGGACTTTAAATAATATGAGTAAGCCAAGTGAGTCAAGTCTCTCAGCGAGCGATTGAAAGAGCTACGGTTAGATTGGTTCTGGTGTATGAGATTCCTAATGTAAAATCATTCAGAAAATTAAAGTCATCGAATAAGCCTTCCTTGTTTGCTAAACTAAAGTGGCATTGGGTGAGTTGACTAGGAGGTAGGATATTTTTACTGTATCCGTCTTGGTAGGCAACACTTTATTCGTATTTCTACTTTCAAATAGCTGTGCCTGTACTACTGTGGATTTTTTTTAATATAATAAGGATTGTAAACGAGCCCACAGTCCACCTCATGGTAAGTGGATGCGGTGGCTCATAAACATCTACATTTATCCTTGATCAATAATCAAAATGAAGATGCATTGTCACCCCTGAGGACTAAGATGGAATGCCCCAATTGCAGTAAAAAGGGTCTCCGGATCTCTACACTCACCATATGAAACACAGCAGCATTAAGCTGTTATTTTGCGTCTGGTTTTCTGTGAGAGTGTAGTCTTTCTTCGGTCGAGCTACAATCATAATAAAGCTGCAGTATGGCTCCACCACGTATACATAATTACAGGGTGTGAGTGTGTGGTGTGTGAATTATGATTAACCACACTTGAAAGTGTTTTAGATAAATTGTCGCTTAAATTTGATTAAAATATATAGGACTAAGTTGATTCTATCGATAATATAATTCATGTGATTATCACATAATAATAAAATGATAGTAACACAAGGCTTAAGCCTGTGCGTGACTGCCTGCTTACAATGCACTGTGTAATGGGAACGTCATTTGAATATCTAGCCGCTTAATAAAACGATAACTGCTTCAGACTCTATTCCAAATGGTTAACCACGCTAAGCGTTACTGCAAATAGTTTAAATCCGATAACTTTGCTCGAACTAGTTTTGCAATTTGATCATTCCCATACCAAGAGTAGTTGGCAGGGTTCATTTTAGTAAAATTTAATGTAACCATCTTTTATGTAGATTCATTACAGAGGTAATGTTAATTAAAAAGTGTGTAGAATAAACGAATAATGTGTACTATTCACAAAATAGGGTAACTATTGCCTTAAACCTTTGCAGATAACATTTAATGACCAAGATTCTGTGAGATATTTCATCATTGTCCTGACGTAGGCTTCAGGTGTCGATGATTTGCAGTAACAACCTACCATTAAATGAACTACTTTAAGCTCTTTTTCAACAGAATATTATATAACTTTTGCACAATGTTTAAAATATTCAGACCAGGGACGGTGGCAACTTCAAAGATATGAAACATCCGACAGTGAAGCTGACTGACCTCCGCTTGCAAAGTATGTCGATTTAGGATAATACTTCCTACTCTCTGGGATAGACACATTTAGAGCATTGGACTCTTACAGGTGAAGAAGAAGACTAGATCATGTGAAAGATTTTTAACTTCGTGCATACATGAAGTTCTACGTTGATGATTTCCTGGTCGCTTTAGTCAATAACGACAACTAAATAGTCGAAAAGAGATGTTATGATGTTAAAAAAAAAGCAAAATAGAGACTTACTCGTAAGTGGTACCTTTGCAGATTTCATAAGATGTTTTTGGCGATATTTTTTTTTATAGGATATGGTGACAAATGAGCACACAGTCCCATAGATGTGGCCCATAGACATCTACATTTATCCTCGTTTGCGAATCAAAATGTAGATGCGTTGTCACCCGTGAGGACTAAGATGGAATGCCTCTTTTCCAGTAAAAAGGGTCTCCGGTTCTCTATACTCACCATACGAAACACAGCAGTGTTAAGCTGCTATTTTACGCTGGTATCCTGTGAGAGCGTGGTCCTTCCCCGGCCGAGCCGACTCATTCGTGCTACAACTATACTACTAATATAGCTGCAGCATGGCTCTACCGCGTAAAAAATGCAATATCTAAGGTACCATAATATGCTGATGCATTTGATAGCATTTATCATGTTCTTAATGTGTCGCTATTATCAAAATTAACCAGCATATATCGCTGAAAAGTCTAAAATAATTTCATAACTTACGTGAATGAAAATCGGTTCTTATAATATATCGATTTTGAGACTAAGTAGTTATTTTCTTTTTAATATTTTAAGATTTTACTAATACACACAGGAACAACTTAACGAGGCAGAGCATTTGAAATAAGTGGAGGAACCTTGTCGTTGAGCTCTACAGTCACGGTTGAGAGCCGCGTGTCTCAAGTTTTTTTTTTTATAGGAGAGGGGGCAAACGAGCATGCGTCTCACCTGATGGTAAGTGACTACCACCGCCCATGAACAACCGCAACACCAGGGGAATTGCAGATGCGTTGCCGGCCTTTTAGAAAGGAGTAGGCTCTTTTTTGAAGGTCCCTAAGTCGTATCGGTCCGGTAAAATCGCTGGTGGTAATCGATTCCACAAGGAAGTTGTGCGAGGAAGAAAACTTCTTCTAAATCGCACAGTGGTGGACCGCCAATCATCCAGGTGGTATGGGTGGTATCGCGAGTTTTGTCGCAATGTGCGATGGTGAAATTGAGCGGCTGGAATTAGTCAGAACAATTCCTCAGAGCACTCCCCGTGGTACATGCGATAAAATACGCAAAGAGATGCAACATGTGATGCAGTGGCAGTGAGTCAAGCCGATTGGAAAGAACTTGGTCGTCGACGATTCGAACCGCTCTGCGCTGGATACGGTCAAGTGGAAGGAGCTGGCACTGGGGAGCCCCTACCCAGAGATGGGACCAGTATTCCATGTGGGACCGAACCTGCGCCTTGTAAAGTTGCAAGCGGTGTACCGGCATGAAATACTGTCCCGCTCTGCTGAGCACGCCAAACTTCTTAGAGGCCAATTTGGCCTTCTCTTCCAAATGACCACGAAACAGCACATCACTCGATATGTCGACACCGAGGATTCCAATACTGGCTGAAACAACAAGGGGAGTGCCTTGAAACTGAGGAGATACGACAAAGGGTTCTTTTTAGCAGTAAACGCGCAAACTTGTGTCTTCTGGGGATTGAACTGGACTAGATTTAAGTTGCCCCCAATCCGAGACTTTGTTCAGCAAAGACTCGACTTCAGACACAAGTTTGTCCCGGTACTCGGCGACGTTTTCCCGAGAAATATTTGCGCGGCCGGTATATAAGGCATCACCAGTGCTGTCGTCTGCATAGCAATTAATGTTACCAGTTTGCAACATATCATTGATATGCAGGAGAAACAGCGTTGACGATAGCACGCAGCCTCGTGGAACACCAGCGTTGATAGGCTTGTAATCAGAGCATGCACCGTCTACTACGACATTGATGCTTCGATCAGCAAGGAAACTGGTGATCCAATTGCACAATTTCTCGGGAAGCCCATAGGAAGGGAGCTTCGAAAGAAGCGCTTTGTGCCAGACCCGATCGAAGGCCTTCGCTATGTCCAAACTAACGGCCAATGCCTCCCCTTGGATTCTACTGCCTTCGTCCATCTATGAGTCACGTAGACTAGAAGATCACCAGCTGATCGACCATGACGAAAACCGTATTGGCGGTCACTAATCAGCTGGTGATCCTCAAGGTACCTCATGAGCTGGCAGTTTATAATAGACTCCATTATTTTGGAGAGCAGGGAGGTGATGGCGATAGGCCTGTAGTTGGTCGCCTTTTTTAGGGATCGGGTGGACCAAAGCTGTCTTGCATGAATTTGGGACTACGCCTTGGGAGTAGGAGTACCGGAAAAGACGCGTTAAAACCGGGGCCAACTCCGGAGCACACGTCTTCAGCACAATGGGAGGGACTCCATCAGGCCCACTCGACTTGCTGAAGTCCAGGCAGAGGAGTGCTTTGCGAACCGACCGCTGTGTAAAACGCACGTCCAGCATGGAGCACTCACACCGCGGGATAGTCGGCGGCGTGTTCCCTCCATCATTCAGAGTCGAGTTGGACGCAAAGAGAGAGCCTAACAGATCGGCTTTCTCCTTTGCGGCATGGGCCAGTGAGTCACAGAGATGGTAGAGATGGCTGACAGAAGTTCCCTTGGACAGCCTTGGCGAGAGACCAGAATGCACGGGTTCCCGAAGGAAGGTGAAATAGCTTCCCGCCAATTCTGCCGATGTGCTCAGACCTTGCCTTGGCAATGACTCATTTGAAGGACCTGGAGGCGCAATTATAATTATTTTTAAGAGCGCTGGTGTTTACATCCCGAGACGTTGATGCTTCAGCCCAGGCCCGGTAGCACTCCTGCTTATAGCGTGATGCTATTTTAAAGGAGCGACCAAACCATGGCTGGGATCTGCCTCCGATGGGCACCACAGAGGATGAATAAAAAGTTCCATACCCTTTAGTACCCTCAGCAACAGAATCAGCAACAACGCTGGGATCTTCCGGCGAAAAGCAAACTCACCCCCAAGGGTAGGATGCAAAAACAGACCGCATCCTATCCCAATCGGCCGACCTATAATATATCGTGCCAAACACGGCGGTAGCCTGCAGAATGCAAAAGCGACGTTAGTGTGAGTGGCACCACACTCCGGACAAGACAATAGTCCGACGAGCCTAGAGGAGCATCGAAGGAAATCTGATATCCGTCCGGATGAGAGGTCAGCAGAAGGTCCTACAGGGAAAGTTCATGATCTTCCACATCTGGAATCCGCGTAGGCGAAGTAACCAGCTGTGTAAGACCATATGCCTATAGAGGCACCCGTAGACGCGGGGATGGTCGTCGCTGTCTACGCGCAGCCATAGGATGGACAGGTCCGTACCTTCAAGACTGCCGGGGCGTCGAAAACAGATGTCCTCTCTGACGTATACGCAAACTCCAGCCCGGGGCACAAAGGAGTGTTCTAATTTGAACCCCGGGTAGGAGAGATATGAAGTATCAGCCGGAGAGGACACCTGAGTCTCGGTTAAAAATAGCAAGGTCGGCTTCGCAGTCTCTAGATGGAAGTGGACAGCGTTAAGGTTGGAATGAAGTCCCCTGATGTTGCAAAAATTCACGGATAGCGTGACAGGGGTCACCTTGGTCTTATTGATCCGCTTGCCCCGAGCAGTATTAGTCGCGAGCGGAATTTTGCCCCCAGAATACGCGGGGCAGCCTGAGCACCCACGCTCAGGAGTGGAGTAGCTTGGTCGTGGATGCTCAGGGGCCTCCGGCCACCTGCACTCACCAAGCGAAACGCAGAGGTAAACCTCTACTTCACGCTTTTATTCTGTGAGGTCGTGGTACCAACCCGGTTCGAGCCGGCCCATCCGTACGACAGCACAAGCTGCCGCGTGGCTCTACCACAGTTGAAATTTCAAGTAGGTACATGATAATAATGTTGTCGAACATACAGCGTAAAATAGCAACTTATTGCTGCTGTGTTTTGTATGGTGAGTGCAGAGTTTCGGAGTCCCTTTTTAGTGAAAACGTCATCGTTAAGCTGCTATTTTACGCTGGTATTCTGAGAGAGGTCCTAAAATAGTTAAAACCACAACACCGGATTACTTATACAAAAAGCTTACATGGTGGAGTGAACGTAATATTCATGATGCTCGTGACTCTAATTATCTCTTAGCAGTCCCAAGACACGTCACTGCTGCCTTTCATGGCAGTTTTCTGTTCTGTAACAACCTTCCAACTACTCTTCGTGATATACGATCGGTAACTTATTTAAATTTTTTATACAAATCGTATTTACAAGACACAAAATTTATATCTGAACCTACTACCTATTAATAATTTAAATTTTAACTAATTAAATTATTTAAGCTATTAAATTTTAATGATCAGACGTCATAATTGTCCCTCGAGATGGGCAAAGAATACATAACAACAACGTATAGAAATATTAAGCAAAAAAAACAAGTTTTTGATATGTTTATGAGCCTCGGTAGCCAAGCGCTCGTCATTGATCGGGCGTGTGGCTGTAAATTTTAACTTTTAAATGTCGTATGTAAAGACTGTAATTAACTAAGTTCCGTGTAAGCATTGTATTTCTATTAGGATTCATTTGCAATCGTAATCCTACTCTTTAAGTGAGCAAATCTTGTTAATAATATAAAAAATATAAAATAACCATAAAAAGTCCCTTCACATGCACTTTTACATTTAGTAGAAAAAAAATATACCACTCGGAACACTTTTAATTAATCAAAATCTAAAAAACGAATGAGGAACATAGTAGCACTTTAGTATATAAAAACTTGTTATAAATATTCTCTACATAATATCATTGTTTCGCGAGATGAAAACGAGCGCAGAATGTAGGTCAGACCATCCAGAACTAACAACTTATGAAGATGTTTCGAAGTGCGTGGTGTAAAGAAGTATGAGTAGGGTACTTAAGCACATAATATACGTTCTTTTTTATAACATTCAAGTGATGAATGAGCTCGCAGTTCAACACTTTACACACACACATATATATATATATATATATATATATATATATATATATTCTTTCCCCGTGCTTACGCTTACTTCCATTAGTAATACTATTCTTTGATTTTTTTAAATCAATGTTATATTTTTTATAAACGTGTTACAAAATACTACACAAAGAAAGAATCAAAATTCATCTACGATGTAAACTTTTATTATTTCTATTAATACGTTTGATAATAATTGGTAATTATTTAATATCCTGTTATTAAACACGCAAGAATATAATATAATTGAACTTCGTAAAACTCGCATAGGTGTCTGTTTGACAATATAATTATCATGTACCTACTTGAGACACACGGTTCTGAACCGTGACTGTAGAGCTCAGCGACAATGTTCCTCCACTTATTTCAAATGCTCTGCCGCGTTAAGTTGTTCCTGCGTGTATTAGTAAAATCTTAAAATATTAAAAAGAAAATAACTACTTAGTCTAAAAATCGATATATTATAAGAATCGATTTTCATCACGTAAGTTATGAAATTATTTTAGACTTTTCAGCGATATAAACTTTTATGGGAAAAGAAATTTAATTTTTTTACCACGTTTTTATTTACTTGCTTCCTTTTCTGTTTGTATTTTAGTACAAATAAATCAATTTATTTTAAAATAACTTACCGATGGACTTGAAACTTTAAACATAGCTCAAAACCCAATGACAATGTAATATTTCTCAGTTTCTTGCCGGTTTGTGTGTTTGTTGGTCTGTTCGGTACAAATTTTAACTTTCCGTTGAGTTAGAGGCTTAAAACTTTAAACATAACCCAAAATTGGAAAGGTGGTTAAAAAATGATCGCCATTTTGAATTCTAATTTTATGCTGTGTAATTATAGGTGATGTTACACTGCTAAACAACAAATAGAAAGAAGATTTTTAAAACAAATTAAGTGTCCAATCCCACATTTGTTGAAATACTGGTTAATTTTGATAATAGTAGCAACACATTTAGAATACGAAAAATGCTATCAAATGCATCAGGCATATTATGGTACCTTAGATATTGCATATCGACGATTTTATAGCAAAAACGTCTTATGGTATCTGCAAATGTATCATTTACGAGTAAGTCTTTATTTTGCTTTTTTTTACATCATAACATCTCTTTTCGACTTTATAGTTGTCGTTATTGACAGAAGCGATCATCAACGTAGAACTTCATGTATGCGCGAAGATAAAATCTTTCACATGATCTAGTCTTCTTCTTCACGTGTAACAGTTCAATGCTCTAAATGGGTCTACCCCAGAGAGTAGGGAGTATTTTCTTAAATCGATAAGCTTTGCAAACGGAGGTCAGTCAGGTTCACTGTCAGATGTCTCATATCTTTTACGTTGTCACCATCCCTGGTCTGAATATTTTAAATTCCAAAAGAATTTAATTTCTCTTGTATAACATGGCTGCTGTAGAGATTTCTACCGTGTGTGTAAAAAGGTATATAATATTCTGCTGAAAAAGGGGTTAAAATAGTTCACTTGATGTAAATTGTTAAAGCAACCCATCGACACCTGAAGCCTACGTCAGATAAATAATGCCGCAGATGCGCTGTCACCCTTCAGGACAATGATGAAATATCTCACAGAATCTTGGTCATTAAATGTTATCTGCAAAGGTTTACGGCAATAGTCACCTTAATTTGTGAATAGTACACATTCTCCGTTTACTCTACACATTTTTTTACGTGGTAGAACCATGCTGCAGCTATATTAATAGTATAGTTGTAGCACGAATGGGTCGGTTCGACCAGGAAGGACCACGCTCTCACAGAATACCAGCGCAAAATAGCAGCTTAATGCTGCTGTGTTTCGTATGGTAAGTGTAGAGAAACGGAGACCCTTTTTACTGAAAAAGAGGCATTTTATCTTAGTCCTCACGGCTAACAACGCATCTGCATTTAAATTCGCAAACGAAGATAGATGTAGATGTCTATGAGCCACAGCAACCACTCACCATCAGGTGGACTGTGTGCTCTTTTGTCACCCTTATTCTATAAAAAAATAAAGTTTAAATAACATTACCTCTGTAATGAATCTACATAATCTTTTACATTAAATCTTACTGAAATGAACCCTGCCAAGTACTCTTGGTATGGGAATGATCAAATTGCAAAACTAGTTCAAGCAAAGTTATCGGATTCAAACTATTTGCAGTAACGCTTAGCGTGGTTAACCGTTTGGAATAGAGTCCGAAGCAGTTATCGTTTTATTAAGCGGTTAGATATTTAAATGACGTTCCCATTACACAGTGCATTGTAAGCAGGCAATCACGCACAGGCTTTAGCCTTGTTTTACTATCAATTCATGATTATGTGTTACTCACATGAATTATATTATCGGTAAAATCAACTTAGTCCTATATATTTTAATCAAATTTAAGCGACAATTTATCTAAAATACTTTCAAGTGTGGTTAATCATAATTATCATCCGCCTGCGGCAGTACTCTACTGGACATGGGCCACTGTCAAGGCGTGTAATTTAATTCATTTTTCGGTTCAATTTATATATTTATATATATATACTCTATTAAAATAAATATACTCTATTCAAAGAAGGATAGAAGGGTGTTACTAAATCTGAAAACAAAGACGAAATATGTTCTGGTCTGTTAATATACATACCCTACCAAGGTGCAGAAATAGGTATGTAGGTGACGCGATAAGTTTCATATCGAATTTACTGTGGACTTTTTGTCAACGTCACCTATCGGATCCAAATATTTGTGATTTCCTTTTGTGGCACTAAGTCATCATGTTGTGAATATGAGTCATTTTGGTCCTTAGATATAAAATTTGTAAACAGCTTAACTACAGCGCCACCTATCGGATCTTAGCATAACTATGAACCATCGTCTCGATGAAACAAATAATATATTGTGTGAATGTGATCTCAATTGGTTAAATCGTTAAGAAGTTACACGATCACTGACAGACGCGCTAACTTATAAACAGACTTCTGTGCTGCCCAAATTCGAACTATTTCCTTTAATCCATACTTTAGGTTTAGGTTAGGTTATATATCGATTAACGATAGCAAATCGCAAATTGGTGTCTAGTGTTGTTGTTGAAAAAGATACCCTTTACATTTCAAGAAATTTTTCTTGAAATGTACAAAGATGCGCTTCCTTGTTTTGCCTGCATCTGATTCTGGAATTATCTATTTACATTTTACGGTTACCTTTTTTGTAACAACGAAATAGTATTTTAACGTCCCGAGATAATGTCGCTTTTTTTCTTGATTTCTATCACAAGAACGCTCTGTTTTTTTTTTAAGTACGTAGCAAGAGTTAGTTTTGGAAATCTTTTTATTTGTATAGTATTATTAAATTAAAAGATTCGTCGCACCCCCAACTTACGATATCGAAACGTGTACCTTCACTGATGGCCGCATAAGGAAGCTCAAACTCACTCAGCGAGCTAGGTATATGGATATGATCGGAGAAGAAGTATTCCTCAAAGATTGAAGGCAATCTATGGGCAATATAGTGTAATAATAATAGATATTGTCAACGGATTTTTTTTATTGAATCGTTATAAGTAAAATACAGGCGCCTATCTTCCATTTTAGTTTTTCCGTGTATTTGGCCTCTATTTAAATTTATCCATTCTCAGTTGGCAGATTTGCAATGGATATAGCGAAACCTGATTTGCATGATTGCTACTGTCTCTATTTGTTTATGATGAGGGTGAATGGATACATTGCTGACGTATTGTGTACACGTCAGCACAGTGTTAACACTACAATAAATGCCGCTTCTGTCATTTTGATCCAACAAATAATTCTACCATTTCGATGTGAACAGCGTCGGCGAACGATGTGATTTGTTGTGCAGACTATTCTTGTTTATCCAAAGCATTCCACGTTCGTTTGGAAAGATCAATTTAGCACAATCTTTCAGTAAAATAAAAAAAATTCTAAAACTCGTGCAAAACATTATTATTAATACTAATAGTAATAGGAAAGTCTAGACATGTCTTACTTTACTATTGGACACAAATCTACGCTCACTTTTGAAAGGTTTAAGGGGGAGGTTTAAGAGCGCACCACGTTATTCAACTGCGCATTATTAAGATTTATGGACAGACAATTTATCATCTTTCGTAGTCATTATTCTCAACTCAATTATTTCCTATACAACACTATAGCAACACGAATTCTGACCGATTCCTGACGTTTCCTACACTATTATCCTATCGAAGTACGAATATGTCTAGTTCAGTCCATAGTGTTAAAAGTTTAACGTAATCAAATACGTTATACTTTTAATGGAATAAAGCATCTTTCTAGTTTATACAACCAAATTAATTTTAAACTACTTTTAACCGTGGGTTTGCCGCTTGGTAATTTTGAACATAAGCGGTCGCTACTGGGTAAAAGGTACCACATTATTCATGGCTCCCTACTTAAATATTCGGATATTAATATTAAAAAATTTAAAGAATGTCTACAAAACTTATCGTGGTATAAAATTTATATGGAAACTGACTTGAATAAGACCTTTAATGTTTTTCACGAATTTATATGTCTTTTTTACAATCTATGTTTTCCAAAAATAAAACTAAAATTAAACAATAGTCACTCAAGGAAAAATAAATGGATAAGTCAATGATTAAAAACAAGTTCTCGAACTAAACGGGTCTTTCGATCCACATACTATAAGCAAAAAAGTATACGTAATAAAATGACCTACTTAAACTATTCTAATATTTTAAAGAAATGAATTTATAACTCCAAACAAATTGATCATATTAAATATATAAATAAGATTAATAAAAAATGCAAGGCAACATGGAGAATTATTAAAAATGAAATTCATAATCCTAAAGTTAAGGACAATATAGACACCATTAAAATTGGAAATAAAGTAATATCAAATCCCATAGATATGGCTACTGCTTTTAATGATTATGACAACTCAACAAAAAATTTAAATGTAAAATACGATTTAAGTAGAAATTCAAAAGTGAATTCGATGTACCTAAAACCTATGACAGAAAGTGAAGTAAAAATGGAAATATTATCATTAAACTATACAAACTCAGAGGGTTATGACGAAATTAACACGAAAATTTTAAAATCATGCGCTGAAAATGTATCCAAAATTTTGGCACATCTTATTAATTTATCATTCTCATCAATAAAATTCCCAGAAGTGCTAAAGTTTTCAATTATAAAACCTTTATTTAAAAAAGGGAGAAAGGATGATATTCAAAATTATCGTCCAATCACCTTGATACCTTATCTGGCCAATTTTTTTAAAATGTATGTATAAAAGAATAGTTGATTACTGTGATAAATACCAGATAATTTAAAGCGGGTTTCAAACACACATATCGACCTCAGTTGCCATGTTTTCTTTAGTAAAAACAATACATAGTTACATTATAAATAGACAATTGACTACAGGATTATTCTTTGACCTCTCAAAGGCCTTTGATTTCGTTTCACATGATATATTATTGCAAAACTTAGAGACAGTTGGGATCAGAGGACTAGTACTTCAGTTGTTATCATCATATTTAAATGGCAGACAACAATGTGTTATCATTGGTAAAATAGATAAAAACAATAATTTGGCATCTTATTCATCTGGATATAAATATAATAAATTCGGCGATCCGCAAGGAAGTATACTAGGACTGATTCTATTCCTATTATATATTAATGATATTGTTGACATTACGAATCATAAATGTATTCTGTACGCTGCGCCGATGACATTTCAATTATTGTGACATATAATAAAAATAATAATACAATTAGAAATCATGAAGATGGCATTAATAATACAATTGAGACACTAATATATTAGTTTGATATAATGAATTTGAAAATTAATCTAGATAAATCCCATTAGATACAATTTAATAAATCTATCAATTCAAATCATAATATGTAATTTAATATACCAAAACTAAAAGAAGCTACATGTACAAAATTTCTGGGAATAACGTTAGATGAAGATATAAATTGAAAAAAACAAATAGATAACGTATGCAGAAGAATTAATAAATTTGTATATGCCCTTCACACTTCAAAAACATTACAAATATTAAAACGGCAATTGCAACGTATCACGCATACGTAGAGTCTATTTTACGCTATGTACTTATAATATGGGGTAATGGTACTGACCGAAATAGAGCATTCGTTGCCCAAAAAAATGTATTCGTTCAATATGCGGGATATCGCCAGGGGAATCCTGTAAACCGCTATTTAAAAGACTTGGTATATTACCCCTCCCGTCACTATACATTTATGAAGTGGGCTTGTTTGTTTTTAAAAATAAGTCATTATTTGTTAAAGCAAGTGATATATATCCTCGAAACCGACGTGACCCAGACAAACTTGTCCTAGATGTTATTCCTAGGCTCGTTAAATATAACAAAAGTTGCTTAAATATGTGTGTAAGAATATATTATAAAATACCTAAAGAATTAAAATTATTAAGCGAAAGATTATATAAGAAACATTTGTATGATTGGTTAAAATTGAATGCTTTTATGACTTAAAAGATTTTTTAAAGATTTTTTTAAATTTAATTATTATAATTGTCTAAACATTTTAAAATTAAAATTTGCATGCTACTATTAGCGAAACACGACTGCACTATATAAATTGTAACATCTTTTTATACCGTGATTCCCGCAAATAAAGATTTATGATTTATGATTTTTTTTAATTCAATATGTTTGTATGTACTATAATCTTTACATTAAAAATAACATTTATATAAAAAAGATATTTATTAATATTTTAGGCACATACAATAAAAAGAACCGAAAACCTAACTTTTTCTTTGTAATTTTTTTTCTTTTGAAACAGGCACAATAAGATCAGATAATATAACAAGACACTATACTCTTACAAAGTAACAAAAATAAATAGTACTTTTATAATAAAAATTCTTTTGGAAAATGGAGATCAAAAATCACAAAAAATCTGCTCTCTAAAAACTAAGTCTTTGTGTTTCGAACTATAAATGTAATTAATTATTTTTCACTTTTTAGCAACAACTGTCAAAAATAGGTACCGTATGCTCTCGGAGTATTTTTATGGCACATTTCACAAGCTGTCATTGTTTTCCGGTCTTTCCTCCAATATAATATTCACATCGTTTGCAATATTCACATCGAGGCACCATGAGGAGCTTGGCATATTGTCTTGATTGTTTTCGTCAAAACCCCAAAATAAACTTGATTTTAATTTTTAAGGACTGTGGCAAATTAACAACTTGCAATCTGCGGTGTATAAGAGGCATAAATAAACTTTTGACTAATTCTTTCAAATCGTCCCTTATTGGGCCAATCGAAGCTCCTGAGTGTTCCTTATTATTTATGACAATAACGTAGGCATTTTCCATTTCAGCCAAAGTATTTTCCACGCCTGATTTATTTCTACGGTACATCATTTAAATACTCTTCACTCAATTGCACTGGTAATGATGGTACTTCCTTTTCTTCAAACTGCAGGGGAGTGTCATGGACATCATCAGGATCAGCTTTCTGCTCGGTTTCGCTGTCATGGTTATGCTCCACATAATCCTCGATTTCTGATACTGTCTCATCCTCACTATCATCCTGTTGCAATATTTCTTCTATAGTGCTATCACTCATTGGGAAATTCATGGTGATAAAGTGCTTAAACAAAAAAAAAGACATTTAAAGTTTATCAAAATGTAGCTACATAAACGGTCACTACCGGATATTTTTTACCCATACTCACTTCCCACTTCCGCTGCGGCTGATCAAGTGATTCCAACCGACAGCCGCACTCTTCGCTCGTCTTTTGTTTCTATGCCGAAAAAGCGGCAAGTCGCTAAATAACGTAGAAAAAAAGATATTAGTGTTTTAATGACTTCTGTGGTATTTTTTACCCGGTAGCGAGGAACCCCGGGTTAAACGAAGGATTCGTGTAGATATTAATTTTCAATTACAGCTTTATATTTTTTTACTTTTTTTATAGGATAAGGTTGACAAACGAGCACACTGTTCACCTAATGATAAGTGGTTACTGTGGCCCAATATACATCTACATCTATCATCAATTACGAATTAAAATGCATATACGTTATCACCCGTAAGGACTAAGATGGATCATGGAATGCCTCATTTCCAGCAAAAGGTGTCTCCGGTTCTCTACATTCACTATTCGAAACACAGCAGCGTTGAGCTGCTATTTTATTGCTGGTATTCTGAGCGTGGCTCTAACCCAGTCGAGCCGACCTATTCATGCTACAACCATAACATAGCTGCAGCGTAGCTCTACCACGTAAAAAGTCCTTATCATCATCATCACAGACCTTCTGAATATAGACCTATGACAAGAGAGGCCACAAAGTACGTTCCCGAGCCACCTACATACATTGACTTCCTTACATCTCTTACCAAGTCGTCAGTCTATCTTAAGAAGGAAGGAAGGAGGGAGGGAAGGGGGGTACACGTCACTTACCCGTATGAGCCAACCCATTTCCATTTCAGCTTACTGATCCTTTGAGCTATGTCAGTCGCTGTGGTTCTACTGAGGATATACTCATTTCGAAATCTATATAACATATCATTTTTATACTCAACAATTTCTTATAAATACAAAACTCTGTCGGGAAACAACAAAATAAGTTATGAAGAATGTGATACGCGGATATTCCCGTCAGCATAAAGCCGAGTAACATAACCTACAAAACATATTGATTTCAGTGAATAATTTAGTAGTTGCTATTCGTCTACATCCCTCATATTAATGGATGTGAATAAATAATCGTTATCATAAACTATTTGTCAGCCCAAGCTGTCATATTAATTATTTTTGTTGGATTCATAAAAATATTTCTTTGTATAAAGACCCACTTCCACTAAAGTAAGACTATGAAATAAGGTTTATTACAGATTCCAAAATGTACGAACTTTAAGAAAAAATACTTTTTGTACTAACATACAACGGTGGCCTTAAAAGAAACCATTGGCCCATTTCTTCCCCAGGGTGTCCAATGTATAATAGACAGTTGTTTTGTGTCGAGAAATGCTATTAAAACTCATGGCTTCCGATAGATGGCAGATGGCCTTGTTTACGCCAGTTTTAAAATACCACAGTGACGGGGAGCAACGTTAAAATTGTGAAACGTCTAACACTGCCATGGCGAATCCGTGGAGAGCTTGGCAATAACTCCACGTAAATCCCCCCTACAAGGGGGAGTCTCATGTACAACGCTACTAGTTGGTAGTCCTACAAACCTTTTCTTTAGTGGTAGGATTCTTTGTCTGCCTGGAAATTTGTCTGGTTACGTACCAGCCTCTTAAATATCTCTGCCGTCAAGCAGCAGAGATATTGTTAAGAGATATTCTTATTGTGAAGAGTATAGAGTGCCAGCATAATTACAGGCTGTGAGATATTCCAACTTCGTCCTCAGAAGTGTCGACGAATTTGTTTAGCAAGTATCAATGAACTGTAGTAGCCACTCAACATCAGATGGACTAAAAAGTCGTTTTTTACCCCGATTTAAAAACAAAGTAAAGTTTTAAATATTGATGATAAAGAAACTAAAGAAGTCCTGATGCAGAAAAATCTTTAAACGTACTAATCGTTGTGTATGGCCTACAAATTACTGTTCCGAGAGTGGATGTTTGTTCTTGTGCAATTTATGTTTTTAAAGTGCCTCAACGGTACAGGAGAAAATCCTAATAACGTTTTATAAAAAAATAAAAAAGATAGAAAAAATTGTGTTGCTTGTTATTTTATTCTTAACGACATAATGAATGATTTTTTTCGATAAGGGTGATTTTATTGCTTTATGTCGAATAAAAGAAATCATTCAACTCGTTGGAAACTAACATAAACATAACTTATAATTTATCTATTTAAATTATAATTTTTTAGGTAATAACTTTTAACTATTCAACAAATTCAACCATTATCGCCATCTTTACACGATTTCAGTATAAGATGCGCGAATGTGTTGCGCGGAAGGGCAAATTAACGACTTCACTTTTTGTTAAAGATTTATTTTTTTTTTGCTCCCCATTTAACTTCTTTACGCAGGCTATATATGAAAATCGATTCTTAAGCTCCAAAAATTATTAAATATATATAATATTAAGTAAATTAATTTAATTTCAAATTTTTTGGACAAATGTGCTTTTTTCGTTCCGTAGTTCCACTAAAATCCAATTTATACTTGCGATTATTGTCGAAATAGTAAAAGTGTTTATCCAAATCACAAAAATCCCTCTAAAATCTTCCCAAGTTTATCTAAGTGACCATATCAAATGTAAGGCGGTTATCATAATTTTTCCTTTTGTCATAAGTCCATCTTTGCGTAAAGTGAACATGTCATTACTTATATTTAGGTAGCCGAAGGCATAAACCAACGCGCACATTACCTGTCAATCTGACCTCGATGCTTATAGCAAACGTGCTTTTAAGAAAATTGGTATCGCCGACCAATGACATTTATTTTCCGTAGAAAACAGTAATATACTGATACTGCGTCGTCAAATGTTACGACTGATATCATAGTTATTACACATCCGAGCTCCCGCTTGTCATTATCGTTCTGAGGAGTAATAATTTTAATTCATCTCATGAGTAAGCGTTCTGGTAATCCTTATTTACTTACTAGAAAAGTTAAACGGTTAAGGTAAAGACATACAAAAGAGTAGATACAAAGTTAATAGGTATATTTTAAATATTTTCATAGTAGAAGCGTGCCATTTTATAATTTTGATAATACGTTGCCATATAGATATTAAACGTGTAGTGGCGGTGTAAGAGTTTCCATTACCCCATATCATTATGTGGGACAACTACGCGTAAGAAGCGACAAAGGGTAATTGAAACGACAATGAGAAGCAGCATCTTCCAGATATAAACTCAAAATTTTAAAAAAATGTGGGCGCCAATCCGCCTGCCACACTCTTATTTTTATGGCGTCATTGTATACTTTTGTAAATACAGTAGTTTTATGACTTCTGTCTATGAGAGTGATACAAAAATAAAAAAATAAATAACACCCACAGTACAACTTAAATCTGCATAAGTGACATAATATCACGATTTTGCATGCGTTGCGTGTTTGTATTAAGCTATTGAACAAAATAAATTTTATTATTAATATTAGGTCCTTACATATGAAATTAGCGTTTTGTCGTACTGACCATTTTGATCTGAAATATCTCCTCTTTGGTTAAGAATTCCAAATTAAAATTTATAAATTAATTTAGCTGGTACATTTGAATTTTGAAAACAGTCATTCATTTGTTTTTTCCTCATTATTTTATTCTTTGGCGTCGCTTATTACCGCACAATGGAAAACATGAAATATCGAAATATTTACGAGTACGAGTTCTACCGTGGCACCAGTGCTGCAGAAACAGCTCGAAGGATTAATGATGTGTACGGCGCTGGTGTCGCAAAAGAAAGCAAGGTACGTTTTTGGTTTAAAACGTTTTCGTTCTGGAAATTTCGACCTTCAGAACCAACCCGTGGACGGCCGGAGACCAAAGTGGAAAATGAATAATTAAAGGCTATTGTGGAAGCGGATCCATCACAAAGCACTTCAGAGATAGCTGCAGGCTTCGGGGTAAGTGATAAAACTGTATTAATCCACTTGAAGCAAATCGGGAAATTAAAAAAACTTGAACGATAGGTACCTCATGAATTGAGTGAATCGAACTTGCAAACACGCGTCGACCGCTATGCCATATTGCTCAACCGACACAATAATGAAGGGATTTTAAATCGAATTATTACTTATGATGAAAAAGGGATACCGTACCAAATCCTGCCCTAAACGAAAATTGACTCAGAAAAAGTTACTTGTGAGTTTTTGGTGGACTAGCGCCGGTGTCGTTCACTACAGCTTTCTAAAATCTGGCCAAACGATTACAGCAGATATCTATTGTTAGCAACTGCAAACCATGAAGTAAAAACTAGCTGCTAAACAACCGAGATTGGTCAATCGCTCTAGGCCACTGCTGCTTCACGACAACGCAAGACCATACACTGCACAACAAACAACCACTAAGTTAGATGAGCTACAATTGGAATGTTTGCGATATTCACCGTGCTCCCCGGACCTTGCTCCAACAGATTACCATTTTTTCCGGAATTTGTACAACTTCTTACAAGGAAAAAAATTCAACTCCTATACGGCAGTCCAAACCGCCTTCAAAGAGTTTATTGATTCTCGCCCCCATGGTTTTTTTAGTAAAGGGATCAATGGACTACCTATAAGATGGCAAAAGTGCATAAATAACAACGGTGCATACTTTGATTAATTAAATATATTTTACAAAAAAAAAATTGACTTTATATTCCTCCCGTACAAAACGCCAATTTCATATGTAAGGACCTAATATGTGGAAAAAAGAAAATTATTTGGTGCAGTTAGAAGATTATGTTAAATCTAAATTAAATTTATCCAACACTGTTTCCAAGATAAGATTTTTCATATTTTAAACGTATTTCTAAAGAGAATTTATATGTTATGTAGAAAAAACTGCTATAGAGCGTAAGTAATAAAAATATTCTATTATAGAACTGATAACAAACCAATGTCTGCATGATAGAATCCATAACATACATAGTACAGCTACTAAGACTTTAAGACCCTCGAAATAACGTTTAGGCTGTTTAGCAAATTGTCGCCATTTTAAGATCCATGAAAATAAAATTTAAAATATAATTTTGGGAATATTAGACATTAGTTTCAGTCTATACCATTACTTTCAGTTTGACTAATGATCACTATGCCCCAATGTGCTAACATATGTATCCATTAATTTAATATTATATTTTTTTTATTCTAACCTACACAACTGATATTAAGTTAACGTATTTATTATTTTGTCCTAATAGTATTTTGTTATTTTGTAGGCGCGGCAATTTTTGATAAAAAACATATACAGTTTACTGTAAATCTAATTTTGCACTTTCAAATCATCAATTATCACCGTCAAAACTCAACTCCAATCCGAATATAATATTAAGACATTAAATGTCACCATCATTCAATAAAGTATATAAATACAATCTAGTCATCGGAAATAACGTTCTTTTTGTTTTATATTCATTTGTAAATATGTTCGAAAACTAATTTAGAACGTTTATATTTAAAAGTTACTTATAAAACAATATCTATAGTGTAATAATTTCCTTCCACACTAAATAACAGCTGTAATACAGCAGTTATAGTATAGCTACTGTACAGCGCTACTAACGCATAAAGCTGCATAATTTGTGCCAATTTATTACTTATAAGAACATTATAAGCTCTTATACAGCCTTTATACAGCCAGAAAATACAGTCTAGTATAAAACAAACCGCAATACAGTTCGTATACAGTTTGCATGCTGCATCTATCAACCTCATAGTTGTCCTTGCAGTATTAGCGTCGAATAGTTTGGTCTACACTGATTTCCATGTATAAAAAATATTAAAATACGATGGCAGGCAGAGAATATGAGGGTATGAAGTCATATTCTAATTTGGCAAGAGGCAAAGCCCTTGACTTGACTTCAACCTGATTTTGACGGCTCTTCTCAGGGATACACTATTTAGAAATGTTGCGGTGTTTCATCAGAGACAACAGAAGGAAATAAATAAATTACGTAAATATTTGTAAAGATTATAAGTTCGTGAAGTCAAAGCTAAATGAATTCTAAAGAAACGCAGCCACGAAAGGACTGTATTTCTTTAAATTTAATAAATATTTCATATTGTTTTGTTGAAAGTATCAATTAAAATGGTGTATTATAGAAGAGGTTCATAGAGAAAGAAACATTTAATTTGTATAAAACAGAATTATTTCTCTTTTCACTATGATACCTATCGGATTTGCTTGATCCTGAAAGAACACTCGTGCATTTGCATCGTGGGAACTACAAATAACAGTAACACAGGTTAGGTCAATCATAAACCAATGCTCACTAGACTGTTCCAAAATAAATTAACTCTTGAATATTTGCCAGTAGACTATCCGCAGTTGCATACAATGCAATTCTGTTTAATTGAAAATAAACATTGTCTTCAAAATCTCTTTTCTCAGTTCCTTTTTTGCTGATTTCTTTTCAATTTGTAGAATACATTTTCTGCTCATTTTTGAAATAATGTCTAGAGTGGAGGCAGTTTTTGTTATCGCGTTCAAAAAGGATGATGGCAGGTATAAGGAAATAACATCGTGATCTTATGACTTTTGGAAAACGATTTTTCATGGCAAATTATAGCCTATGCCGTTAGTTTTAATACTTAACTTTTTAGTACGTATTTCGTACGTTACATTGGCAGTCTGCTTAAAATAAATAATTTAAACTTGAAATAGAATTTATAAAAAACAGTTCAATACTGGATACTGGATATCGGCCTCTTCAGTGGGTTGAGGTTGAGGTCTGGTTTGCCAATCAAGAAGTCTCGCAATTAAGACGCTGATGATTATACTGACTGAGATGATAATACTGCCTGATATCATTATACTGCCTGATACGATTATACTGCCTGATATGATTATACTGTCTGACATGATTGCGCTGCTTGATACGTTTACACTGCCTGATACGGTTATACTGCCTGATGTGATTATACTGCCTGATGTGATTATACTGCCTGATACGATTATACTGCCTGATATGATTATACTGTCTGACATGATTGCGCTGCTTGATACGTTTACACTGCCTGATACGGTTATACTGCCTGATAAGATTACACTGCCTGATGTGATTATACTGCCTGATACGATTATACTGCCTGATATGATTATACTGTCTGACATGATTGCGCTGCTTGATACGTTTACACTGCCTGATACGGTTATACTGCCTGATAAGATTATACTGCCTGATGTGATTATACTATCTGATATGATTATACTGCCATCTATCATTAGAAATCAGATTTTCCTTTAATTTCTCTATGACGACGCGATTGTCATATACGGGACTAAATATGGAGATTCTCTTACTCATATTTTGTTTGAAGCGTATTCTGACAATAGTAGAGTTTATTGTCTTTAACCGAGTCCGACAATTAATAGTTTATATATCCGACGCGTAGATATGTTTATGAATGTTTATGGATTTCTTGGAAACGGCTGAACCAATTTTAATGATTATTTTAATTAAATAGGTTATACTTCAGGGCTGCTCTAATAATAAAGGAGGAATGCATATTTCAGCACCCCTTATAGTAAAAAATAAGGGATGAAGTTTTTAATGTAATTATTTACTTTGACATTTTTGCAGACATCACTGCAGTTATTATATTCATGTGATTTTCCTTATTCCACTCAAAAGGGTTAAAAAAGAAAGAAAAAGGAAAAATCGACTTCAAAACTCAAAAGTATTTAATGATTTTCTTAAATTTAAATTTATTCTATTATGTGGATATTATTTTATTCTGTTTAATTTTTGAAGTCTGTTTTTATTTCATTTTAAGTTCATTTACAATAAGTAATAATAAAAGATAAAGCATCGTATTTTATTCAAAAACAATTCTAAAATAAATAAAAGAACGTCTTAAAAGATGTAAAGTAATTGTAGGCATGGTTTGAAATAAATGGTCTTGTCACAAAAAAATCTCTTTCCCATCGATCGTTACCAAGATAGTGTGTTTACTTTATTACATTAAATACATAAAACAAAGTTTAACTTACATTTTTTATTATTTTGTTACAGTATTATAACGTAACATTCAGTACAAAAGCCTTAATTTGACATCATTAATCTTGTTAAGTGGTTAATTCCTGCTAGCGCTGTTGTAAAATAAATAATCATAATTTGTTTTTCATACTTAGTTAGCATAAGAAATTAATTAATACATTCTATTTTACAAATTAAAATTTAATCTCTACCTAACAGTGCATGTATGCAGAATATTTTAATCGAATTGTCAATACTTATTTAAATTTTAATACCTTCATTATAGAGGTCAGTGCTTCATTGACATACCAAAATTACGACTATTTTACGGGTGGCCCATTGGTATATCAGATACTATTCCTAGGCATGTTTATGCTTCAATGAATATGTATATATATATATATATACGATGGCTATCCGAGTACAGAACCAGAGTACGAAACCTATCCAATTGCAGAGTGGTGTAACTGGAAAGGATACGGTATGAACATCAATGGTGAATACATCACTGACCTTCGATTTGCCGGTGATATAGTCCTTATTGCAGAATTGCTGAAGGACCTAAGCGCTATGCTCAATGACCTCAATAGTGCCTCCCAACGGATAGGTCTTAAGATGAACATGGACAAAACAAAGATCATGTTTAATGTCCATGTCACACCTATGCCGGTAGTTGTTAGGAGCACTAAGCTCGAAGTTGTTGACGAGTATGTTTACCTGAGACAAATAGTCCGACTAAGTAAGGTCAACTTCGACCAAGAGGTCCATAGACACATTCATTCTCCCGGATCTCTGTGCTAATCAGACGTGATTTATACTAGTTCATATTTATATTTATTATAAATTTAATCAAAATTGTGAAGTGTTAAATTATACGAAATAATAGGAGAGCATAAATTATAAGAAGCCTGTACCGTCGCCGTGTGTTAATGGTGAGTGAATCTAACAAGTCATTCACTTGCACTGTGATAAGTTGTAATTGCTCACTGCACACATACGCAAGCCGCATACTAGTGCAACGACTACTTGCCTACGCACATTGCTTTTATTCTGTTTGCCTGGTACTTGCCCGTACGTCGCTCACGCCCCGCTACTATGCCGCTTAAACGCACGCCGCCTACTACGCCAACCGCAATGTTGCATTGTAAGTCGGACTCTAATATCGCCGACTCGCCGACAAATGCTACTATTGCAGTGCCTACCGTCTCACGCACGCAAGCTACGAGCGATCCTAACATTGCAATACGAAAACGTAAGAGATACTGATAATATTAGCCAGTCGGAAATTATGGAAATGTTTTCTGCGCTCAAAAGGAACAAAACGACAAATTCACCGCTTTGATGGATAAGGTTCAGAGTGGTATTAATACCACACAGAGCAAAATAAGGTTATTTCTAGTGCCATTGACTTTTAAGCCAAAAATATGATGAGTTACTCTCAAGAATAAGCTCCTTAGAACAAGAAAAATCTGACAATTGCAAATATATACAGACACTAGAGAATAAATTAGAGCAGATGGAACATCATCATCGCAGCTCGAGCATAGAGGTACATAATTTACCCAAAAATCGGGAATCGAAAGAAGACCTCTTAAATATTATAAAAAGTTAGAGCTGCCATTAGTGTACCAATTCAATCGGAAGAGGTCCGTGACGTCTACCGCATTAACACTAAGAAAGAAAAAAACCAGCCTATAATAGCGGAATTTTCAAATGTTTTCTTAAAGAACAAAATAGTTGAGTCCGTTAAAGCATACAACAAAAAATATACGACCTGCAAGTTGAATACCTCTAACTTTAAACTTGATGGCCCACCCAAACCGATTTTCGTGTCTGAGAGTTTGACAATTAAGGCGAAGAGACTCTTCTTTTTGGCCAGAGAATTCGCTAAGATTAATGCCTTTAAATATTGCTGGACATC
The DNA here is from genome assembly GCA_029286625.1 of Parnassius orleans. Taxonomy (NCBI): domain Eukaryota; kingdom Metazoa; phylum Arthropoda; class Insecta; order Lepidoptera; family Papilionidae; genus Parnassius; species Parnassius orleans. The sequence goes on along the minus strand of JAGSMP010000488.1, from coordinate 222,720 downwards.
AGGGGGGCAGAATATATCTTCGGAGGGCGGATGGAGCTCCACTTGTAAAGGTTAATAGCGAGAGCGACCTAGAAAACATTAATAACAAATGACTATATTTACAAACTTATATTATTAATTTTCATAAAATATGCATGTTTGATTGTTTTCTATATTTTATAAGCTTTTTTTGTTTAATTTTAATTATTTTAACATTAATTCATAAGCGTATATCACTGATACCTATTTATATATTATTGCTGACAACTCAACACATCACGTTAATACACATAAATTTACATCATAAATTACTTACACTTCATAATCTAGTACACAAATTGCACATTTGTACTTTACTTTTACAGTCACGATTAACAAATATTAGATACTCCAGTAATATGTTAAATTTTTGGTTTTATGCCCGGACATCTAATACTATACAACCATTACTACGAGTATTTTAATTGGGAATGGATGATAAATCTTTTATCACAGCCGAAGTTGATATCTCAAATAGGATAGAATGTCTTACACTAAGTGACCTAAACAGCCTTAAAATTTTAAATTCGGATATAAACAGTAAAGACACCCTTTCAATTCTTACGTTGAATATACGAAGCATTAATTGTAACTTTGACCTATTTATAGCATTTATATCTAGTCTAGATATGTCCATAGATGTATTTGTATTGACAGAATGTTGGACTAGTGCAAGTAATCCACCACCGAGTCTCAATAATTATAACATTTTCTGGACGCAAAAATATCTAAACCAGAATGATGGGGTGGTTGTATACGTCCGAGAAGAAATTAAAGCATCCAGCTATGAACCAACCTTTAACGATGGAAACTGCCTTATAATAAAATCTCGCCAGATTATACCATCATATGCTCCTACCGTCCGCCTAGTTTTCGTAATGCTAGTAAATATTTAGAATCTATTGACACGGTTTTATCTAGTATTTCAACTAAAATTTAATATTTACTGGTGATATTAATTTAGATATTATATCATGTAAGTTATCAGCATCCTCACGAGATTATTTAAATATTATGGCTATGCACGGTTTAAGACAAGGCATTGACCGTCCAACTAGAGTCAATACTTGCATTGATCATTTCATGGTCAAAAGTTGTAGCACTTGGAAAACTATAGTTTTTGAACAGCAAATAACTGATCATTCACCCATAATGCTTTATATAAACAATGCTGGAGTTAGTAAAGACATATTAAAATATAAAAAAATAACCGTTAATTATGAAAGGATCAAAGAAGTACTGTTGGGAGAGCCCTGGCATGATTTGCTAGACAGTAGAAATGTAAATACAGCCACTGAGCTTTTCACGGATAAACTTTTTTCATTGGTTAAACAGAACTCACAAATCAAAACGATTACTAAAAGGCACCAACCTCTCAAACCATGGGTAACAAGAGGAGTGGTAAGATCTATCAGAAAAAGAGATAAATTACATATGAAAACTAAAAAGTCACCAGATAATGAAGAACTAAAGATTAAATACATAAAATATAGGAATATGTAAGAAAACTATTAAAAATCTAAAAAAAGAATATTATAAAAATAAATTAATAAAAAATCAGGGAAATACAAAAGAAACGTGGAAGATAATAAAAGAAGTGTGCAATTTAAATGTCGCAAAGAGGCCTTCTAACAATTTACTAAATATAAGCCAAAACCCTAAACAGTCGCTGAATGAAGTAAATTCATATTTCACCTCAGTCGGTGAAATACTTGCAAAAAATACCCTACAGAAGATGCATACTTCTGATCGTGAACCTGCAGTATTGGGAAATACAGCTAACCCACCAGTTGGCACTATGTCCCTTACACCAACTGATCTGGTGGAGGTCAGGAATATGTTCCTCGGACTCAAATTACATAGTGCTCCTGGTTGGGATAATATCACAGCTAAATTACTTAAGAAATTTATAATATTCCTCGCTGATCCTATCGCACATATATGTAATTTGAGTCTTGAAACAGGCTTTTTTCCCGCAGCTTTCAAAATAGCTATTGTGTGTCCTATTTATAAAGCAAGTGATCCCCATAATCCTACAAATTATAGACCTATCTCTATCCTTTCGACTTTGTCTAAGGTGTTAGAAAAGTTAGTTAAAAAGAGGCACATACGATATCTTGAGCTTAATAATCTACTGAGTGATAATCAATTTGGATTTAGAGAAGGTAAGTCAATCGAAGACGCAGTCCTGACGCTAACTAGAAAAATCTCTACATATATACCTTGATGGTGGGAACAAGTGCATAGGTGTATTTCTGGATCTCCAGAAGGCTTTCGATACCGTTTCTATCCCTATCTTATTGACTAAATTGGAGAATATGGGGATCAGGGTATAGCTCGTGACTGGTTCGCAGATTATCTGGTCGGAAGATCACAACGTGTACGGTCGAAGGACATGAGAGTGATAGTGCAGGATGTACCTACGGTGTTCCACAGGCAGTGTACTGGGGCCTCCTCTTCCTTTTATATATAAATGATCTATGCAAAATTAATTTTCCTAATCTTGACTTGCTCATGTTTGCAGACGACACTGTTTTACTCTTCCATGATAAAACTTGGCAACAAGTGTCGGAACTGCAGAGGATTGTCTCTATAGTGACGCAATGGCTAGAAAATAACCTGTTATCCCCAATACCAACAAAACAAAGTTCATGTGCTATAGCAAGACAACATCAGGAGGACCAGACACCGACATTAAAATTAAAATTCACACATATCCATGCAATCGTAGCAGTCGACCTGATGAGTGTGAATGTTCCTTTTTGTTCATGGTACATTCTATAAAGTACCATGGGGTCGAAATTGATGATAAAATAAATTGGAAAATGCATATAATGTCTTTGTTCACAAGATTGAGAACACTCATTTATGTTTTTAAAACTCTTAAGAACAGTTGTTGTCTATAAATGAGCATTACAAACATATAAAGCCCTTGCTGAATGCATTATTAGATACTGTGTCTGTGCATGGGGTACCGCAGCAAAATCATATTTGGTCACTGTAGAACGTGCACAACGTGCAGTACTGAAAGTGTTATTCTCCTTACCCTACAGGCACCCTACAAGTGACGTTTATGATAAAGCCAACGTTCTTAGTGTTAGAAAATTATTTGTTTATGAAAGTCTACGAAATTATCACAAAAAAATTGTTCCTTTCCTGCCTAAATCATCTGCAAGGCTTGACCGTTGTCCTATACCCAAAGTAAAAACAAGATTCGCCCAGAAGCAGTTTGATGTTATTGTTCCACACCTATATAACAGACTTAATAAGAAATATAATATAAAAGACTGCAATAATAACGTTATTAAGAAACATATATTGTTATGGCTTAAAAAACTTGATTATGAAGATGTAGAAAAAATGTTAACTGGTTTTTATTACTGACGCAAACACACACACACACACACACACACACACACACACACACACACACAAACGCGCGCGCGCGAGCACACACGCACACACAGATATGCGTTAGTGAGTAGCCCTTTCTTTGTTAACTTTGTTTTCTTGTTTTGAGTATTTCTGTTTAATAATTTATAATATTATGTTAAGGCATAAATTAATAATGCAATGTTATGGGAGCCACTGGCTCCTGAAATACAGTTTAACACTAGTTTGGGAGCCTATGGATTCAATGAAACATTTACTGTAATATTTTATGTCAAATAAAGTTAAATTTATTTATAATTATATAGACGGATTCAACTCGGCTGGGCAGCTTTCAGAAAATTACGACTCATCTTCTCGTCAGGTATACCTCAAAACTTAAAAACAAGATTGTACAACTAGTGCACATTGCCAGTGATGACTTATGGATCTGAGACGTGGTCCTTCATTGCTGGCCGTATGAGGAAGCTCAAGGTCACTCACCCAGCGAGGTATGAAGAGGGATATGCTCGGAGTTTCTCTGGGTGATAAACTTAGAAATGAGGTTATCCGCAGTAGAACCAGAGTGACTGACATATCTCAACGGATTAGTAAACTGAAGTGGCAATGGGCCGGGCATATAGCTCGAAGAACCGACAACCGATGGGGAAAAAATGTTAAACGTAAAGTACAAGAAAATATAGTAAACAGATCGTTAGCAATACTTAGCAAATATATGGTACGATTTCCCGATGATGTTAATTTCAAAAATCCTCCAAACAACAACGATTGCCACGTTACCACAGATACGACAATAGACTTAGAATATACTGGCGTATAGACGACCTGACAGCCCGAAAATTTGTTACAAATTTTGATTTGTTATTGTGCGCGTTAGCAAGATGTACATTTTACTTAAAAGGACTATCGAAAAATGAAAGATAAAAAAGAATAGTTTAGTGCACGAAACTGAATAACTTTCGTGCACTAAACTATTTTATTAAAAATTAACTGAATTTTTACCATGATAGTTCTAAAATAATTTTCTGTCATCCATCACAGCCTATAAAAGTCCACCTGAATATAGACCTTCCCCATAGATTGACTCATAGGGGGGATTTTGCCATATTTGACACGCTTGGCGAGCGGGTTGTAAACCGCAGTTTTTTATTATTTTGAGTTGTTATCAGGAAGATGCTGCTGCCCATCACCTGTTTCGATTTAACTCTATCGCCTCTTACTTCACCCATGGGACGATATGGGATAGTAGATATATGCATCCCATATCGCTGCCTTTTGATGGATTTTAATTCAAAATATACTAAGTTCCAATAATCTCTGAAGAGGTGCTTCTACCGATAAACTTAAATAATTTTCCCCAAGAATCGGATCGGAAAGTTGTATTTTCGAACTATTTCTTTTCTTTTATATGACCTTTGGAGAAAAATATTTACTGCCATGGACTTCCCGTTCCCCGGAATTCCTTTTTTAATATAATATTTATCTAATATAAATAGGTATATACCTAATAAAGTATATACCTATTTACATTTTATATATTTTATAAAATGTTTTGCTGGCGAAATAAAAAACTGAAACACGAAGTACATAATGCCTGCTTTATTTTTCATATAAATATTACTTTTTATAACTATAAACATTAAGTAATTACCAAAATATATTATAGAAGTTTATTTTAACATCCAACTTAAACATGAAAATAAACTTAATAATTAAAGTAAGGAAACTTGAAGGAATCAGTTAAATAACACATTCTCAAAGAATACCAGCGTAAGATAGCAGCTTAACGCTGCTGTGTTTCGTATGGTGAGTGTAGAGAACCGGAGACCCTTTTTACTGGAAACTACGCATTCCATCTAAGTCCTCACGGGTGACAACGCATCTGCATTTTGATTCGTAAACGAGGATAGATGTAGATGTTTATGGGCAACACCACATACCGTCAGGTGGACTGTGTGCTCCTTTGTCACCTTAATCCTATAAAAAAATTGTTCTGTTTAAAGGCCAATAAGTAACTGTAATTTATTTGTTTAAAGTAATAAGTTTGAAATGTTTTGCTGGTGAAATAAAAAACGGAGACACGGAGTACAATATACATTTTTTTTTTGGTGTAAGCTTATCACTTCTTTCTTGATCTTGTGATTTTAATGGTGGAGTGGTTATATCACGACTAACATACGATGAAGCTACTTTCCCTTTCATGTATCCCTGAAAAATTTTAAGTTATAATAAATTTATTATCATGTTTGCTGCATGAATTTTAAAGACATAATGATCTTAACAGAGACAAGCCAAATACGAAGGAGATATTAAAGTGCACCAAGTGTCTGAGGATACAGATGCACTCTCTATTCTCACAAACTCGAGTTAATGGATGTTAAGAAAACGGTCACAGTCACAAATGGTCCATGGACTGACCGCGGTAAGTGCAGCTTAATCTCGCAGATATAATAATCCGCGCAGCTGTTATTTAACCAGGAGTTCTTCTTCTCCACGACTAACGCTGTAGACGATGCACCACGCGATCAAGCCCTCGGCACACTGTCGTCGGACATTAAGTATGAATCGGGCATCGAGAGTTGTTTTTAAATAGGATAATCTCAAGATTTTTTATCTTTAATGTACTACAGTTTTATAATGTATAAAGTTTTTGAAGTTAAATTTTTGAAGTCTTACTATAACAATATTATACTCACTGGTACATATAATGTGGGAAAGGCTTCTCTTAATAAAATTGTTTTTATTCTGCTTTTTCTTTATTACTTGTCAATAAAAAATTTGCTGCAAATTGTTGAGTTCTTCTTTAGATTCCAACCAACCCGTCCAATTAATGATACATTAATACAGATACAATCATACAGACATTTTTTTCTAATTATAGAATCCAGAGGGAATCTGTTTGACAAACGTATGTAAAAAATAAAATTATGTTTTTAGAACGCAAATCGAATATTTATTTTCATTCTTTTTTTATTGTAGTGTGTGCAAGTGTATCGATTCTTTATAAATATTCAAGATAAATATCGACATTAATTTTGATATAGTTGAGTCAATCCCTAGCGCACATGTAAAATATTTTTTAGAAAAATGTATTTACCAAATTCATGCAAATTATCAATAACGTGACTTTTTTCTTTGCAAAATATCAAATTTAATAAAATAATTAATATCTTATTTAGAATATATTCTGTTGGGAATGAGTGTAAAAAAATAAAAGGAAATACGAACAAATGAAGGTAGAATGGTAATCTCCCATTCCATCTAAAACAAATTTAGCAGTATAAAGTATCGCACAGGCGACTAAGAGGATCAGTCTGTAATTCTAAGAGTCCCACTGTCATTACTATGCCGTATTCTACTAGTGTACGCAAGGAAGGTCGTGTTGCTGAGAGGCTGCCCTGTGTTATATTGAGATGGGTAGTGATGCTGTTGGTTTGCATACTTTGGTGTTATCTTGTAATTGGGGTCCTGATAGTAAGCAGGGTTTGTTGCCGAGTAATGTTCTTTTATTTAAATACTTTTGAGAGTAATTTCTAACATCAGAAGTGGAATAGTTTCTTACAATTCTATATTTTAAACAGTATATAGCATAAATTTTAACCAAAAATAGACGTGTCATAACAGTAACGATGTCTTGCGAATTTACCTGCGAAATGTGTAATTATCAGGATTATTTCTATTAGTGACACTACAGTCACTCACAGAACATGTATAACCATTGTGGAAAACAATTATTTGAAATATTAAGCGCGATTATACTCTAAAAAATTACAAAATATCTAGTAGCTTATTTCTTGTGCGCCGACTTGTGCCGACCTGTCATTTAAAATCGGTTACAGAGTCATAAGATTTGCTATCCTTTTCAATCTTGCTTTTTTGCCACATGGAATTTTCTTCTCCCTTGCTCGCTATGTTGGTCTTTATATTCTAAGTCTATGGATACGACGCTTCTCTAGAGTAAAACCTTCACTCTGGATCTGGTCAGTATTTAATAGACTCGCCTACATACATACATACATATGTATGTATATATGTAGTCGTGCCTACATATGTATATATATATTACTGTATATTCACGACGACATTATGTCTGTGTATTCGCTTACAAACGAAAATGAAGTATTCTGAGCCCATAATAACTGAATTTAAGCAAAAATCAATAATGAATATTAATATTTAAACCTATGAAATAAATTTGAATAAATTTCAGAAAATATTTTCAATATGAAAGACGTTGACAAATTTTTTAAAATGGCAATCTAAAACAACATGAAGGAAAGAAACAGCGATATTTTTTCTCGCTTTATTTTTACAAGCCCAACATGAACATTGACAAAATCATGATTGTGTGCAGATTTTTCAGCTTTCATACAAAGTTGCATCACCCTGCACAACATACTCCTGTATGAGCCAAAAGGGTTCGATACGCCTTTTTGCGTGTCAGGGAAATAACTTTCACTTTCCTTTTCGATGGCAGTTAACTATGTCGTGACAATTTTTTCTTTTTTTATGATAAAGTCGAACTAATGGCTTCATCTAGTCAACCAATAAAACTATAATATAACCAATAAAAATGGCGGGAATATTTACAGGTTTTGAGCATTTCTTTACATAGGACTTCGTCTAGTAAGTAATCTATTACAGTTGTAACATATATACTTCACACAGATCCAATGATAATTCAAGCCAGTTAGTTTTAAAAAAAAAAAAATTTAACTATTCTCTGGCCAGATAATTATTTTACATTGTTAAATTTAGAATAAATATGTTCTAGATTCCATTTAGGAATAAGAAAAAAAAAACATTTTTTTAATCGAAAACATACATGTTTTCACTAATTTAGTTCATAAAAAAAGGTTGTATATTCAAATGCAGGTGCAAACAGCGATCAGGCGGTCCATTAACATATTCTCATGAGTCTAAAATCAGTTTTGGCTAACACGTGTATTAAATTATTTGACATAGAAATTAATGGTATAAATTAATAGTAATGCCCGTACTCGAAAACATGGTCATATTATTATGGTTACAATTCATAACATTTATGAAGCAAGACGAATACCAGAATACTATTTTCAGTGTTCTAGTTTCAACTGAAAAAAAGCCAAAACACTAGTTATCGATTTCCATATCTTAGCTGCGAGTATGTGCATTAGATAAATAATTCAATTGAATGATTTTTTATTGTTATTCTACTTATAATTATTAATTTATATTTTTTGTCACACTATGCATCTTTTTAATATAAGCAATTAATCTAATCTTCAGTTTTTTAATCTATAGTAGTCACTCTATGCAATAGGGGTCGCCCAGCTATGCGTTTACCAGCTCTAGGCTGCCACTCAAAATACTTTGTTCCCCGTCGTTTGTCGGTTCTTCAAGCAGTATGGCCTTGTTACGGATTTTATCTCAGAAAGAAGCGATCGAGCGGAACCAAGGCTCCAAAGTCTTTGCTAGAGATCTGTCAGCCAGAAAGAGCCAACTGTCAAAGTTAAAGACCGAGTGTAGCAGCATCGTTTCCGCGACACCTGAGATTTTGAGTGAGATTGAGAGGTTCTATGGGCAGCTGTACACATCATTGTTGGAGTCATACGCAAGTGTGAGTAACGATTCAAGAGCAAGTCTTATTTGACAATATTCCGATGATATCCCTGACGTCAGTTTGAGCGAGATTAGAATGGCTCTCCAGCACCTTAAAGACGGCAAGGCCCCAGGCGAGGATAGAATTACGCCGGAGCTTCTAAAAGCGGGTGAAAAACCGGTACTTAAAGTCCTTCAGAAGCTCTTTAATTCCGTCTTCCATGGTGACACTACTCCGGAGGCGTGAAGCAGAATTGCGGTGGTCTTATTCTTCAAGAAAGGCGACAACGCATTCTTGAAGAATTACAGACCGATTTCCCTTCTGAGCCGCGTCTACGTTCTATTTTCGAGAGTCATTACGAATCGTCTCGCACGCAGACTCGACGACTTCCAGCCTCCCGAACAAGCCGTTTTCCGAAGAGGCTTTAGTACCATAGAACACTTACACACTCTTCGGCAAACTGTACAGAAGATAGAAGAGTACAATCTGCCACTTTTCCTTGCGTATGTGAACTATGAGAAAGCCTTTAATTCCGTTAAAATTTGGGCGGTGCTGCAGTTCTTTCAGCGGTACCAAGTTGACTGTCGGTATATCTAAGTGCTGAAATGTTTGTACAGCAGGGCTACGATGGCTATTAGAGTGCAGAATCAAAGTACGAAACCTATCCAACTGCAGGGAAGTGTGAGACAGGGTGACGTTATATCCCCGAAACTCTTCACGGCTGCATTAGAAGACGTTCTCAAGCTACTGGACTGGAAAGGATACGGTATTAATATTAATGGTGAGTACATCACTCACCTTCTATTTGTCGACGAAATAGTCCTTATGACAGAATCGCTAGAAGACCTAAGCACTATGCTCAATCACCTCAATAGTGGCTTCCAACGGATAGGTCTTAGGATGAACATAGACAAAACAAAGATCATGTTTAATGTCCATGTCACACCTATGCCGGTAGTTGTTGGGAACCTGGGACAAATAGTCCGAATAGGTAAGTCCAAATTCGACTGAGAGCTCAATCGATGGATTCAATTCGGCTGGGCAGCGTTCGGGAAATTCTTCTCGTCAGGTATACCTCAACACTTGAAAACGAGATTGTACAACCAGTGCGTGTTGCCAGTGATGACCTATGGAACTGAGACGTGGTCTTTCACTGCTGGCCGTATGAGGACGCTCAAGGTCGCTTAACGAGCTATGGAGGGCTATTTTCGGAATTTCTCTGCTGACAAACTTAGAAATGAGGATATCTGCAGTAGAACCAGAGTAACTGACATAGCCCAACGGATTAGTAAGCTGAAGTGGCAATGGGCCGGCCATATAGCTCGAAGAATCGACAACCAATGGGGAAAAAGTTCTCGAGTGGCAGCCTCGTACCGGTAGGGGAAGTGTAGGACGACCCCCCACTAGATGGAGTGACGACCTGGTAGGACACGCAGGAAGTCGATGGATGGAGGTGGCTCAGGACCGTGCTTTGTGGCATTCCTCGGGGGAGGCCTATGTTCAGTAGTGGACTTGTGATGGGCTGTAATGATGAATGATAATGATGAATTAGTTGTATCGTATACTTAATTTTATCTCATCCATTACAGAATCTTTTAAAATCCAGTAGTATTCCTAGTAGTAATCCAAGTGAATAAAGGCCTCCCCATATAGGTAATATTTGCCTTACTTGCTACGCTTGACAGACAGAATGGCGACCGCAGTATTTTTTTACGTGGTAAGCCCTGCTGCAGCTACATTAGTGGTGTAGTTGTAGCACGAATGGGTCAGCTCAACCGGGGAAGGAGGCTCAACGCTGCTGTATTTTGTATGGTAAGTGAAGAAAACCGGAGACCCTTGTTACTGGAAATGAGGCATTCCGTCTTAGTATTCACGGATAACAACGCATCTGCATTTCAATTCGTAATCGGGGATAGATGTAGATGTCTATTGGCCACAAGAACCACTTTCCATCAGGTGGACTGTGTGCTCGTTTGTCACCGTTATTCTATAAAAAAATATTAGGAAAACGCTGCTACCCATATCCTGGTTTGTTTTCCTATGTCTCCTCTTATAACACCCACGGGACGGTATCATGTAGTGGATATTTCACCACAGCCGTTATACCGTCACAACCCGATAATATTGTATATTATCATTTATTAAACCCTTAAAGACTTCACTATTGGACATGAGATTCTTCCATAATTTCTTATTTGCTTGCATTGGTATACTGATTTTCCGTAAATGACAGTAGCACCCGTCTTGCACCCAGTGAGGGCACTTCATTTCAATCTGAATATATATTATTTTGTGCGAGCAGCTATGCAGGTTGAATAAGATCAGTATCACTGAGACCTTTAAGACTTATTGTGATCGCTGCTTTGGCTATAGTTTACTGCTAAGCCGTATATATCTGGGTGTATGACATTCGTTATAAGCACTGGATGGTTAAACAGGAATCTATCAGAGACAAGAATATCTTTAAGAAAATCCTAAGTTCTTTAGGCTTTACAGGATGGAAAAGTGTCAAAGACACTAAATTCAATGAAACATTTATTGTAATATTTTTATGTCAAAATTAAGTTTTTGTATTTGTTGTTTGTATAGTTATTCAAATATATATGAATCCATATGAATCTTATAACACCATCACAAAATGACACAAACGTCACGTTCAAATATGTATCGCTATCCCCACATTAAATAGAGTAAACCCTATGCGTCTGCTAGTTTGAAAATGCTAATCCTGTATCATGTAGTGGCGGAGTAAGAATATCCACTACCCCATGTCATACCGTAGGTGTCGTAAGAGGCGACAGAGTGAAACAAATCAGGAGATGGACAGCAGCGTTTTCCTAATAACGACTAAATCAAAAAACTGCGGTTGCCAACTCCCTTGCTAAGCGTGGCGACTATGGATAATATCACCCTATGAGGCAATCTATGGGGGAGGCCTATGTCCAGCAGTGGACTTTAATTGATAACGGTAATCCTGTTAATTAATTCGGGATTTGTTCAAGTTTATATTAATAGATAGTGTCTCACGGAAAACATTTTATGTGTTTAATTATTACACAATAAGTATTAGTATTTAAGTTGAGGTGTCACGATTTATATCTAGATTAAATAGTCATAAAAATAAATTGTCCGTCATTACAAGTGTTCAAGGAAATCAAAATTAGTTCTTTCAGTTTAGTTTTTAACACTCAATAAATTTGAGGCGCAAGTTCTAATACTGCTTATAAAACAGCTGCGGCTAGGAAATTTATATTTTCATAAAATATTGAGTCCTATTAGCTCCGGGTCTAAGTGCTCGCTGTAATTTCCATTTTTCACACTACACGAGCAACCTGGGATCGACCATAGCCGACGCCATGTGTTGATTTAGCACGTGCTCGACACTGAAGAAAAATATCTTGAGAAACCTACATGTCAGACATGTCAGAGAAAAATGAAGCCCGCTACTACTCATAAGGGCCGCGCGGCGGACACTTCCTTGCCGTTGAATCCTCTCGGAAACGTGAGGATGCCTGTGTCCAGCAGTGGGATTCATATATGCTGTAACTTTACGAGAGACGTCATACGACTACTGCCTCAATACATAAAATTCTAAATGAAATTGGTTTACATTCAGCATATAAAACGATTAATGATGTAGTAATGACCTTAATTACCAATAACGAAGGCAAATTTTCTTCCGTTAGTTCCCTGGAGCTATCGGAAAAACATTTCTAATTGATTTATTGTTCGCTTAAATAAAGTCAGGAAAGTAAGCCGCTCTCGCTATAACTTCGTCCTTGAAAGCACGGCCCTCATTAGCTTTACGTATATAAATTTTCCTTAGAGCCAGAAAATGTGTTTTGTAACTTTTTGGGTTGTTAGGGCCAGCGCATATTCAGCAGCATACTGCTTGAACGATTTTCGCTAATAAATTGATAATGAAATAAATCACAACTAAATAGATTTGAAAATAACGCGCAAGAGATAATTCTACATGTCGTGTGGAATAAGTTCGCATGTGCCCCTCGCGACCTCGCGACATCCGCGAACATTCTCAAATAAGTTAGAACATGGTAAAGCATACACATAGATTGACGCTTGTGCCATTCCCCGTCGTAATGTGTGATTTTTCAATTAAAAAAAATTGCTAGTATTACACATCTTTACTTCCAAAAATTGTAATACTGAGTATTCTCTAAGCGATGATAGCGCACGTGAACATCCGTGTGATAATCAAGCTGTACGGATTCTCGCATATTGCAGCCACCGAGTTTACGCGGATTTTTACCCTCAGTGCGCTTTGCTGCACAGAACATGTTTATATATTGCTGTTCAATGTGCGCTGACTCTTATACCAATAATAATTATAATGTAAGTACTATTTCAACTAGTATATATAAGATATATAAAGCTTTATTCATAAAGTCTGATAATTACAATTTTTTCTTTACCTTATTAGAAAATAAATTATTTTTTAAATCACTGGGTTTTATTTCTCTTTAAAATTAATAGTAATATCACTATGCTTACAAGTGCGTTCAGATAAACAAAGTACGCATGAAGAAAAAGAGCGTTTGCACAAAATAGTACAGCAAAAACACTACGTGCAAAAGGTATAACCGATGCTCGCCAAAAACTCCGGAACATAGCTGGACCGATCGAGGCGATGATACCGGGAAAGTACACCGGACGTGTCCATTTGGATCGCGACATTAAAAACCGGGCTTCGTTATCTTTTGCCGCCGTTTCTTTGGTCCACCGGTGTAAGGGAAAACCCCTTTTTATATTAATGACGCTATCAAAATTTACCATTTTGAGATTAGTATGGTAATACGGCTATAAAAACTGTTACGTTTATCTGAAACGGAGGCCATAATCCGTGTATCAACCTGATCACGCAGAATTTTGTATACAAAATATCGTTATATTAAAAAGACTTACGCTCCTTTTTTGCAATATTTCGCCTAATGTCCCATTACGGTGATTAGCTCTAATGTTATTATACACATAAATAAAATTGAAGTGTATCTCTGTAATATTTAAAGAACCAGCTTCTATCAAGCTCAGGCTTACGTATTAAAACATAAATAATCATTTTTTTAATTTGTCTGTCGAGTCTGTCCGGGCTAATCTTCAGAATAGCGGAACCGATTATGATGAAACTTCATGTACATATAGAAAGCAATGCCGGAAGTGATCCAGAATATATTTTACCCGAAAAATTTAAGATTTCTTAAAAACAACTTAAAATTAATAAAATTAATTTGCTTTTATTATCTTTCATCTAAATAATACCACTTTCATAGATCCTATTCAGGCATAGCTGGGGTGGGTCGCTAGTATTTCATATTTATTTAAATAAAAAAAATCTTGGAGTGCCGCTCTCGTATTCAGCTAGTCAAATTAAGAAAAAGTACCCAAGGCTGATGGCATAAATCTACTTAAATCCAACAAATTAATGTTCACCAGCAAAGGTATTATGAATTCAAACAACTGCTAAATAAGAAAAAGTAAGTTGTATATGCTAAAGCATCCCATCTTATTCAGTATTTTCTCTTTTCAGTAAACTTTTTCCCCAGTCGTGTTTGTTCTAATTAATGTTTTAACTATTGAGCTAGTTCAAAATGAGTTTTTCATTTATTTCTTTAATAACCATTGACTCTAAGAAAATTCGTGTTAAAAAAATAAAGTATTATATGTCCTATTCCACGACATAATCGGTTTCCATGCCAAATTTGATTTAAAACCGTCCAGTCACTCAAGCAAAAAAGCATATTTTTTAATTTAAAATATTATCAAGATACTTTTTTATTATAAACTTTCTGAAATCGTCACTCTTGTAAGGTAAATTGATTAGCGGAACATTGCATTATATGGTAACACGGGCCACCGGCGTACCTGAGGAGAGTAGCCATAGCGTTTTGCCCCAATACAAAACTGGCTGTCATTTTTTGCTGGGGGAAATTTGCGCACACTAAAATAAAAGTCTGTCACTGCGAAGCTCACTCAACAAATAAAACAATAAAATAACAATTTCACACACATAGTATAACAAAATCGCCAGGTGTATGAGGGCGAGCGGTCTGTGTTGGTAAACAAATCCAAAACAACACGAACCGCTATCATTATAAATTTTAACTTTAAAAGAAGTAAATAGCAAAAATGTGATAAAAAGTTACTTATATAATATGAAAGGTTGATCTTTTTGTAAATTTGACGTGGCAGATTACTTTTTACAATAAAAAAAAAAACAGAAAATTCGTCATTTTTGTAGGACATCTATTCAGCGGCGCAACTAGATTTGGTCTTGTAAGCAGTGCGGCTGCAACTATTTTATGTACGCACCTGCGGTCCTGGACTTATACTTTGTCAGATAGGGAAACGCCTGCGTATGGCTACTCCCCTCCAATCTGCCACTGGTCCGTGTTGCTCTATGTACGGTAACATAATATATAAATTGGATTTTGCGATTTCTCCTCTTATCTAACAAGAAACCGTTTTTTGGAAATGACCGTACTTGAACTTAGTTTCCAAATAATAGCATTATAAAAATGTGTTCAATGTATCTCTCGTAATGTCTCTGGCATTAATGACTGCGTCGGTCAGATTTATAGCTCATTTTTTAAAATATCCCTGCTAGTAATGATTCTTCGCTCTTTTATGCCGTTTATGCAAATACCAATGATACGCTGACGAAAAACATTAGAAGCTTGACTCTTACCAAAAATTTAAATATATAAAATACGTGATAAAAAAATACCGCCGTTTTATTTCTTTATCGACATTTAAAATTTTATTGCCGGCAATGGACCTCTCCTGTTAAAAGGAGAAATCACGCTTGGCTGACGGAATAGCCACCGCAGTGCCAGACGTCTCGCTACATGTGTGAATGTATATTCTTTTTTACCTGATATTTTATCACACCGACGTAACCTGCCCCTGTCATTCTTCATGCAATCCTGTTCATTCACTGGTTTTGTGGAAGGAATTTCTGCCACTAATAAGACCGCCAATTGCATACTAATTTTGTATCTTTTTTTCTCTCTTCTGTTTTTTTGTCTCTCTTTTTTGTATCTCTAATCTGTATATTTTGTATAGTGGGCAATAAAGAATATTAAATTTAAAAAATGAGAGTCTAAGAGGCTATAACAATCTCTTCTCCAAATACAAACCTGCTAACGCACACCTAGCGTGATGAATATAGACAAATGTTAAAGGTAAGGTCTAGTAGTTGGCTTATATATGTATATATATCCATCAAAGGATTTAAAAAAGGCTTAGTCACTTTTATCTTTATGGAGTTAAGAGACATTAACACTTGGATTTTAAAACGGCACATTCGCTTTAGCCTCGGGCTACTGTAAAAGGCGTTGACCTATTGATCATAATATGCTTAGCTCATATATAACTTTGACAGAATCCCATATATTTCCAATGGAAATAAACATGGAAAATAAGTTGTGCTATGAACTGAATAGAAGTTAGTATCCAGTAAATCCTCAAATGACATATGCTTATAATAATATTACGTCATCGAGGAATGCATACATTTTACATAATATACACGCAGATTATATAGTAAATTGTATAAATATTTCATAGCTCGCCACAGTTTTCTTCTCATTAAAAAGAGGAAGAGTTGCTTCAAGGTGTGATGACAGACATTATATACCTAATATTCGACCTGAACGACGGAGTCTGTTCGGCATTAGAAAAAAAATCTAAGGGATAACACCTATCCAAAAACTAGTAAAGTAAAACATTATCTATGTACAAAATTTCATTCAAATGATTAAAACCGTTTCCTAGAAACCGGTTAGTTATAGTTATTATTCCATAGATTTGATTTGATATTGATAACAAAACAATTTGCTGTAAAAATACTGTAATAAAACATTTTTCGACCATAGCTTTTACCTCACGGTTAAAAACAACGCATAGCGCTATAAAAATATACGTAACTTTACAAAGAAAAAATATTTTTTGCCTATAAAATTTTTTTCTTATCCAGCAGTGGGTTCGTGTGGACCAGAATACCCTATATACCAAATTTGAAAACTAAAAAATCCGATCGCATTACAGGATATCGAACTCGTACCCTCCGACGTGGTAGACCTACGCTCTATCCGTCGGGCTATTAAGGAGATGGGGTCAATCATATTGCGCGGGCATGTCAAGTTTTTTGCTTTGTACTTGAAAATAGGGATATTTTTTTTCATAGAAATGAGACTTAGCTATATCGATTTTTCGCCCCGTAAAATCTTTGTAATTGTAAATTTCATTAAAATCGTTGGAGCGGTTTTTGAGAACGCGATTACAAAGAAACAAACAAATATATAAATATTGCTCGTTTCATTGTATACGATATATTTTTATAGACATGTACAATGTACATTCGAGTACTGATTATGGGATACTATAGTGTGTAGGCAGTTAAATGGGAGCATTAATGCATTACTTAAATTTAAAGTTACAGCCTATATACGTGCCACTGCTGAGCACAGGCCTCCTCTCATTTCTGAGAGGGTTTTAGGGCAAGGAAATATCCGTTGCGCTGCCCCAATGCGTGTTGGTGAACTTCACATGCCATCGAAATATTTTTTTTTCTTATTTCTCAGACATGCAGGTTCCTCACGATGGTTTTCTTCACCGTCGCTGACGAGTTTTAGTGCCGGCGGGGATAGAACCCAGGTTGCTCGCGTACAGTGAAATATACAGCGAGCACAAATATTGCTTCCATTACATTCCATGAACCATCAGCTAGGAAGCTATTCCATGAACTTGAGGAAGATTACTGGTAACTAACTTCTATTTAGTTCGTAGCACAACTAATTTTCGATGTAGTGCAGTAGAAATATATGGGAATCTGTCTAAGTGATATATGAGCTAAGCAAATTATGATCAAGATCAACACTAAGCAGTTTAAAAAATAAGCATTATAATAACTGAGTCTTATAAATATAATATGCGTCTTAATTAAAGCCTGTAAAAAGTGCATTGCCAAAAACTGCATTATGCAAATACACATAACACGTCAATAAGCCGAAATGCGTGCAGTGAATGTAGTTACAAAATTTCTGTATGTTCATCAATTCATCATCATCATCATTACAGCCCTTCACAAGTCCACTGCTGAACATAGGCCTCCCCCAAAAAATGCCACATAGCACGGTCCTAAGCCACCTGCATCCATCGACTTCTTGCATGTCTTACCAGGTCGTCACTCCATCTAGTGGGGGACGCCCTACACTTCGTCCGCCGGTACGAGGCCGCCACTCGAACCTTTTTCCCCATCGGTTGTCGGTTCTTCGAGCTATATGCCGGCCCATTGCCACTTCAGCTTACTAATCCGTTGGGCTATGTCGGTCACGCTGGTTCTACTGCGGATAACCTCATTTCAAGTTTATCACGCAGTGAGACTCCGCATAGCCCTCTCCATAGCTCGCTGAGCGAGGCTTCCTCATCCGGCCAGCAGTGAAGGACCACGTCTCTGTTCCGTATGTCATCACTGGCAACACGCACTGGTTGTACAGCCTCGTTTTCAAGTTTTGAGGTATACCTGACGAGAAGATGTGCCGTAATTTCCCGAACGCTGCCCAGCCGAGTTGAATCCGTCGATTGACCTCTCGGTCGAAGTTGGACTTACCTAGTCGGACTATTTGTCCCAGGTAAACATACTCGTCAACAACTTCGAGCTTAGTGCTCCCAACAACTACCGGCATAGGTGTGACATGGACATTAAACATGATCTTTGTTTTGTCCATGTCATTGAGCATAGTGCTTAGGTCCTCCAGCGATTCTGCCATAAGGACTATATCGTCGGCAAATCGAAGGTGAGTGATGTACTCGCCATTGATGTTAATACCGTATCCTTTCCAGTCCAGAAGCTTGAAAACGTCCTCCAATGCAGCGGTGAAGAGTTTCGGGGATATAACGTCACCCTGTCTTACACCTCTCTGCAGTTGGATAGGGTTCATCAATTACGTATCACAATTACGTATGGATTACCATACGTAATTGTGAACATGTCAACGCAAAGATCTACATCGAAAACGTCGCATATTGTATTTATGTATATAGATGTGTTTCGCCATAAGACACAGCTTTTCGTCAAAGGATGGATATTTTTATGGTATAATATAGTATGCACTACTATTATATATTTTGGGAACTTAAATACATGACATGACTCATATTGAATCGCCTTCGTAAATACGTCTCCACTAACATACATCTCCCAGATAAGCAGTTCGGCTTCAGACCGAACACACACAGAGACCGAACTACTCGTGCACCGACCAGTTACATCGCCTCACAGAATACATTTTGAAAGGATTCAACCTCCCACAAAGAATTCGCAGAACCACAATAACCGGTGCCCTCTTCTTCGATGGCGCAAAAGCGTTTGACAAAGTCTGGCACGACGGCTTGCTTTATAAGCTATATAAACTCAACGTGCCAAATAGGCTAACCCACATTATGAGATCCTTCCTTGCCAATTGCCACTTTCACTATTGAATAGAGGGTACTCGCTCTACAAAACGTCCCCTCAAGGCTGGAGTCCCACAAGGCTCTGTCCTCTCCCCACTACTCTTCACATTCTGTACGAGTGACATTCCGAAAGACCCAGTAGTGAATACTGGGTCCTTCGGAATGCAACAGCTGTTTTCGCAGATGACACGGCTTTTTTCGTCGCCCATTCCAATAAAAGAATCCTCACCAAGATGCTCCAAACAGTCGTCAACCGCCTAGGCGATTGGTTCCGCTTATGGAGAATCGAGGTGAATTCTGAGAAAAGTTTAGCAATACACTTTCAAAGGATCTTTACTTTCAATCGTCAAATCAGAAAAGTTGCTGTAGTTCTGCATCGGAGACTTGAGCTTTAGCTATCACTATCATATCAATGGGCTGAGTAATGTCTTCGATTCTTGATAAAGTATCGGCTACCACATTGTTCTTTCCTTATATGTGTCTGATGTCGGTAGTAAATTGAGAAATAAAATCGAGATCTCTGAACTGTCTTGTTGAGCAATTTTTTTTTACGTGATTGAAATGCGTAACAAAGAGGCTTATCGTATGAATAGAATGAAAGCTAATTATGAACTAAGTGCAGCTTACGGTTCTATTATAAATACTTATGGGTATATCCATTTAACTTTAAAAAAAGGCTTGCGCCGTGACTTTACTTAATGTAGCAGATGTAACAAAAGCAATTATAGGTGTAGATTTTTTGTCATTTTACAATTTGATTGTCGATTGTAGAAATAAACGCCTCATAGACAGCGTCACTTCACTCTCCGCCACAGCTTTGCCTGCTAATTTAGATATGTTTTCTGTTAAGATTGCTACTGGTGATTCATTTTATTATTGTCTTAAAATAATTTCCGGATATTACACGCCCATCAGGGATTAATGGTGTGCTCAAGCACAATACAGTGTATCACATCCGAACCACCGATAATTCCTTCCGATAATTTTATGTCAAAGTTCAATTTAAAAAAATGTTTGGAAAATCCAAAAGTGCACGACTCATAATGCTCATATGACCACCATATCATCATTCAGGTCACTCTATAAAGTCCAAGACGTATTTAAGTATATTTATATATAAACATAACATAAACTTACTCGCCTGTCACCCAGGGGTAGGCAGAACTACGGACTTCCATTTGGCACGATCCTGGCACACCTCTCTCGCCTCCTTCCATATCTACGCATACACGCACGTGGTTAAAGTACTCTAATCTGGCCCATTTTAATATATCCCAATTTGGTCGATAAACCTTCGTCTAGGGCGTCCCTTTCCGACTCTGCCGTTCACTTCTGCAGCATAAATTTGCTTTGTCACTCTTTCTTCGTTCATTCTTTCTACATGACCAAACCACCGAAGCATTCCTTCTTAATCCTGGTCACAACGTCATCTTGCAAACCACTTTTCTCTTATCACACTATTTCTCACCCTGTCATTCAGATTCAGCTAGCATACTCCTTAATGACCGCATTTCTACAGCATTTATTCTACTCTCATGCTTCTTCTGCCACACCCAACTTTCACTACCATACATTAAGTAGGGACTAACACAGCATTATGAATTGCCAAACGTGCCTTTTTGACACATTTTGACTCCTCACAATAGCGTGTAGAGCCCCATTCACTCTATTTCCTGCGTTCACTCGTCGTTCTATATCCTTATCATATCTACCATCCTGCTAAATAAACATCCCAAATATACAAACTCATCCACTTGCTCAATCAACTCCCTTCTATTCTTATTTCACATAACGTTTTACTTTCTTCTCTTTCAAAACCATCACTTTCGTTTTGCGTTCACTTTCATACCCCTTTCTTTTAATGACCAGTTCATTAAAGTAACCATCATTGCAACTCGGCCGCCGACGATGCAAATATGACTTGATCATCGGCGTACAAAAGGCATTTGACGGTTAACTCACCCATTCTCAACCCACATTCTTCAACTTTCAAAGTTTGCAAACAACTGTCCATAAATAGGTTAAACAGCCACGGGAAGCTACACAGCCCTGTCTGACACCTTTTGGATGCCAAACCAGTCCGAGAGACCCTGTTGATCCTGACACAAGCACTAGAGTCCCTATAAAGAGACCTTAATGCCTGTATCAAACCAGCGCTCAAACCAAATGAGTTCAGTGTTTGCCATAACATATTCCTGTCCATTTGTCATGTTCTTTTCCAAGTCCATGAACGCACAAAAAACTTTCTGGTTTTTGGCCAAAACTTCTCCGCATCATGCATGGAAAAGACTTGATCCGTACACCTCATCCCTTTCTAAATCAGCTTGCACATCCCAAATTTTTCCATCAGTTTCTTCCATAACTCTTTCAATTAACACCTTAGCATAAGTTTACCCACAATGCTAAGCAAGCTGATACCACAGTAGTTTTTACAGTCCTGCTGTGACCCTTTTCCTTATATATTGGGACTATAACGGCTTTGCACCAGTCTTCCGGTACCGCTTCAGTTCCCAACATAAATTAAACAAGGTGTACAGCAGGCCTGCCACCCTCCTCTCAGCCCTTAGCATTTCGAGTGATACTCTATCATATCCGCCTGCCTTACCTGCTTTCATGCTTTTCATTGCTTTCATTATTTCATCTACACTTATCTCCCTACCTCTCTCCACTTCTTTCGAAATTTCTATTTCACTTAATTCAGACGACTCTTCACTCATAAACACGCTTTCAAAGTATTCTTCCATCTCTTTAAACTCGAAGCTTCATCATTCAGCATACAGCCATTCTGTCCTGTATAGCATTCATTCTAGGCTGTTTTGAATTTCCTGGCAGTTCTTACGTGAGTTTCAGAACATTTTAATATTTGCCTGGAAGTTATTAGATATCCTTCTATCATTCTTATCCGTTCTTTCTTGCTTTTCCTTTCAACAACTTCTTTTACTCTCTTATTTATAAGTCTAAGTCGCTCTTTTTTTTTCAATCTCATCATTCATACCGCCAGAATTACCAGCTTTGGTTGCCAGTAAATCTAGCCATGCTCTTCTTTGCTTCAACTTCCATCCGTACCTCATCATCCCACCACAACGTATTATTTTTCCTTTCATTCGTTCTCTACTTATTACACCACATACTTCGGTGGCTGCATCCACTAAAACTTTCTTAACATTATTCCATACAGTCTTCAGGTCTAAATCATTCATACATATTTCATTCAAACCACTAATATTCTCTCTCAGTCTACATTTATACTTCTCTTTCACATCTTCATCTTGTAACCTCTCTATTCTTATACGCTGTAACGCAGTGGTAGACACAGATGTCCGATGCCGCCAACGCTTGAATAGACCATTAATTCGACATAAGACCAAGTAATGATCCGTCCCAACGTTGGACCCCCGGTAAACCCTTGTATCTACCACTGCGCTCCGCATTCTTTCATCCACAATTATGAAATCTATCATGCTTCTATCATCACCTCTTTCCCATGTATACATGTGAATCCTTTTATGGCGAAAAAGTGTTCGTCACAAAGATTCTTTTCACACATACGGCGAGGAGGTCTTCACCATTCTCATTTACACTTTCATCGCCGAACGTTCCTAATATCCTTTCATAACCAGACCTCTTCACTAACCCTTCCATTAAAATCTCCTAACATAATAATATTTTCATTTCTCTTACATTTCCTCAACACCATCCTTACCATGTCCCAAAACTGCTCTCGGATATAAGTGGGCAGACATGTCTGGGGCGTACACCCTAGCACAAACAACTTCTTTAAGCCCACTTTCATTCGTATCCATAGCAGCCTTGGGCTTACACATTCATACTCTTTCACACATTATTCATTCTTTCTGAAGGATGACACCGACTCCCTGGCATGCCCGCTCGGTCTCGTCTACACCAGACCAGTAAGCGGTATACATGCCATGTGCAGTAACATCCTTTCCCTTTCATTCGTCTCATTTACACATAACACATCTATTCCTCTATCATTCATCATTTCGCATACTTCATCCATCTTATCATTCATTGCTCCACATACATTCAGCGTAGCCAGACGGGCCTCCGCAATCCACTTTTCGCCCTCCGGGAACAGAACGTGACGGGTGGCGAACCTCGTCGCCAGTTTTACTCCCGGAGATTCTTCGCACCCCTGCCCCATTAAAGGGCGCCGGGAACTCAGGGCCATTTTTTTGTTGTTGGCTCATGGTGCGACTAAGGTGGTAGATTTTACGCCGCTACCATATGGCGAGGCCGAGTCTAATCTTTTCGGCTTTGTCGCTCGTTTAGCACCACCCGGGGACACGTGTAGGGTGGCCTAGGTTAGGTGGTCGAAGCCTACGGACGCAGGCGACTCATCCTCGATAATTATATATAAATAATTATCCATATCCTCCATAATTATATATAAATACTATTTACTTTTAGTACTTACTACTATTATTTATTCTGTGCTTTTAAAATATTGTAATAAAAATCTGTGATTATAGTAATAATCAAGTATGTATCAAATTTGGTTTTTCCAATATTTTGTATTTGTACAGCGATCATTTTGAGCACGAGCCACTGCAAACAACCGATACAGTATCCACTCACGACGGCGGCTGAGCCCTAAGTGAGTGAGTGAGGTAGTCTATTTAGTAAAATAAATTATTACAAGGCTGCTCAAAACACCGAAAATGTCGGGATTTCTCAGCCGAAAAAAATTAATTATAACTAAACAAAACAAAATTAAACTGCCATTTACATTCCATGGCTTCCCACATAATAGATGAAGAGATTAAAAAATAGTACTGTGTTGAAAAATTTATATTTTCAAAAGCTATCGTGTTTACCCCTCCATGCGGACTTGATAAATCCACACCATAAGCCACTAAAACCATTTTTATATTAAAAAATGGCAATTAATCGTTTAAAAAAAAATTATAAATTTCAACAATCATTTAACTTTCTGTCAATGTGCTTTTTATATCATTTATATGTACAATATGATTGTTATATACGATTTCATGCGACAAAACGTTGGAATTTTGATTATTAGGCCCTAGTAGAACATTAATTCATGCAAAAATATATCATGTTTAACATATCTATAACATATCCTTTCTCCGTGTCCATTCAAACGTCATCCATCCATCCATTACAGATTAAAAGTCCTATTGCTAAACATAGGTCTCCTCCATTGATTAAGGTGATATTTTTAGATTTTACACTTGGCAAGGAAGTTGGCTAGCTCAACTTTTTTTACTATTTTGAGTTTTTAGCAAGAAGATCTTGTTCCCTTTCCCCTATTTCATTTCCCTCTTTTGCTTCTCACGAGAACCATGGGACAATACGGGGTGGTCGATTTTCTTACGCCGTCACTACACGCCAATCATATTATAATCTTTTGAAAACAGATATGAGATGATGACTTCGTAAATTTTTCATAAGTAATATCGGTTTAACACTTGTTTTTTAATTTTATGCGTCAAAAAACCAATTCATAAATATTAAGGTCATTTCACATGAATATGGACACGATACGGCTGTCGTGTACTTGGCGTGATTCTGTGCCGTTCAAAAGCTTTTACAATGACACGGTGTTACACACGGATACAAATCCGCTAACTGTTAGACGTGTAATTTTTTTTTTGTAAAATGTGTCTTTTTCACTGACAACCTCATATTTATTCTGGAGAAGCGCTTTCCATAGTCTGCAGAATATATAGATAACATACATTCATTTTCTCATTCAATTCGTTTTCTACACGTGGTCAATAGTTTGAACTTTACGTACACTGTTACTGGAAATAAGCCATTTGCTAGTAAGTACGCAGCTAAATGTTTTTGCTACATATTTTGGAAATTATTTTTTCAATAATCCTCCAGATATTGATCTGATACTATGCAGTAAAGGTACGTCTTATAAAAATTATCATAACTAAACGAAAAAAGCCTAAACCATTATGCATCCTATTTGTACTAAAACATTTTTAATTTTTAAATTAGATTATTGCCAAAGTTAAGTGTACGTATATTTACCAGGCAGTAGGGGAAGGTGGGGCCAGACAGGGCGAGTGGAAAGATGAAATAATAATGGCTGTATGTCGTGATACGAACTCACCAATCAGAATCGAGCATATTCGTTAGACGTGCTGTCACCGCTGCCACCAGTGTACGGCGAGTCTCCGGAACGAGTGGTCGAGTGAGAAAGTCATATACACGGTGATCTTAATATTTTCAAAATTTTATTACGTGTGACATTAACGTATAAATAAAATATCGTAAACAGCTGTGAGTGTTTCTGAGGTAGAATTAAGCTATTTGTAATGTACATATTTTATTTAATACTTTTTTTAGTAACGTTTCCGACGTTATATAAATAATTTGAGTAAAACGAGAAGGGGTATGATGGGGTTTTGGAAAATAGACCGTACCCCATTATGCCTCTCATAAATTTCGAAATCAAAATTAAAGTTTTTACCATTTCAGAATGGTCAGAAACTATAAAAGAAAGACAGACTAAGGTAAATGGTCAGAAAAAGCGATGCGTAATACGATAACTGCTGTATTGGAAGACAAAGGGTTGCTACCTAGCAGCATAAACATATTCAGTCCCACAGAGTATGCTAGAAAGAAAGGTGAAAATTGCTCGAAAAAATACTCGTGTCTCAAGACAAAGTGTAGGTACTGCGATTAATAAGTCTTACCCGTACAAAAATCGTCTAAAATATAGTATTTCAAAGGAGAAACGGATAGAAAAAGAGAAATAAGAGAAGAAAAAACTCAAGGATGTATCAAGTACAAAAGGTAAGAGAAATTGGACAGACATGAAGAAAAAAACAAAAAAGCAGAAAAGGAAGTCTTGATCAGAATCAGATGATACGGAAAAAGAAAACGAGAATCCTGCATGTTTGTATTGCGCTGAACTATATTTGAAATCAGTGGAAGAATGGATAAGTTGTCAGGTATTTGGTAAATGGGCTCATTGCTCGTGTGCCGAAGTAAAAGATGACGACGATGAAGTCATACATAGTCTCCACTGTCAAGCCAATAAATAATTAGATATACCAGTTTGTTGTTTGTACCCTATCTTGCCCTTGGGGGTACCCTGTCTTGCCGTGGCGCAAGATGGGGAGAAAGGACTTTTTTAGTATTTCTGATTTATTATTTTTAAAACTATAAATAAATGTTTAATTCTTTGTTTAACTGAAAGTCTAATTACCAAAGAATAGTTAAAGAATTGAGTTCAAAAATCTGTGTTTTATTCATCATCAAACCTTCACCACCCCGTCATGCCCCACCTTCTTTTAACACTCTTACTCTTACTAACTAGGACCACCCTAGTAGAGAAGATACGGCGTTGTCGCCCTTGGCAGGTGGATCGGGGATTGTAGTAGCATACGTCCCGCACCTGTGAGTACGCTCCCGTTGCCGACCTTGGTATTTTCTTCCTCAGGTATATTATATTATAGATGGTTATACTCCCATCTATTTGAGGCCATAAGATATTTCTAACTTTACCCAAATGTATCTTGTGATACCTACGAGACGATATGAGCAGATAAGTAGATGGATTCATTTTCGTTTCCACTACACGACAAGGCTTTCCTACTATTATGAAAAGAATATAATTACTTATAACGTAACATAATATGTTATTTATTTATGAAACGCGTACGTTTATGAAAGAGAGAGATTGAGTGAAAAAGGGAGAATGGAGGGAGAGAGGGGGAGGGAGAGAGAAAGGGTAAGAGAGAGGGAGGGATATTTATTGTTAGTAAAAACTTAAAAGCTAAAAAAACATTTAAAAATTTCGTAAAATACAATTTCTTTAAAACGCAGACGACATTTTAACAATTCAACAAAAATTATGGGGCATGCATTTTTATACGTGGTAGAGCCAAGCTGCACCTATTATGGTTGTAGCACGAATGGGTCGGCTCGACCGGGGTAGAACCACGCTCTCACAGAATACCAGCGTAAAATAGCAGCTTATTGCTGCTGTGTTTCGTATGGTGAGTGTAGAGAACTGGAGACCCTTTTTGCTGAAAACGAGGCATTCCATCTTTATCATCAGGGTGACAACGAATCTGCATTATGATTCTTAATTGAGGATAAATGTAGATGTCTATGGGCCACAGTATCCACTTACCATCAGGTGGACTATGTGCTCGTTTGTCACCCTAAACTATAAAAAAGCCGTGGAATAATGCTAGTTTATGGACCATAACGCAAAAGTGCGTGAGTTTATAACCTGTAATAAACAATACCGATTCGAGATTCGGCATGTGAAAGGCGTTATTTATTCGCACAAATGGCTTACCTATGTATTTCATAGCAGGTATTAGTTTTAGTATATCTGTGGTATTTGAGAATGATTTATGATCTTTGATACATTCGAATGGAGGCACTGCGGAGTAATGACTTCGACTAGTTACATCGTAAACATTAATTATCTCGTTATCCACTCCTAGCTTACGGGTGTATTGGGAACAGTTTATGACAGTGCTGTAATGACGAGTTAAGATCGTGTCTAATTGGACAACGTCGAAGTAAACATAGCATTTATGTTGCTTAATGGATGATGTTCTTAATTATACAGTACGCGGTTTAATAAATAATGGATATTTAATGTTTTATGTAATATTACTATATTTTATGCCAACAGACATAGCCCTCTCCATAGATCGCTGAGCAACCTTGAGCTTCCTCATACGACCAGCAGTGAAAGACCACGTCTCAGATCCATAAGTCATCATTGGCAACACGCACTCGTTGTACAATCTCGTTTTCAAGTTTTGAGGTATACCTGACGAGAACATGTGTCGTAATTTCCCGAACGCTGCTCAGCCGAGTTGAATCCATCGATTGACATACTCGTCAACAACTTCTAGCTTAGTACTCCCAAAAACTACCGGCATGGGTCTAACATGGACGTTAAACATGACCTTTTTTTTTTCCATATTCATCTTAAGACATATCCGTTGGGAGGCACTATTGAGGTCATTGAGCTAGTGCTTGGGTCCTCCAGCAATTCTGCAATAAGGACTATATCACCGGCAAATCGAAGGTCAGTGATGTATTCACCATTGATGTTAATACCGTTTCCTTTCCAGTCCAGAAGCTTGAAAACGTCCTCCAATGCAGCGGTGAAGAGTTTTGAGACATTACGTCACCCTATACCTCTTTGAAGTTGGATGGGTTTCGTATTCTGGTTTTGTACTCGGAAAGCGACTGTTGCACTACAGTACTTCGATATACCGACAGTTAACTTGGTACCGCTGAAGGGACTGAAACACCCCCCAAATTTCAACGAAATCAAAGGCTTTCTTATGGTCAAGCAAAGTGCTAGATTGTACTCTTCGGTCTTCTGTACAATTTGCCGAAGAGAATGTATGTGGTCTATAGTGCTAAAGCATTTTTTGGAAACCGGCTTCTTTGGGAGGCTGGAAGTCGTCGAGTCTTCATGCAAGGCGATTCGTAATGCGAAACAGCACGTAATCGCGGCTTAGAAGGGAAATAGGTTCAAGAGAGCGTTGGCGCCTTTATTGAAGAACAAGATCACCGCACTTCTGCTCCACGCCTTCAGAGTAGTGCCACTATTGAGGACGGAATTCAAAAACTTCTGAGGGACTTCAAGTACTGGTTTTCCACCCGCTTTCAAAACCTACGCATTAATTTCATCCTCACCCAAGACTTTGCCGTTTTTAAGATGCTGGAGAACCATTGTAATCTCTCTTAGACTGACGTCCGGGATATCATCGGAATAGTTTCAGATAATACCTGAACTTGCATCGTTACTCACACTTACTTGTGGGTCCAACGATGACGTACACAGCTGCCCGTAGAACCCCTCAATCTCACACAAAATCTCAGGTGTCCCTGAAACGATGCTACCACATTCGGTCTACAACTCTGACAGTTGGATTTTATTGGCAAACAGATCTCTGGCAAAGACTTTGGAGCCTTGGTTCCGCTCGATCGCTTCATCAATTGCGCAAGTCCCGATGCCTGTATGCTGTCATATCTGCTGAAGATTTCAGCTTCATTTCCCGTCTAAAAGCCATGAGATTAAGAGTGTGTACGGAGAGTTTTTGGGTTCTGCGACAGGTCTTGCAGAAATTAGCTCCGACCGCTTGGAAAGTTAGCTTGTAATTTATATCTTCCACTGTATTGCAGTTTTCTAGGCATTGAATACGATTTTGTAACTAGAGCTGAAAGTTTTTGGGGCTTTGTATTAGAGCACGAAGGGGACGGATTTCATTAGATGTGACCTCTCCAGCTTAACGTTTAGGTACAGTGTGCCTCGCACCATTTGTTGATCACTGCCAGTTTTCACCCTCGCGATCACTGATACATAACTGAACAGTTACCGTCTAGTCGTCATAGTGAAGTCAATCTCATTTTTTTGAAGAATAAAAATATATAATAAGCAAATAACGTAAAGCAGCAACATCATCCAAAGCTTTACATGAGTGAAATCAACCCTTCATAATTGTTAACTGTACACAAAATTATACTTTTAATAAAATTATAGACCTTGTGTATTGTAAAAGTTGCTGAGGTGTCAATCAACAAAACCATTTATTTTGTCAGTTTTTAGATTTCACAAAAATATTGCATATTTTAAATAAAATATAGTCTAGATCCCTTCTGGCATTACCATCTATCTGTTTGTGAAGTTTCATCACAATCGATTCAGACAGACAGACTGAAATTTAAAAAACGGTTATATAGTCTTAATCGCATATAAATAACCCCCTGATCTTAGTAGAAGCCAGATAATTTTATATTACAGACGGACACTTCAATTTATTTATAAACTTATATTTATAAGTAAATAAGGACTGATTTTTCAACCATTAGATAAAAGTTATCCATTAAATGAAATTTAAGCTGACTGAAAATAAAAGTGTTAAATTAAACAATTTAATTCAATTTGTATTTTACAACTGTAAATTTACCAAGTGCTCGACGTTGAAGGAACTAGGAACCTTCTAGAAACGAGCCTACTCTTTTTTTAAAGGCCGGCAACGCACCTGCAATTCGCCTGGTATTGCAGATGTTCGTGGACGGCGGTCGACACATACTATATGACGAGCCGAATGCTCGTTTGCCTCCACTGGTATAAAAAAGGAGGAAAACATCGTAAGGAAACCTGCATATTATTTGGAGCAGTACGCTAATTGCTCCATAACTCAATAATGAGATCAAGACATTTTTTAATTTGTTTATGTTGTATTTTATCCTATGTATAACTTTTATCGAATTAAGTAAAAGTTGTCCATCAAATAAATTATGGCCAGACTGAATACAAAATTTTAATAATTGATGTATTTTTAGCCGACTTAAAAAAGGAGTATTACAATTAGACTGCATGTTTTTATATGTATTTTACGCTCTGTCTTCGTCGATTGTAATCCGATTATGAAGATTTTTTTCCCATATATATACTTGACCAAATGATTTCACCCTTAAAAATGAAATACTAAGGGATAAATATTGAGATTGTGATAATATTTAGGGCACTCAAAAGGGTATAAAGATTAAATTTCAATTAAACTATTAGTTGATTTCAAAAGGTTTTAATTCTTCTATACACTATGTCCAAGTATCGATTACAGAATGTAAATTTTTTTTTCATTTTAGTCTTTTGAAGTCAGCTTTTATTTTTATTACAAAATAATTTCATTTATACAACTGCAATTCTTAATTTGTGTATAATTGTGTATATTGTATTCTATCTATAAGCACCTTTTATCTGATAAATTTGAATTCGTTTGAGAGACAGACTTAATTCTTTATTGAATTTCATGATGTTTTAAGAAATACGGTCATCACTGAAAATTAGCGATATGGATGCGCTGAGTGATGACTTATTAGGCATGACTTCGACGTACAAAATCATTTCTTTTATATTTAACGACGTTTTTTCGGAATTCCGAAACGGAATTCCGTTTCGGGATTCCGTTCGGAATGTATGTGGCCGAATGTATGTGGCGGGCCTTATTGTATGCAACGCAATCACATGCGACCGATGCAACGTCGATCTGCGATGTCTAGATCGGTGTGGGAAGGTGCGAGGAGATGCTCGTACACAATCCTACGCGTACGACCAGTGTGTTCCTAGAACTTACGCGATACGCGTAGCACGTCATAAATAAATAGACCCTTGTACCGTGCACGCGTTTTGTTGCCAAAATGGGAAATGAACAGCTCATCGATTTAGTAAGGCGATACAAATGTACTTATAATATTATTGGGTAAACTATACGCTTGTGTTTGATATTGTAAAAAAAAACAAATTGGCCAGAATAACGTAATTCACAACACATTTGCTTCCGAATTTATCAAGTCAACAATTGGTTCCCATACAACAGATAAGAAGATAAGAGATTGCCCTAAATAAGCAAGCTCAATCACCAATTATTGGTACTACAATGAGGCAACTTATTGTTTTTAATATTAAAAAAATATTTCAAATATAAACTATAATCCAATGCCTACCTAAAATTAGGTATTTAATTACAACTAAATGAAGAAAATTACGTAAGTATCTATATTATTCCTCTACCTGCATAAAAATAAAAAGTAAAACTATATTTAACCAAGGACAGTTTTTTAATCTTAGAGTAAAAGGTGTGATTGTGCCCAAAATCAGATGGCTTTTCTATCAAGAAATTCTCAGTAGCAACCCGTAGAAATTTCACCCTTGTGCTTCAGAAAGAACTTACAAAACCGTTGGTTCTGAGTGTGATCTCTCTATATTCGTGTCGGCTTACCGTCCCATCGGACTATGAGAGTGAGGGAATAAAAAGTGCACATGTGCTTGCGCACATATTCTTGAACCATAACCCTGCTCTGTACCATTAAAGTATACTCGTATATATTATATTTAAGAAGGGGAATTCATTGCGTCCTAATTTTTCAGGAGATACAAAAAACTGAACATTTTTAAATATTATTGGAAAATAGTTTTTAATGTTACACTATCCAAGTTAAATTAGAAGAAAATACATTATTTACGTTTTTTTTTTCAAATTTTAATAGTGGGTAATTTTTTAATAATAAATTAAAGTCAGTGATTTGTCCCCTTTCTTACGTAAATATAAAACCTTGGTGCCCTATATTTTACAAACAAATGTACTTACATATTCCTTTTCTTTATAATTGTTTCATTGATCTTGTTCTAAAGCAGCGGTTCTCAAAATTTTTTGGTCACGGAACCCTTTTGACAAGCAAAATACTTGACGGAACCCTACAATAAAACAATAGTTTTTAAAAGTGTATTCTTTATTATATAAGCATAATAAAAGTACAATGTAACAGTTACTAATTATTACTTACTTTACCACATGGCAAGTACAATAATAGAAGATATTAAAAATGAAAAAATCTTAACTAATGGGAGGTATGAAACTGTTTTTTATTTTTCATCAATTGGTTTATATCAGGTTTGATAGAAGACATTTGAAGTCTCATATCAGGTTCGGCGTCCAGTCTATTGCGATATTTTGTTTTCGTGGCTGCATAGGTTGAGAATCCTGTTTCGCACAAATATGTTGTTGGGAACGGGAGAACAATATTCAGAGCCATTCTGCCAAGCATTGGATATTCATCACAGATTCTGCACCAAAAATCGTTGAGAGGCGTAGTTTTGAACTGTGACTCCATACTTGTGTCTGATGACATTTCTAAAAGAGATTCATATATATCGTTTGACATACTTTCGGGCTTTTGCAAGTTGGGTAAAAAAGGATTATGAATCCATGAATTCAGCTTCATTTTTGTATTCTGTTCTTCGGGAAAATACTTTTCAAAAGATGCGCGCATCGAAGTGAGATATTGGACCAATTCTTCAAACACATCATCTTGAAACATTTCTGAGTCATTATCGCTAACAAACTCACTGAGTGACGTAAAGCTTTCAATTTCTCTCTTACCAACGCAAATAATCCAAAATCTAATTTTCTTTTGAAGGCAGTTATTTTGTTATAGGCCTGGAACACTGTTGTCTGTTTACCTTGCAATGATAAATTCAATTCGTTTAGTTTTGAAAGATATCCGCCATAAAGACAATCGGAACAACCAAGTTTTATCATACAAACGGTCTTTCAAATTAAAAGAAACTGTATCTGCTGAAAGAAACATTTGTAACTCGGCTCTAAGTTCAAATAGCCTTGTTAAAGTTTTACCCCGAGACAGCCATCGCACTTCTGTATGGAGCAGCAGTGTTTTATGTTTGCTGCCATAATCTTCACACAATAATGAGAACAATCGGGATTGTAGTGGTCGTGATTTGATAAAATTAATTATTTTTACCGCTTCATCCATAACTAATTTTAGATTTGACGGCATTTGCTTCATCGCAAGTGCTTGTCTATGCAGAATACAATGGCTGGAACTACAATTAGGCGCTTTACTTTTTATTCGTGATACTGCTCCTGCTGTTTTACCTGTCATCGCCTTGGCCCTATCTGTACAAATGTCAATGCAATCGTTCCAACTAAGATTATTTTCTTTAAAAAATATGTTTATTTTATTAAAAATTTCTTCCCCGGTAGTGTTTGTGGGCAGCGGTGAACACATAAGCATGTCTTCTTCAAAAGAACGTTCATATGGATATCTCACGATAACCAGCAAGATAGCCAGACCAGTGACATCAGTTGACTCATCCATTTGCAAGGCGAATCGTGTTTTTTGTAGACTTGCAACTAATTTTTGTTTGACGTAGCTTGCCAGATCATGGATTCGCCGTGAAACAGTATCGTTTGATAGCGGTACAGTAGAAAGATGCTTTGCAGATTTTTCATCGAGCATACATTTTGTTATGTCTAACACACATGGCTTTATTAAATTCTCAGCGATAGTGTGCGCTTCACCTGCTTGTGCAATGCGATAGCTAATTAAATATGATGCCTCCGTGGCCTTTCCATTGATAGTTTGTGTTACATGCATCATATTTTTTTGACTTTCCAATAACTGTTCTTTTTTACGAACAAAAAATTCTTTATTATTGTCTTTAGACTCGGGGTGTACAGTTTCTAAATGTCTGCGCAATTTGGCAGGTGCCATGGAACTATTAGGAAGCAGTTTACTACATAACATGCAGAGAGGTGAGCCGTTGGAATCAATCAACAAATGCGAAACTGATATATGATTCATCATACTTCCTTTTTTTCATCTTTGAAACCGTGGAGCTTGACATCGTGGCATCATCGTCTGAATCGGTAATTGCTGTATTCTTCGCGCGTAAAAGCAGTAGCTTTTGAACATTCAGCGTCATTAGAAGATGTTTTTGCAACACGTTTAACGCCTTTAAGCCAACATTCCATTCTTCTTTATTAATAATGTTACACGTCAGGATGGTGGGGTCAAAATAATGCACAATCGTTACGGCGTTTATGAGACAAAGTTTAGTGACTTAGTCCAAAGAAGAAATGTACAAAACTGATACAATCAGAATACAGCAGTAGAACAATGAACACTAGTTTCATATCACGCTTAAACTCCGCAATTCGCTAGCCAGCTTGTAAGTAGGTAGGTAGGAACTTATTGCTCCGAACGCTAATCGTCAACTGACTGACTAGGCGCGACGCGCGATTGCCGCTTTTATACTAAGTCCTAGACTCGAACTCGAACATTCTCAAAAATACTCGAGTCGGTGCCTTTGATAAACAAAAAGCGGAAATAAAAATAGAAATACAAAAAAATGTGTTGTAAACAATCTCGACTTTATGTTTTTGAAGATAGAGCCGAAAGTCGCTTGTTCACAGCTATAGCGTCTAATTCAGAGGCGGCTTTTATCAAAGGGACTGCGCGCACACAAGTATACGCGCGGCGGGCGGAGTCAAAACGTTCGACCAGTGACCAGAGAGAGGATTTTTTTTCTAAATTCTTGCGGAACCCCTACAGGGGTATCGCGGAACCCTAGGGTTCCGCGGAACACACTTAGAGTACCGCGGTTCTAAAGAATCGAAATTTATGTCAAAATCGCCATATTTAAAAAAACCTGATTTGTTTGCTTTCTTAATTAACCGATTCAAATAGACCTATGTATGTACGCACTCTAAAAATGGGAGACGAACAGCTCATTGATTTAGTGAGGCGATACGAATGTATTTATAACATTAAAAGTATTGAATATCGCTATGCTATATTACGTAATACACCACGGGAAGAGATAGCAAAATTACATGGTACAGGTCGAGGCGCGAAATTAAAAAAAGTAGTTTTTTTATTTTTATCCTAGTTATGTTATGTTATGATTTTATATATTACGGAAATAAAACATTCAGACACAAAAAATAAAATGAGCTTATTCAATATTATTTATTTTTTCTATATGCCTTAATAAAATACTTATGTTTATTAATCCATACTTTGCATTAATATTATAAACTCGAAAGTGTGTCTGTTTGTTACTTATTGAACCAATTAACAATTGACGTCTTACGACCCGGAGAAAGAAATAGGATACTTTTTATCCAGGAAGATGAAGCAGTGCCTCGGGATGTGAATCAAACTGCGGGGCAATGGCTATATAAATGTATATTTTACATTAAATTAATAATAATAAAATAATTTATTATGAAACTACTGTTTCAACAAATGATGAGAATATTCTTTCATATTACGAAAATGTGAATATCGAATGACCTTGTTTTTATCACTTATTCAAAATACCTAATCACAATGACTCTGTAGTGAAATAAATAAAAATTATATACCGTAGACACACTGGGAGTCTTTCTCTGGTACCAATAGACTTCCGTAAATGTGTATTTTCTTTTTTTATATCACTTTCAATAATTGTATGAATCTCCTCAAATTGCACTTTTGTCATACGAAAGTACAGAAACAATCGTTCGCCATCATTTTCCAGTTCCTTAACTGATGTATGGTATTTTACAAACTCCTCTCTTTGTTTATTTATTTCATGAAAGCAATATCTTCACTTCTTAACTTTTTTTCTTTTTCTTTATGGCGTGGATATATTCGTTTATGAACATCAGACTAAGTATTATTCTCAAACTCACTCTCAGAATCAGAAAACACGCGCGATTGCCGCTTTTATACTTAGTCCTAGACTCGAACTCGAACATTCTCAAAAATACTCGAGTCGGTGCCTTTGATAAACAAAAAGCGGAAATAAAAATAGAAATACAAAAAAATGTGTTGTAAACAATCTCGACTTTATGTTTTTGAAGATAGAGCCGAAAGTCGCTTGTTCACAGCTATAGCGTCTAATTCAGAGGCGGCTTTTATCAAAGGGACTGCGCGCACACAAGTATACGCGCGGCGGGCGGAGTCAAAACGTTCGACCAGTGACCAGGGAGAGGATTTTTTTTCTAAATTCTTGCGGAACCCCTACAGGGGTATGGCGGAACCCTAGGGTTCCGCGGAACACACTTAGAGTACCGCGGTTCTAAAGAATCGAAATTTATGTCAAAATCGCCATATTTAAAAAAACCTGATTTGTTTGCTTTCTTAATTAACCGATTCAAATAGACCTATGTATGTACGCACTCTAAAAATGGGAGACGAACAGCTCATTGATTTAGTGAGGCGATACGAATGTATTTATAACATTAAAAGTATTGAATATCGCTATGCTATATTACGTAATACACCACGGGAAGAGATAGCAAAATTACATGGTACAGGTCGAGGCGCGAAATTAAAAAAAGTAGTTTTTTTATTTTTATCCTAGTTATGTTATGTTATGATTTTATATATTACGGAAATAAAACATTCAGACACAAAAAATAAAATGAGCTTTTTCAATATTATTTATTTTATCTATATGCCTTAATAAAATACTTATGTTTATTAATCCATACTTTGCATTAATATTATAAACTCGAAAGTGTGTCTGTTTGTTACTTATTGAACCAATTAACAATTGACGTCTTACGACCCGGAGAAAGAAATAGGATACTTTTTATCCAGGAAGATGAAGCAGTGCCTCGGGATGTGAATCAAACTGCGGGGCAATGGCTATATAAATGTATATTTTACATTAAATTAATAATAATAAAATAATTTACTATGAAACTACTGTTTCAACAAATGATGAGAATATTCTTTCATATTACGAAAATGTGAATATCGAATGACCTTGTTTTTATCACTTATTCAAAATACCTAATCACAATGACTCTGTAAAGAAATAAATAAAAATTATATAACGTAGACACACTGGGAGTCTTTCTCTGGTACCAATAGACTTCCGTAAATGTGTATTTTCTTTTTATATCACTTTCAATAATTTTATGAATCTCCTCAAATTGCACTTTTGTCATACGAAAGTACAGAAACAATCGTTCGCCATCATTTTCCAGTTCCTTAACTGATGTATGGTATTTTACAAACTCCTCTCTTTGTTTATTTATTTCATGAAAGCAATATCTTCACTTCTTAACTTTTTTTCTTTTTCTTTATGGCGTGGATATATTCGTTTATGAACATCAGACTAAGTATTATTCTCAAACTCACTCTCAGAATCAGAAAACATGCTATAAGTTTGTAGTCATGCGTCCGCTACGAAGTGACAAGAGTGCCTGTCGCCAAACTTACGTTGCATACGTAGGCCAAATGTGTACACCAACGTGGGAGCGTTGAATCACATACGTTGCGTACGTGGGATCAGTCTGTTTCTCCCATAAGGCTTATTTGATGTGAGTTGGTATTTATACGTATATGGTATTTCTGTACGTTTATTACGTAATGGCGCTCGCTCGAAGCACATTATGTCTTTGGAAGTATTATAAAACTGTGATTATGTTTGACGAATGTGTAATATTCCTTACTTGACCAGCCTTTTTATCCAACTTAAAAAAGAGAAGGATCTCAATTTGACTGCATTTTTGTATGTATGTATGTTATGCGATATCTTCGTCAAATGTAAACTGATTTTATTTTATTTTTTTGTTGAATAGGTTAATAATATAATACATCCCTGAGGGTGGAAAAATTGGAAAAGAAAATTTTAATGTAACTCTATAGACTAGGTTCTAGTTGTTGCCTTAACCTATGTACTCAAATGGGTAGGTATCCATGGGTACAATCACTATGGAGAAATATTTTGTAAAATTTTATACATATGACCGTACTATTAATTAAGTATTGAATGAAAATAAGAGTCAATACAATCGGTGCACAATTATATATTGCTTAACATATTCGTACATGATATTGCTTAACATACTCGTACATACAATAAAAGTCGAAAAGCAAAATTCTACCTTATTTTGAAATCTAGAAAAAACGAATTAATATAATTCCAAGATTCAATTTAATAAATTGAAAGTTTAAAAATATCTATTCAACGGTAAATAAATAAACAACAATGATAATGCAAAATTTTACGGACGAAGAGTTTAATAAAAACTACACTCAAATGGGTCAAATAATTAAACTTTAAAAAAAGTAAAACTGGCTTCAAAAACTAAAATTGACAAGAAAATTTCCACATAATTTAACTAAAATTACTGAGTGAAAATCCCTTTACAGCGGAGCACTTTATCTAAACAAGTGATTTATACAGCAGCCTATCGTTCACATGCTGGACCGGACGCCTACTTCCGGACCGCACCCCAAACAAAATATCGGGTTCGGTTAATCGGCTGAACATAACGGCGAGATGCGTTTACGGCCTAGGCCTCAGGGTATAATTTAGGCACCATATTCCCATATCATCCCTCCGGCTACAAACATTCAGTACTCGTATATTCATCAAGTTAACGTTCGTTTTCATCTACTCAGAAAGACTTTTACAATTTATTTATTCATAATAAAATTTCATCCTTTATCATGCGCACGTGAACACGTTAAATTCATGTAAGAAGTTAAATTATTAATAAAATATTTATGACATTTTAGGCTCTCAAATGAGTTATGCACCGTTTAATTTCGAATTATTCTATAAATAACTCAAACATAAATACAACTGTAATACAGGCTATACAAGCAACCGATTATGCTTTCGAGTCTGCCCTATGCGCTAGATGAAGTGACGACCTATTAAAATATGCGGGAATTCGACATTCATATAACAGAATCTATTCTTACAAAGAGATTCACTTATCATCATTCATAAACCCCTTCTCAATTTTCACATTAACCCTTTCGCTGTCCCATGTACTACATATAGGGTCATTGCTATTGTCTTACTATAGTGTCTGAAAACCGGACAGTGAAAGTGTTAAGTTGTAAAATTAAATTCGACATAATCTAAGTCTCCTAAAGGTGGAAGCAACGTCAAAACCACATTACAGTATGTAGATATTACGATCAGAGACGTTTACGTGGTAGAGCCATGCTGCAGCTATATTAGTAGTATAGTTGTAGCACGAATGGGTCGGCTCGACCGGGGAAGGACCACGCTCTCGCAGAATACCAGCGTAAAATAGCAGCTTAACACTTCTGTGTTTTGTATGGTGAGTGTAGAGAACTGGAGACACTTTTTACTGGAAAAGAGGCCTTCCATCTTAGTCCTCACGGGTGACAACGCATCTGCATTTTATTCGTAATCAAGGATAGATGTAGATGTCTATGGGTCACAGCAACCACTTACCATCAGGTGGACTGTGTGTTCGTTTGTCACCCTATCATATAAAAAAAAGAGAGAATATTTGCTAAATTTAAAGATTACGGAAATTAATTTCTACTTGGCTAAGGTCTGCAAGAATTGCAGACTATATAGACAATAGAATTGCATATATATATATATATATATATATGTGTGTGTGTGTGTATATATATATATATATGTGTGTATATGTATATATACAGCTGACGGTATAGAAAGGCATAGAGCGCTACTATAATTACAGGCTGTGAGGCACTCTATCTTCGTTGAGAGTTGACAACGCATCTGTAGCCAATTCGGTTTGAAGTTGAGATAATAATGCACGTCAACCCTACGTAAGCTGGAAAGATTTTCAACGAAAAAAATTTTTATGATATCAGGGACCAATATTTTAATTTAAGCACCATATAAAATACGCAGCATCTAAATTATTTTCCAAATATTATGATAATATGTTGTTTTTATATTAATAGTAATATAAGGCAGAAACGGTCTAACAGAAAGAGCTAACGGTCGAAAAGATAGAGTTGATGTAGCATGAGATGAAGTTGTTTGCAGGTGCTCATTTGCTGCAGGAGCCATGGACACCTGTAAACAGCTCAAAATAAAGCAGGGTGAAGATATCTTATCACTCATGAAGACAAATAGAATGCCTCAAAGCCCGTAATCATAGTACTGACTTTCTATATCCTACACACTGGAATGCAAACATAGCTATTTGGCGGCAGAAATAGATAAGAAAGTGGTAACTACCTTGACAGACTCCTAGGCAAATAAAGAACACCCATTTTTGCATAGGATTCCAATAGTAATAATCATAATATTAATTTTTTTAAATTAAATCAATCCTAAAGTTTAATTAAATGAACGAAGAGAAGGCCTGTGTCCAGCAGTGGGACTCTCGCATTGGACCATCGTTGTGGACATTTCTTTACCCTAAAATCCTCTTATAAATGAGAGGAGGTCTGTGCCCAGCAGTGGGACGTGTATTGACTGTAACTTTACTTTTTTTATTTAAAAGGTGTTTAACATTAATAAGTAATAGATTAAAAAGCAATATTATGTTTTTTAATCTATTAACAATCGGTAAATCGGTACTAGTAAAAAAAAAAAAATAACTTTCAATAAGAATAAATTGTAATCTTATTCTATTCTATTCGTGTTGACGTTTAACAAACAAATTTTCATTACCTACTAGCTAATACCCACCGCGTTACTGCCACAGAAGAAATAATTGTGGAAATATCGTTTTAAATTTGGAAGAGTTATAATGTTTAATTAGAAATGAATATGATGATGACATATAATTTTCAAATAAATTCGTCGCTACGATACGCGCGCCACCTACTGTAAGTTAATTGTACACTGCCTATAACCTTCGCAAGCAATAAGTTGACAAAGTTTTAGCGCAATCTGATTATCGGTATGGCTGCGCAGAAAATACGAACAAACAAACATTAATTTTTATATATTAGATATATTTTCTAACGTTGAAAAATAATTTGTTTTTATTTCATTTAATAAATAACTATACACGGACCTACACACAAATCCAGTTATATTTAGGCCATACTTGTTCCGTGCGAGGATTGAACCCGCTGCTCGCAGTGCTGTAGCCAAACGCGTAATTAGCTTTGTGAAAATCGCGATGTAGTAGTGGCGTAAAATAATCCTTACCCCACCTCTACCCCATATCACCCCGTGCGTGTCGTGAGAGGCGACAGAGGGAAATTAAATAGGAGATGAGCAGCAGCATCTTCCTAGATATCACTTCTATTAGGCTATCTATAAAAAAGACTTTGTTCAGTAGTGGATTTTTGACAGGTTGCGATGATGATGATGATAAAATTGGGAAGATGACAATAAAAATTGCTTTTCCTTGATCTTTTTTTAAATTTTTTCTGTCGTTGCATTTGTGTGACGTACCTTTAAGCCTATTTTCTATCTTTTTACAGTTCATGGCTAAGAGATACTCAATTATGCACTCAAGCGTCTCTGTAGCGAGCCTCTTATGAGTTGTTGGGGCTAAGTTGATAAGTTGTCGAGGAGGCAAGTTTCACTTGATGAGGCAAGTGAGGTGCAACTAAAGTGTTACACAGTGACGGCTTTATAAACTATTATAAGTCTAATGCCTAAGTTTTGTTTAAACTTCAAAATGTCAGTTGTTAAGACATAGCGTCCCGAAACTTGAAAACTTTAACTTGAACAACTTTTACTTACATAAAGTTTTTTCTTCATAGATTACTCCGAATCACCAAAATGGTACATATACTTATGTTTTGTAAATAATTTATGTAAAATAAGTATTTAATGTAGTATTTGGGATTTTTTGAATTATAAATACGTAACATGACTGAATGTTTAGTTGCGGTGCAAAAATAACCACTACCCCTTATCGTCACGTAAGTAATGTAAGACGCGACAAAGGGAAATATACCAAGAGATCGGTGTTTTCCTAAAAACAACTAAAAATAAAAATAAAATAAATCTGCAAATGCCAACCCGCCTAGCGGGCGCGGCAACAAAGGCAAATATTCCCATATGTTCAGCACTGGACTTTTATAGGCTGTAATGTTAACGGCACCCACAGTTGGGCGTAGGCCTTCTTTTATCTATCTCTTAACTATTAAAGAAACTATATGTGTGTAGTGTTTTAGTGTAAGTTATCTGTCAATATGCACTTGAGCAACGCAGCGAACCAGCTGTGTTTCCTAGTGTGGGACGTAGAAAGTTTTTTTTTTTATTACAGGTGTAATCTCATAATGATTTCTTATTTTATGCGATTATTATACGATTACTAAGCATTTAATAAAATTAATTTTACGAAGTTTTCACGTTTATTTGGACATATTTTTAATACTTCCGAAGTTTTAGGTAGTCAACGTGAAATTGGTACTATAAAGCACTCATCATTACAGCCCTTCACAAGTCCACTGCTGAACATAGGCCTCCCCCAATTAATGCCACAAAGCACGGTCCTGAGCCACCTGCATACATCGACATCCTGCATGTCTTACCAGGTCGTTATTCCAAATTCTTTGTCCCCAAATGTACATTGTTGCCCTACCCAACAATGTTGCAGACACTGCGCCCTCGTAAAAAGTGACCGTTGGTGTAATATATATATTATTTAAATAGAAAGGGTTTTTTCTTCATTGAAACAGGAATATTTTACTCATTATCGATTCCTCTTGTAATAAGTAAACCCCTTTATTATCATAAAATAATTTGTTTTATTTTTATGCACTTAAATATAAAAATTAGCAATATTTATTAGATCTACAACATTTTAAAAGCTCCCAACTTGCCGTATTATTACTGTAGGTACTATTTTAAATTATTCACATTCTTGTTCTTGTTGATTCTTGTAACTTTCTGTAGTTTGTGGAATTCATATGTAAAATTATTGCCTCTATGGAGTAACTTTATAATTTAATTTTAATACATAGGTATGTTACGAAAAAACTTATATTTAATTCATTTGGCTTTGGTTATTTTAAATAATACAATGACAAAACATTACCATCTAAAAGTCTACCTACATAATATATTTTGATTAATTAAGTGATGAAATTTAAATTTAGCATAATTTTATCAAGATGTTACTTTGAGCCTATTTACGTCCAACTGCTGGGCACAGGCCTCTCCGAGGGTTTTAGGGCAAGGAAATGTGCGCTGTGCTGCCCCAATGCGTGTTGGCGAACTTCACATGTCTTCTAATTTTTTTTCTTATTTCTCAGACATGCAGGTTTTCTCACGATATTTTCCTTCACCGCCGAGCACCGGGGTAATGAGCACGTGGTAAAGATGTTAACAAAATTATAATTTACTTATTT
The DNA here is from genome assembly GCA_029286625.1 of Parnassius orleans. NCBI lineage: Eukaryota > Metazoa > Arthropoda > Insecta > Lepidoptera > Papilionidae > Parnassius > Parnassius orleans. The sequence goes on along the minus strand of JAGSMP010000488.1, from coordinate 178,841 downwards.
GTCTAATATATAAGAGATTTCCACCTATGGTACTGACTCATCACTATATCTTTGGGACCATAAGGCCTAGAGACTTAAAATTTGGTAGGAATATTTCTTTCGCCGAGTAGAGGTCAGCTAAGGACGGATTTCAAGAAATTCCACCCGCAATGGGGGTTGCGGGGGCATCAATTTCAAAAACTTTCATTTTCAAACTATAGCTCTTATAGGTATAGAACTTGGCCAGAATAATATGCTTTTTGGCATGTTAAAAATTACCAAGAACGGATTTTATGAAATTCCACCTACAAAGGGTCATTCAAATACACATAGTAAAAAATGAATATTGAATTTAATATATCGCATATAAGCGTAATGTATTAAGATGAATATTCTTATATTTTTTAGTAAATACTTTAAACATGTCTAATACAAAACGATTTTATATCTAATTTTATCCCAGTTACCCTAAATAATAATAATAATATCCTCCAGATCGAATTTTGTCACGGCGGCCAGTCTCAATGGAGACTAGCCATCAGCGCAGGACAAGATTATAGTATATTCTTTCCGAGGCACGGGGGTGAGACACCGTCAACTTCCTCACTCCTGAATTTCTTGACAGAAATACTTAATAACTGTTTTTTTTTTGGCCCAACCCGGGCCAAAAAAAACGTCGAGAATTAATAAAAATAAGTTAATTAAAGTCGATAGAATCCGTAAATGTAGTTTTATTCAGGGACCTATTTTGTTTCTTAATATTATGATTAGTATTACAATAAATTTATCATAATGGAGGTGACAAAAGGCAGTTCAAATTGATAACAGAACTAATTACGCACTAAGACAACTATGAGATAAATTTTAAAATTAACTTTACGCAATATTAAAATTTCAAATTATTATTCTGTTATTTGGTTAAGCAATGAACTTTTGATAGGCTGTACGGAATGAATGATGAATAAAATAATAATATTTTTATTTTCCAAAAAAAAAACAGTTTCCAAATCACGAACTCATTGGACAAGCGTTGTAATAAAAAATTAAAGACTACGCAATTGTCACGTTTTACGCATAAATTATCATCTCTTGAGCTCGGCCCATTTCGTTTTATACACTTTCTAACATTATCTAGTCTTTACGTTGAAAAGGATTTTAGAAAATTTATGAAATTTAATAGTATTTAAATAAATATGTTTTGTATTTTTCTTTTTATTTCAGTTTACTGCTAGGTACATAATATGTTATTAAGAAAGAAAAAACTGTAGTTTTGGTTATTAAATGTTTAATATTTTTAAGTACATGGAAGTACAATTTATAAGCAATATTTATTAAAAAAGGAATATTTATCAATTTCCATCACTTTATTTGCCGTTTAGAGGTGGCGTAAGAGAACCCACTACCCCATATCTTCCCGTGGGTGTCGTAAGATGCGACAGAGAAACTGAAACAGAAGATAAGTAGCATCTTCCTGATGACAGCTCAAAATTATTGAAAAAACTGCAGCCGCCAACCTGCCTGCCAAAATTGGCAACTATGGTGAACATCCCTCGTATGAGGTATTATATGGGGGACGCCTATTTTCAGCAGTGGCCTTTAAGCTGTTATGATTTTAAATATATTATTAGTTCAATATATTCAATTTTTTTTTCAAAATCAAAATTATACATCTAAATTTAAATTGCTAAGAAACAGAAAAGAATTTTAATGAAAGTCCCAAATATGTGCATTACCCCAAAATAATACCACAGCCCTAAAAATTACAGTAGTATCGTTTCAACGGTCGAAACCACTGAACCGGCCAAACATAACCGTGGCTTTTTCGACACTCAATTTGGCCCTTATAAACACTATAAAACTTACCGTTGAAACAGGTGAACAGCCACAATAAAGTTGTGCACAGATGCGTGAAAGAAGCACGCCTGGCTTCCCGCCGCCGCACCATCTCACCAGAATCATCGAACTTCACTGAACCAATATACCACCCCCGAGAGAACACTCAATATAAACAAGCTACGGAACTCGACCCTCGGGCTATTTCGAATGACGTAACAGAAAGTTCATGTGGATTGTGCAGAAGCAAAACACATCCATCCGCGACGCAGCGTCACGTAGAACTAAAGCTCGGGACAGGGTAAAATAAAAGCCTTCCAGCACAGGGCGGGGGAGGTTTGAAATGTTTTGGATCTTCACACAGCCATTTCCCTCCAAGTGCGGGGACCACGTGCGGTGTTCAGTAAATTTTGCGTCTCAATGGTTGATAGAGCTATTTGTATTTTTATTATCGTTGTTTAATGGTACGTCGTTAGTTGCTTTATTTTGATGTTTAGTTGTTAATGTAAATTTAATGTTTAGTATTTTAAAGTGTACATTAGTCAGTTATGCTTTGTGATGTTGTACACATTGTTTCACTGTCCGTTTCACATCATTTCCAAATACCATTACCAAATTAAGTGTACCCATCTGACAGTTTGCCAATATTAAAAAATGTTATGCAGCTTTGTGTTTATATTATGTTCCACTATATAACAAATGTGTCAAAGATTGGGTCTATTAATATTTTTTTGCCAATAACACAACAACCAAATATCGAATTAGAATATAGAATTTAAAAAATGATTTCTTACAAAAACCTTTAAAAGAATAATAAAATTTGTTTAAAAACTATTTGAATAATTGAGTAAATCCAAGCGGTTGAGATATCTTGTACTTGGGCAGCTAAGGCAAAGGAATTTTGAACGATTTGGGCAGACGACTTAGACAAAGAGGATGTAATCCTCGCTATGGATGTTTTCTTTTGTGGCTACAGTCCATGGACATCTGCAGCCAGATTAAAACAAGGAAGGCTGCAGATACGTTGTCACTTCTTATTCTGTGGACATTTGAGACAAACGATTTGTACGTAAAATATTCTACAATTATATATTTAATGTGAAACATCTATAGCGGAGGGTCAGACCGACTGTTGGCGTGGCGACGCATCGCCAACAGTCAGTCTGACCTCCATCGCTCTCTCCAGCGATCCGCCATCTCTCGCCGCACTCGTATACCTATAGTGTATACAGTGTTGTTTACTACTTTACACGTAACCTGTGTCTTACATAAAAGAAATAATTTTAACAATAAAATATGTCTGATAGTGATAGTTTAGAAAGTAAAAGTGAGCAGCCTCTTGCAAAGAAAGCAAAATCACACTATGACACACTATCAAGTGAGTCAAGTCAACAGTAAGTTAATTATATTTTTATAATTAGAGTGCATTTATGTGTGTATATAATAAATAAGCCCGTGTATATTTGGTTTGTTTCAAGCGTCGGTAAATGTAAAATCTCCATTCTTAACAAACGCACGTCCTCAATTTAAGGACTTTGGCTATTTCAAAAAATAAAACAGATATTTATAAAAATCAAGAAACTTTACACAATTTTCATTGCATATAATATTTTTAATAAATTATTAAATCATTTTTATTTCATTCTTTTTAAAATAATGCACTAAATCATTTGCTTGAAAAATAAATTTCATAAAACTGACAAAATAGTATTAATTAGCAGATTTCATCATGTTTAATGTCCATGTCACACCTATGCCGGTAGTTGTTGGAGCACTAAGCTCGAAGTTGTTGACGAATATGTTTACCTGGGACAAATAGTCCGACTAGGTAAGTCCAACTTCGACCGAGAGGTCAATCGACGGATTCAACTCGGCTGGGCAGCGTTCGGGAAATTACGGCACATCTTCTCGTCAGGTATACCTCAAAATTTGAAAACGAGGCTGTACAACCAGTGCGTGTTGCCAGTGATGACCTACGGAACTGAGACGTGGTCCTTCACTGCTGGCCGGATGAGGAAGCTCAAGGTCGCTCAGCGAGCTATGGAGAGGCTATGCTCGAGTCTCACTGCGTGATAAACTTAGAAATGAGGATATCCACAGTAGAACCAGAGTGACCGACATAGCCCAACAGATTAGTAAGCTGAAGTGGCAATGGGCCGGCCATATAGCTCGAAGAACCGACAACCGATGGGGAAAAAAGGTTCTCGAGTGGCGGCCTCGTACCGGCGGACGAAGTGTAGGGCGTCCCCCCACTAGATGGAGTGACGACCTGGTAAGACATGCAGGAAGTCGATGGATGCGGGTGGCTCAGGACCGTGCTTTGTGGCATTCCTTGGGGGAGGCCTATGTTCAGCAGTGGACTTGTGAAGGGCTGTAATGATGATGATGATGAGCAGATTTCCTGTCGTTAACTACCATTTTATGCGTATTACCTGTACAAAATAATTTCGACGTTTCACATCTACCAAGTGTCCCACGACGTTCATATTTTTTTGTTTGAGTTATGGAAATTTGTTATATAAATATGTTCTCTTTTGTAAGCCTATCATGTTACTTATTACAAATGTGACGTTTCTCTTTATTTTTGGTGTTTTACTTTTAAACATATTTATTATTGTTAATTTCAGTCTATTTTAGTCAACATAAATGTAAAACATATGTCCTGACCTTTCAATTGTATTAGTCAATTTAACGGATTAAAAAGGATACATAATATATTTTACCCTCTTACGACATAAGTTTTGAAGACTAAGGAACAATTTTCATATTTTACGTATTTTTATGGAATGGGTGGGGCAAACAATTATGCGGCTAAACTGATGTACTAACTGATATACGAGTAAGTACTGAGGTAAGTAACTGCCGCACATGAATAGCTGCAACACCAGAGTACTCGCAGAAGCGTTGTCGGGCTGTGAAAAGTGTGTTGGCTCTTTTCGTATTTAAGCATACATGTGATAATTCCATAAAATAGTTACCGTTATACCGTTACAGCCTATCAAAAGTCCACTACTGAACATAGCCTCCCCAATAGATTATATCATAAGATATTTGCCATATTTGTCACGCATGGCAGGCCAGTTGGCAACCGCAATTTTAATTTTAAGTTGTCGTTTATTAGGAAGAGGCTGCTGCCCATCTCCTGGTTTGTTTCCGTCTGTCTCTTCTTACGACACCCACGGGACGATAGTGGATATTCTTTCACCGCCACGGTCATAGCACAAAACGTAGCTATTAAAATATAGTCTAAAATATTTTAAAAGATATAGGTATCTTTACCATTAACAAAATATTTATGTCGCTCTACTAGAGTTCGTTACGCATGTAAGGAAATAGATATGAAATTAATTTACTATTAACGGTTTTACTAATGTAAAACATTGAACTTACTTTGTCCTAAGCAATCATTGTACTTATGTTCTAGCGTGATATTTGTTCTCAATTTCAGTTATACAAGGAAGCATAAAGGAAGTTTGTTTTAAGGGATTAAAACTTTATGTGATTTTTTTTCTATTTAACAATTTCTGTAGATACATTAAACTACCTAAAAAATTCTTTAGAGGTATTTTACTACGCTAGTCTCAGTAATTTTGACTCTTTGATCCTATAAACAATTAATCATAATTAATTGCAGTTAAAATTAAAATATTATTTATATACTTTTACTCCAATCAAAGAATTCTAAAAAACTGTTTGAATAACTAACCGACAACCGATGCGGAAGAAAGGTTCTTGTGTGGCAGCCAAGCAAAGTGTATCACTGGATGGAGTGATGACCTGGTGAGACATTGGCAGGAATTCCTTGGGTGCAGGTGGCTCAATACCGTGCTTCGTGGAATTACTTTGGGAGGCCTATATTATTCAAAAGTGGACTTGTGCAGGCTGTAATGACAATGATGAAATTAGGTAGTATTAGTCATTTCATCCATCTGCTTCCTGTATTTCTTACCAAGTTGAGTCTGCATCTAGTGGGAGTCCACCCTACACCTTGCTTACCGGTATGAGGCTGTCACTGAGAACCTGTCTTCCTATCGGTTGTCAGTTCTGAGAGCTATATGGCCAGCCGTTGTCCATTTCAGCTTACTGACCTTGTCAACCTTACTTCTAATAACGAAGCTGAAAATGTCATTTGGAGAAAAGTAATTGCATCTCCATTAAAGGTAGATAGATCTTTATTGCTTTTAATAATAAAATAGATGCAATAACACAAAATTTATGAAGAACAATCGATGGACTTTTTACAAAACTAAATTGACAAACCCACATACAGTCCTCGTGATGGCAAGTGGGTACTGTATTCAAGTTTTGTCACCTTTGAGGATTCAGATGGAATGCCTCACATCCTTTTATTATAATGACATTCTATACCCTTCAGACCGGACCACAAAAGTACAGACCCTGCTATATGGCGGCAGATTTTTTGATAATATTTCTTTAATTCATTTCTACCTGATAAATTAATCTTGACCATGTAGTGGCAGTGTAAGAACATCCAGTACCCCATATCCTTCCGTGGGTGACATAAGAAGCGACAGAGGAAACAAACAAGGTGATGGGCGGCAGAGTTTCCTAATAAACAACAACTTAAAAATAAAAACTGCGGTTGGCAACTCGCCTGTCAAGCGTGGCAACTATGGTAAATATTCTATGAGGCAATCTATTTGGAAGGCTTATGTTCAGCAGTGGACACTTAATAGGCTGTAAATATTTTATTGAATTATCGCTTGTATGCTTGAATACAAAAGAGCTAACACATTTGAATAAAACTAGTTTTACGGATTTTATAGCGTATATTAACTTATTTCATATTCCTGACGTTTCGAGCAATTTACAGTACCCATGGTCACGGGGTACTGAGGTGTTGACGTCCCAATGTCATAGTTAACCACGGCTACCTCCAGATTAAAATTATTAATTTCAGTTCTGATCTACGCAGTATGAACTTATAGTATCTTGAAGTCTTGCAGTTGTATACTTGGGTTGAGATTTAATTTTATTAATTATACGATCCCAAGCGGATGGTAGCACCCAGTCATCTTCTCTATTGAAATTAGATGTTATATGATTTCAATAGCCTCGCGAATCATCCTTTTAAGGAATCGGTGTTCTTTAGCGCAGAATTGTGGTCTATCAAATCTAATGTAGTGACGGGGGCGATACTGTACGTGTTCGCAGACTGCAGACTTCCCGAAGCGTCTATTTTTCACATCAGCTATGTGTTAGTTAACGCGGGTTTTATTGATCTTTTAGTTTGTCCTATATAAGAGAGACCACATTCACAATCAAGCTTGTACACTCCTGCATCTTGCAGAGGGACATTACACTTGACTGATAGTAAAACTGACTCATCGTCTTCGGCGGCTTGAAGTATGTTTTAATGGAAGCATGCTTCAAGATTTAGCCAATCTTGTCAGTGACACCTCTGACATATGGCAGTACAGCAGGCGCTCGCTCGACTGTGGCCGGCTTCACTCGTTCACTGTGACTTAGGCGCGGGACCCGAAGCTTGTTGTCGTGAAAACTTGCTTGACGTGTTGGAGCTTGGCGGCCAGGTGTTTACTGTTACAGATCCCTCGTGTTCTTTGAAAAAATATTTACCACGGTAGCTAACTGTGAAGAATGGTGGTGAGAATCACCGTTTAAATATCTATCTGTATGGGTCTTTTTTATACACAGTGTGGCTCGAGGTGTTATCAGTATTCCGAATTACTAACACATGTAGAAAAGCTAAAGAATTGTTTGCCTCTAACTCCATTGTGAACAAAATTTTAGAATCTATGGAGTTAAGATAGTCTAAAAATGCAGTTACTTTATCTAAGGGTAGAATTTTGAAAGTGTCTTCTACGTACCGCTTGTAGAATCTTGGATTTATCTTTCACCTCAAAGTCTGCCATGAATATATCGGTGACAATGGGATATACAGGTGAGCCCATCGCCACACCATCTACTTTCTTGTAGAACTCTTCCTTCCACAATAGGTTGTAGATGTAAGGCAGTATCTGAGTAATACCATATTCTATGGGCATGTTGTTTTCTTTTAACCTTCTCGTTACAATTGAGATGCAGTCTTCAACAGGTAAGCATGTGAACAGTGACTGCACATCAAAACTGACCATAGTTTCATTGTCTGCCAGATGTAGAACTTTAATCTCGCTGACAAAATGGTAAGAATCTTTGTGTGTGCTCTTGTATGTCCCTTGAGCGGTGAGAGTATTTTGATAAGTGTTGAACCAATCTGTAAGTTGGTGAATCGATTTGGCTCACTATGGGACGTAGTGGGGCATTGGGCTTGTGTATTTTTGGTAACCCATATAACTTCGGTGGTTTGGCACGTAGGTATTATCGATTTTACGTCCAGATTTAATTTTTCAGGTGTTTCTTTATGAAGTCACTTGTTGTTTTAAATGAGTTATTTGTTGGGTCATTTTTAAACTTTTATAAGTGCTTACATCCGACAAAAGTTCTTGTATTTTAGAATAATAATCCGACGTATCCATGACTACCGTGGCATTTCCTTATCTGCGCGGAGAATCGTGAGTTCTGGTTTATTGCGCAGGTTTTTCAACGCTATAAATTCAAGGTGCTGTAAAGTTCTCAAAACGTCAGGAATATAAAATAATTTAATATACGCGATAAAATCCGTAAAAACTAGTTTTATTCAAATGTGTAGTGTTCGCGTAAATATAAGAAATCATTAAGAGCACCTTCCTCAAAGCACAAAAGCGATTAAAACTATCAGTGACATGATTTGCATTGAGATAGTTGATGGGGCGTAGAGTGATTTTTCCTCGGAAAATGCGTAAACTCTGTGAGATAGATAGTAAGCGTAATTCTGTGATTACCTTTCTAGCTGTTTTAGGTATTTCAATAACACATTGGCTGTGATTTTACGAAATGTGTATAAATATATGTCGGAGCGTCTATAAAATACCGGTTGGATCGAAGTGGAATTGAGGGTATATCGAAACCTCCACTGGTTTGTGAAGTATAAAGTTCTCTGTAGGCGCCGTGTGCGAGATTCCGCTTGAGTTATTCTACGAGTGAAGTCATTCTAGAGTGCTAAGATAGTGTCGTGGTTCTGTTCGTTGTTGTAATTCTTCTAGTGCAGGCAAGGAAGATGGTGTTGCTGAGAGGCTGCCCAGTGTTACGCTTAGATAAGTAGTGTTGCTGTTGGTTTGCATACTTTGGTGTTATCATGTAATTACGTACCTCACGTTACATTGGTGTGTGATGGTGGCGGAACGTGTTATGGTGTAGTCGAGCTGTAATTTCTCTATACTGAATTTATAGTGCGTTACACTGTCTTATTACGGATAATGATTAATTGTGTAAGCAAGAGAGCAAGTTGAACATCCGCTTTCACACTTTTACTATTTTTAACAATTAACGCTATCCTGATGTATTTCCGAGATCAAAATTGGGATCTTCCACTGAATTTCCGATATCAGAAGTGGGATAAAGTCCTGTTATTACCCACATATAATCTTCGAATAGTGTGATGGTTATTAAGTTTGTGAAAGATCGCGTTAATGACTTTGTTTTTATTAAATGTCGTAATAAAATTTGCTGTCCTATTTACGACATTGACGTACCATTAAAGTGTAAAGTAAAAGTTTAAAGTAAAATGTTTTAAGCCAAATGTTAAATCTTTTGTTCAATTAATATTAAGGTACCTGCAAGTACTTTTATTATTCCTCAATGTACCCAAACATTATGTTCACAAATGTCGAAAGAAATATTGAAGGTATCCAGTTGAGTTATAATTTTACATTTAGTGGAAATTTAAATTGCTCGAGTTATGTTTTAATTTGATATTTCAAGCGAAATATGATTTACATGGGCTACATTTTAAAGTTCGAAATGTTTAAGCGATGTACCGCGAAAAATGTTTAACTTTAACGTGCTATGAATTAAAATATTAAGTAGTATTTTGTGTTCTAATGTGTTGGTAAGTGTTACAGTTTACTCGAATATTATGTAGTCGACAAAATTGAGGTTTGATGTTGACAGTTTAGTGAAATGCGTGGTGATTTTTGTTATGAAATTATCGTTTCATTTAGCTGTACGAACATGATGGAGCGTGATTAAAGCTAATAAATCGTTGTTAAAAGATGTTTTTTCCTCGGATCGATTTTCTTTCTGACCCATCATTAAAAGTATCGTTAGTACTATCGTCTGTCTTCGTTTTCGGGAGCATTTCACAAACACCCGGTATGTACTATCTGTACTATCTACTATGGCTGGCATAAATTCAGGATCCATGTTTGATGCCATTTGGTATTGTCAAGTTTATGGAGTAACTTGCTGAATACATAAGGTATTTATACCAAAATGCAGTTAAATGAATCGCTCTTCAAAGCCGATGAAGCTACATCAAATATAGAAGCTTCCTTAAATCCCTCGGCCCATTGATTCTAATTTTCTTTTAACATACACAAAAACTTCTTTTGTGTATTTATTATATCTATTATTCAATTTAGATTTTACTTATAACATAAAACTTTAATACTTTGTCACTTTTAACATACTTATAAGGTTCTCAGACCTGTTTGTCATTTGTTTTAGGTAATTCATCATAAATTATAGATCTTATAGATTTTCCAATATACTAGGTGTAAAAGTAAACCCTTGTATTACATACGTACGCTTATATTAATTAACTAAACTCATCACTTTTCATTTACCAATTTCGAATGTCATTGATAATTTAACCATGCGACCACAAAAAAATAAAAACGAAAAGTACATAGATATTGTGGAATATTAATATTTGGCTAACCTGCAAATTATGTTAAACACTTGTGCATCGATGAGACGATATTTATTTTATCGTCTTGTAAACAAACAATTATACACCTTTTTGTTTTTGCTATTATCTAATTTTGCTACAAAAATTCTTTTAAAGTATACTATGTAACCACACTTTAATTTACAGTAGTGATGCAACTTGAACCCTGTTTTAACTCGATTCAATCGAGTGAATTTGTGTAACTCGGTACTCAGTGAAATAAATTTTACTCGAGTCCGCTTGCACTCGAATTAACGAGTCAACTCGGTTACTCGAGTGCAAGCGTGTAGATTCGTATTCACTAATTCACTTGTAGTATAAGGCGCCGCGGTGACGTCACTGGTTACATCCAAATTCAAACTTGCATCTGGCATGTTGTAAACAAATATGAACTTAGTTTGATTTATAATATCGTGATTGTGCTATGATTGTTGTTTATTTTTGTTACTTCGTATAAGTAATGCATAACATAAAAGTTGATTGAAATATACTTGTTTCTTTAAAGTATGAGTCATAAAATTAAACAATAAAACAAAAATTGTCAGTGTGGCATTATTTTGAAAAAAAAAGCGATTCGTAAGATATGTAAAAAACAGTTTATAGATTTTGAAATACTACAGACATGAAAAAAACATGGAAATACTACAAATAAATGAATAATAAATATTTGTATTTTATTTCATATTGCCACAAATTACTTATTTAATAAAAGTACCTACTTAAAAATGCTTCAACTAAGGTGATCGGTATTCTCAACTTGGTGATAAACTTCAATCGATGTAGGGACTGTAAATAGTTAATTCAATTATTAACTGTTATGTAGTTATAATTAGTGGTAATATTCTTGAATACCATGTTTTATTAGAATATATGATGATAGTAATAGATAAAAAATATTATACATCTAAATAAGCAGTAATAATTTTTTAATAATAGCAAATCTCATAGGATGATATGTTTTATTAGACTTATTATTCGTATTGTGTTTTGCTAAAATTTTAAATAAAAATGTCTCTTGACAGTTTCTGGATATTACGTTATTCATATTTAAATATTTTTCTGATGTAAATAAACCAAGGCCATAACGCTCCATCTTGTTATATATTTTCATGCAAAATGGCTAGAAGGCTCGAAACGAGGAGAACATTCATTTGCATAAGAAATTGCACAATATGACGCTCTTTTTAACTCGCTAGCATGAGAAACCTAGTAATATGTAAGTCAATGAACTAAGGCATTTTGTTTGCCAACAATGGACATATTCTCTTCATTTTAAAAATAGTTTATGTTATCCTATTTACGCACAATTTACTAGCCGATATAGGTGTAGTACTTTTTACCTTAAAGTGCGTCCAGGTTGGATCTATTCCTATCGCCAGCAACTGTACTGTGTATTGGTTTGAAAGGTAACATATTCGTGGGTATAATTTGCATGTGAGACACATTTCGTTCTAGTTCCAGGGTGATAATTTATTTGCAGCCGATGTGTAAACTTAATTTCAGGTGTCCGTAGCAAAAGGCTTTAAGGCAACTAACACTAAAACAATGGCCATCAAAACATTTTTTCTTTTACATTACGGCAATTTGAAAAATATACACGTTCGCTTATATTAGGTCCTTACATATGAAATTGGCGTTTTATACGGAGGAATATAAAGTCAATTTTTTTTTGTAAAATATATTTAATTTATCAAAGTATGCACCGTTGTTATATATGCACTTTGCAATCTCATAGGTAGTTCATTGATCCCTTTACTAAAAAAACATGGGGCGAGAATCAATAAACTCTTTGAAGGCGGTTTGACTGCCGCATCGGAGTTGAATTTTTTCCTTGTAAGAAGTTGTCCAAATTCCGGAAAAATGGTAATCTGTTGGAGCAAGGTCCGAAGTACGGTAGATGTCGCAGATATTCCAATTGTAGCTCATCTAACTTAGTGGTTGTTTGTTGTGCAGTGTGTGCTCTTGCGTTGTCGTGAAGCAGCAGTGGCGTAGAGCGATTGACCAATCTCGGTTGTTTAGCAGCTAGTTCTTCCTTCATGGTTTGCAGTTGCCAACAATAAATATCTGCCGTAATTGTTTGGCCAGATTTTAGAAAGCTGTATTGGACGACACCGACCCTAGTCCACCAAACACTTACAAGTAACTTTTTCTGAGTCAATTTTCGTTTAGGGCGGGATTTGGCTGGGTCTCCAGGGTTCAGCCATTGCGACGAGCGCTTTCGATTATCGTACAGTATCGTTTTTCATCACAAGTAATGATTAACGTTTTATACGGGAGGAATATAAAGTCAATTTTTTTGTAAAATATATTTAATTTATCAAAGTATGCACCGTTGTTATATATGCACTTTGCAATCTCATAGGTAGTTTATTGATCCCTTTACTAAAAAAACATGGGGCGAGAATCAATAAACTCTTTGAAGGCGGTTTGACTGCCGCATCGGAGTTGAATTTTTTCCTTGTAAGAAGTTGTCCAAATTCCGGAAAAATGGTAATCTGTTGGAGCAAGGTCCGAAGTACGGTGGATGTCGCAGATATTCCAATTGTAGCTCATCTAACTTAGTGGTTGTATGTTGTGCAGTGTGTGGTCTTGCGTTGTCGTGAAGCAGCAGTGGCTTAGAGCGATTGACCAATATCTTTTGTTGTTTAGCAGCTAGTTCTTCCTTCATGGTTTGCAGTTGCTAACAATAGATATCTGCCGTAATCGTTTGCCAGATTTTAGAAAACTGTAGTGAACGACACCAGCGCTTGTCCACCAAACACTTACAAGTAACTTTTTCTGACTCAATTTTCGTTTAGGGCAAGATTTGGCTGGGTCTCCAGGGTTCAGCCATTGCGACGAGCGCTTGAGAATATCGTACAATATCGTTTTCATCACAAGTAATGATTCGATTTAAAATCCCTTCATTATTGTGTCGGTTGAGCAAAGTAACACAGCAGTCGACGCGTGTTTGCAAGTGCGATTCACTCAATTCATGAGGTACCCATCGTTCAAGTTTTTACTTTCGCGATTTGCTTCAAGTGGATTAATATAGTTTTATCACTTATCCCGAAGCTTGCAGCTATCTCTGAAGTGCTTTGTAATGGATCCACTTCCACAATAGCCTTTAATTCTTCATTTTCTACTTTGGTCTCCGGCCGTTCACGGGTTGGTTCTGAAGGTCGAAATTTCCAGACGAAAACGTTGAAACCAAAACGTACCGTGATTTCTTTTGCGACACCAGCGCCGTATACATCTTTAATCCTTCGAGCTGTTTCTGCAGCACTGGTGCCACGGCAGAATTCGTACTCGTAAATATACCGATATTTCATATTTTCCATTGTGCGCTAATAAGCGACGCCAAGGAATAAAATAATAAGGAAAAGCAAATGAAAGACTGTTTTCAAAACTCAAATGTATCGGCTAAATGAATTTATAAATTTGAATTTATAATTCTTAACCAAAGAAGAGATATTTCACATCAAAGTGGTCAGTACGATAAAACGCTAATTTCATATAAGGACCTAATAATATCACACTTAGAGTGCATTCTTGTGAGCGAGATTTCGTGTGTGGATGCGTGCGTGCGTGCGTTATTGCTTGTGGGGTCCGAGCGTTTGCGTGTGCGTATGCGTATGCGTTTTCGTGTGCGCTAGCGTGCATGTGTGGGTCCGTGTGTGCATGCGAGTGTAAGCATACGCGTGCACGTGGGCGCGTGTACAGTTTATTTTACTAATTTATCACCATTCATACCTTCTTATTTCGAAAATTCTCAATTTTCTTCAAATGTTTTGAAGGTATATAAAAAGATCTTCGGATGACACAAAGAATAAGTTACTTTAATTAAAACATTGTTATGTGCTTGTAAAAGCATCACAAATAATCTTATTACAATATTAGTGATACTTTATTTTTAAATATTTTAATAGTAAATACAAAAATATTCGTGTTAAGCGAAATAAACCATCAGATGAGCAGAAGCGTCTTCCTAATAACAACGATCATATAAAAAAATTGCGGTTGCCAACCCAAACGTGGCAACTATGGCAAAATTCCCGCCATGAGGAAATCTTTGGGGGAGACTTATATTCAGCCGTGGACTTTTATAGACTGTAATGCATGGAATGGATAATATACTGCAGATTTCTACAGCTTGTTATAATTTTTATGATGTCAGCACTTCTTTTTAAAGTACCTATTTCATTTGTAAGCCAATTGCATAAGTCAGACGTCATATGTGACGTCACGAATCGATCAAATTCCGCCTGTGAATACAGAGTGCATAGTTGACCTGATATCCGATGATTTGCAATAGCTGAGTTTGAGCATAAAGAAAACACTAAATAAATGAAAAACAAAATTTGAAATAACAACTAAATTTTACTCCAACGGTGATAAACTTTATTAATTTTAAAATAATTCGTTCTTCACAAGTAAACATTTGATAATAGTTGACTGTAACAAAATTACAATATTTTTCGGTCCTTCTAATCAAGAATGATAAAATGTGTAAATTAAGGACAGCAATTAAACCATAAATTTTGGTACATAAGACTCAAGTTTGATTCCATTATTAGGTAAGTCGAATTTCAGTTAATTACAAACACAAACAGACGCGGCCACTGGTATATAAACTGTGTAGCGTCGAATTAGGGTCTGACAAACAAACGATGGTCGATGTGAATTACCTCAAGCCTTATTTATTGCGTTGTTTAAGCCGAAATGAAATAATTCAATGCTAGAAACAAGAAAATTTAAATTTGCACATGTGTTGCTTTAAGTCGTTATTCTGTGTTAAAAAAAGGAAAAATATTGTAAATATTTTAGGAATATTTTAGTTTATTCATTAATTTAGTTAATTTAATTTTAACAACAAACAATCATATTTTCAAATATATGGTTTGCACTTTACATTTACTTAAGACAAAAATACCATATCGTATCAATAAATTTACATTCAAATATGGTCTGTTATTTACATTGTGAGACAACATAGTCGGGCAAGAATTTTTCTGCAAAATCTGTTTAAAATTTATTTTAAGAAGATCAGAAATAATGAGTGAATAGTGAAAAATGTGAATCTTAAAAAGTGCTCAAGAAAATAACAAAACCTTATTTGATATTGCATAGATATTGTTGAGTGTTGAATCAAAATATCAGTTTGGGAGGATATCGGATGTCAAAAACCTTTCTTAACTGCAGTACTCTCTAGCATGTAATTACAGATGCTATAAATTGAATTCCTACACCAGGAATCTATTTTAACTATAAGAAGGTGCGTCATCATCATTTTAGCCAATAATAAACTTAAAGCTGAACATATTAAAGGCTCTCCCAAAGACTGCCACAAATCGTACTTTGGTCGTCACTGCATCGATTGGGCGGGATTGCCCTACACTTAATTTGCCTGTTCGCGAATGCCACTAGAAAGCCTTTCTTCCATTTCGATTTTTGTTATACTGCAAAGTGCCCGAAACATCGGGAATAAAAATAACATTAAATTAAACGCTAAAACTAATTACTAGTAACACGCACTGGTTGATTGCTTGAATGACAACCACTGTGAGAATAAAACCTTACACAATAATTACAAAACCCGTTACCGTTACAACCTGTATATAGGTGGGATATTTGCATTAGTTGCCACGCTATACAAGCGGGTTGGCAACCGCAGTTTTATTTAGTCGTTATTAGGAAGACGCTGCTTTTACTGATTTGTTTTCCTCTGTCGCCTCTTACAACACCCACGATATGATACTGCATAGTGGATATTCTTACACCGCCATTACACAGTAAATAATTAGAAAGTGAACACATCTAACAGCGCATGTGTTGTAATAGTTTGACAAGTGAAGGATCAGAAGTCTAACAGCATCCAACTGATTACACAATAATCATTTAAGAAATATTTCACTTAAATTAATCTTTGCTAAATTAATCTGACGAGAAACCGTAACTATATGAGTAACGTCAGTAAAACATTCATAACCTTGATAGCTTTTCCAGAACGTGAACATGTTTCCCGTTAGAGCCTTAGATAACGTACGGGATATGACCGTTCCATTTTCGTGGAAACAATTCCGTTAAAAGCGGTTTAAGTCCATAAAGTGTCAAATTTACGTGGAAACGTGAGTGCATTTACTAGTTTCTCAATGCGCCGTAATGTACTGCAACTTTTAATGAAATAGTTTGAGAGTGAAAAAATGAAACTAGACGCAAATTTAGAGAAATCTTACAATAAATTTAGTAAAGACTATGGGCTTAAAACGTATAAATATAACAGGTAGATATAGCATTTTTCTTTCGGTTCAAGACCAGACCAATATTTACATTGATCTGGTCTTATAATGTAATGGGTTTTTCAATTGACACGGGTAGATTTTGGCAGCCCGTGGCGGCCATTTTGTTTTGGTGACATGTACCAAATCTTTTGTTCATTATTCAGTTACTTATGTAAAATCGCTATGGCAAGTTACACGATTAAACAGCACGTTCAAATGATAAAACTTTATTATCAAAATGAGTGTTCGTTAGTGCGAACTTTGCGCGCATTGCGCCCATTTTACGGTAGACGTGGTGGCCCTTCACAGTCGAGTCTTCAACTTTAGGTGGCCAAATTTGAAACGACCGGTTCGGTAAACAATTAGCCAACACCAGTACGTTCAAGAAACGCAAGATCGGCCGAGAACATCGTCACGGTTCGTGAAAATGTACAGCAGAACCCAAGGCAGTCGATTCGTCGTCGTGCACAAGAACTCGGCCTTTCGCAGACTTCAACTTGGTGAATTTTGCGTCGGGACTTAGGCCTACACCCGTACAAGATCCAACTAACCCAGGAGGTCAAAGTTCATGATCACAGACAACGCCGTTTGTTCGCTGAATGGGCTACGAATCGTTTGGAAGAGGACCCCAATTTTGGGCGAAAAATCATCTTTAGCGACGAGCCGCATTTTTGGGTGAATGGCTGTGTTCACAAGCAGAATTTCCGTATATGGGACGACACCAACCCACGTGAGGTTCACCAGGTGATAATGCATCCTCAAAAAGTTACCGTTTGTTGTGGATTTTGGGCCGGCGGCGGCATTGGTCCGTACTTTTTCCAAAAACGACGCTGGTAAGGCGGTAAACGTCAACGGCGAGCGCTACAAAACGAAGATAACCAATTTCTTATGTCCTAAATTGAACCATATGGACCTAGAAGACATGTGGTTCCAGCAGGATGACGCTACGTGCCACAAAGTGGACGCCACTTTAGACATTCTCCATGAGCGATTTGAGGGTAAGTTTATCTCTCGCAGGGGTGATGTGAATTGGCCACCAAGGTCATGCGATTTGACCCCGCTAGACTATTTCTTGTGGGGTTTCTTGAAGTCGCAACCAAACCACAATCTACCGATACCCTAAAGGAGAACAAACACTTCAATTTTATTTATTCGATGATTAGATTATTGTCAAGCCTAAATATAAAGGACCTTTGTTAGTTTTATGTAAAGTGTCTGTCTGTCTGTCTGTCTGTTTGTTCCGCCTACTCTCTAAAATGGCTAGACCTATTTTGATGACACTTTGACTGGCAGATAGCTGATGTTATAAGAAGTGACTTAGGCTAAAAGTATTTTAGTAAAGGAATTAGGGTTCCACGAAAAAAATTAAAACTCTAATTTAGACGCGGGCGAAGTCGCGAGGAACACCTAGTCATCAAATAAATAAAATTTAGGTGTTTGTAATTTCAAAATAACAGCTATTTACTAAATGTATATGAAATTATATACGGTACTTAATTTTTTTTTTTATAAATTTATAGCAATGGATTAAGAAAGACTTAAAAGGTAACCATGGCCGTGGAATGACGGCATTAGGGAATCCATTACGCCATTTTTTGCCGTGGGTATCGTAAGAGGAATCTTAGGAAAATATCAATATATCTTATGGTAAGTATACGATAAATAGATATATCCATCTAGATTACTCCAGACGTAAAACACCCAGACAGTGGACGATGAGCAGCCCCATGGATGGGATACGATTAGTGCTGCGGTTGCCAATCCACCTGGCAAGTGTGGCAATTAAGCTGTTGAGCCTTGAGCCTAAGAGAGAAAGAGAGGCCCATGTCTTTTACGGATTGTTGTTGACGATTATAAAGTAACCTAGATTAAGACAAATTTTACGGATTTGATCGCGTTTTAATTCTATTTGTCATTTCCGTCGTTTTGAGTACTTTACACCGCTTATAGTCACGAGTAATTCGGGTAAATACCTATAAGAATTTATTAAGGTAACGTAAGTTAAACGAAAGCTAGGAAAATTGCATGACTATGAAAGACATGGGGAATAACTATTCAGTGACATGAAGTGTTGTCAAATGTGTAAAAAAGAAATACGCTGAAAAAATAATCATTGCTAAATTCATTTTAATCAGAATCTTTGGATTTAAATGTTTAAAAAAATATTAGCTCAATAAAAACAAAATTAGTAGGTAAGTAAATAGCAAAAACAAAGTGAACTTTAACCTTCCAGAATCATAAAGAGCAAAACTATACTCATCCAATTATACTTTGTTATTTAAAAATATAACCGAAGAGATAAAGCAATAAGTATGAGTGATTGATATATTACCGACCATTAAATATTAGGGTAATAAAGGTTTCCGCTTAAAATCACAGTTTCTAAAAGGAAACAGCGGTCAACAATATCGCGTAGAATATTAGAAATGATCGGTAACTAAAGGCATGCTCACCGTTCATAGACACTTCGGCTATAGGTGCACACATATAAAATCATATGGAAATGATAATATGCAATTAAAAGAATGAAATGTTAAGGAATTGGTTTAAAAATTGCGGAATTTTAAGATATAAGGTTTTATTTTCACAAATACAGTTTTTAACAATAATTTTACTGTAATACATATATACATAATCAAGTTTTGATAAGATATGTAAGGTATTTTATGATCTTATACATCATTTGTACCATACACCATCAGTACATCATCCAGGAATTGAGCAGGAGGCAAAAGTCTGATGCCGTGCCCAACCCAAATACCATATAACTGTCATAAAATAGGCATATCATCCTACCGTTCGCCGCCCTTACAATACAATAATTGCAACAATAATTTTAAATTGCACTTCTGCCAGAATCATTGCCACTAATTATAATATATATAAAATATAATTTACGCCTGATGTGTCAATTTGCGATTCACATGACAGGGGCCTAGCATTCTGTATAGGACAGTTACTCTTTGGGCCTAGCTGTCAGATACGATGTTGCCACTTAACAGTCATAAAATCGATAAATCGATATCGATTTTTTATTCGTTTTATAATTTCATAAAAAGAATAATCTTTGAGGCGCTTTAACTTCTATTTTAAATGTATTTTTAAGAACAGATAAGAATAACAGTTAAATTGTGCAGTAGCGTTTTGTTATGCTCTAAAGAATTAATGGTAAATCAACTAGCAATTCGCTTGTTTAATTATCATAACATCATAATAATTATCGAAAATAATATTAACACTAAAAAAATCGAACGAAAAAGAGATTACGGATTTACGTAATTTCAGTTTTATCTTTTTGGTACTTTTTTTTCGTACAAAAATGTTGCGATCTTGTTTGGATAAATGAACAACGCGATAAATAACCAAAAAAAGATGTATTTTTTTAACAAATGCAAATTGTTGGGCGCTTCATGGCCAAACTTGGGCATTTCCATTTATGCTATAAATATTTTATGACAAAAAAGAACACCGACAAGGTGCGTTAGATTATAGATTCGAAAACTTACCAGATATTCGTATGCTCGTGTTGAATTTTGAATTTCATTATTTTGTGGGGAGGGATATATTTGGGAGACCTACATTCTGCATAGATAAGAGAAATGATGATGACACTCAAGCAACAATGGTTGAACATTGCGTTGCGTTTACGATGCGATACCTTTACCGTTACCGTTACAGCGTATCAAAAGACCACTGCTGTATATAGGCCTACCCTATAGATTGCATGTTTTCCACAGTTGTCACGCTTGGCAGGTGGGTTGGCAATCGCAATTTTTTTTAAATTGTTATTACGAATACGCTAATTTTTTTTAAATTGACGTCTATGCCGTTTATAAATAATAAAGTATATAATACTAATAATATAAATATTTGTGCAGAAATAGTTATAACTTAACTCAATATAACTCAAGTCGAATAGCGGATTGCAAACCACTACTTTTTAGTTTCGCAGTCCGTTGTTTAAACCTTTAATCTAAGTGTTATATATTGTATTAATAGAAATATTGTACCAAAAGGATAAGGAATAATATAATCTTAATGACTTATTTTAGGGATTGTTTTTAAATAAAAATTCAAATTTATAAGATTTTTCAATTAATGCAGAAGGATAGTTATTTATTTAGATATTTTATTATAGATATTTATTTATTATTATTATTATTATAAAACGTTACCTCCACACTATGATTTTCTCCTGTATCGTAGGGGCAGTTTACATACATAAATTTCACAAGAACACACATTCAGATCCGTAACAATTATTTGTAGGCCTTACAAATACTTTTTCCGTGCGGGATTCGAACCCGCGGCCCTTAGCGCTGCAACTCATTGCTAAGCTACTGCGCCACGGAGCCGTCAAATTTAATTGGGCTATTAGAAATATATGTAGGTATAAATATCTTAGTAAACTGCTCCGCAAGTATTTGGAGTTTTAACACAGCACAATTATTACTATGTCGGAATAGGTATGTATTATATTATTTATTGACAACAAACTTTTCGTTTGAGAAGCGAGTTATTACAAGAAATATCCGTGTTGCAACCAAAAGTGGGCGTAGATATTTATAAAAGTAAAATTTATTATATTATTTTAATGAAATATTATTTTAAGTTACAAGGAATATTTGTTATATAATATTTAATAAAACATCAAAATCAGTCTCTGTGGCATTTTGTCTTTGTCCTTAGAGGTGACAAATCATACGCATCCGTAGCTTCCTTTTTTGAAATTGGATGGACACCTCCATTGCCTGCAGTAGTAGTAGTTTTTAAAATTTTAAAAATTGTATTGGAATCGGGGATATCCTATCCTCCGCATCAATTATAAGTTAAAAGTTACCATACATTAAGACACAGACCTATCTTGCCCACAATCTTAAAACATGTAAGTAAATTGCCTTGCGCAGTGATACTGCTCTTGATAGACTTGTAGACTAGATATTTTGGCGAACTATCGGAAAACACAGTTTTTCGTCATTCTCCGTAGTCAACTTTTATGACCACTTATGAGTCAACTATATTACGGATATCGTTATGTATATAAAGTTATATATAACGAATTTATATATAATAAATTATTAATAACGTATTAAGAAATATCGGTTGTAACTCCATCAAGTGTGGAGCGGCCCCCTCTAGAATGGAGTGACGACCTGGTAAGACATGCAGGAAATCGATGGAAACATGTGGCTCAGGACCGTGCTTTGTGGCATTCTTTGGGGAAGGCCTATGTTCCCAGTGGACTTGAGAAGGGCTGTAAACGGGGTTGTATGAAGAAATATTAGTTAATTTATAGGATACAGTAATATACGGATTTGATCGCGTTTTAATTCTATTTGTCATTTCCGTCGTTTTGAGTACTTTACACCGCTTATAGTCACGAGTAATTCGGGTAAATACCTATAAGAATTTATTAAGGTAACGTAAGTTAAACGAAAGCTAGGAAAATTGCATGACTATGAAAGACATGGGGAATAACTATTCAGTGACATGAAGTGTTGTCAAATGTGTAAAAAAGAAATACGCTGAAAAAATAATCATTGCTAAATTCATTTTAATCAGAATCTTTGGATTTAAATGTTTAAAAAAATATTAGCTCAATAAAAACAAAATTAGTAGGTAAGTAAATAGCAAAAACAAAGTGAACTTTAACCTTCCAGAATCATAAAGAGCAAAACTATACTCATCCAATTATACTTTGTTATTTAAAAATATAACCGAAGAGATAAAGCAATAAGTATGAGTGATTGATATATTACCGACCATTAAATATTAGGGTAATAAAGGTTTCCGCTTAAAATCACAGTTTCTAAAAGGAAACAGCGGTCAACAATATCGTGTAGAATATTAGAAATGATCGGTAACTAAGGGGAATGCTCACCGTTCATAGACACTTCGGCCATAGGTGCATACATATAAAAGCATATGGAAATGATAATATGCAATTAAAATAATGAAATGGTTAAGGAATTGGTTCAAAAATACGTCCGGAATTTTAAGATCTAAAGGTTTTTATTTTCACAAATACAGTTTTTAATAATAATTTTACTGTAATACATATATACATAATCAAGTTTTGATAAGATATGTAAGGTATTTTATGATCTTATACATCATTTGTATCATACACCATCAGTACATCATCCAGGAATTGAGCAGGAGGCAAAAGTCTGATGCCGTGCCCAACCCAAATACCATATAACTGTCATAAAATAGGCATATCATCCTACCGTTCGCCGCCCTTACAATACAATAATTGCAACAATAATTTTAAATTGCACTTCTGCCAGAATCATTGCCACTAATTATAATATATATAAAATATAATTTACGCCTGATGTGTCAATTTGCGATTCACATGACAGGGGCCTAGCATTCTGTATAGGACAGTTACTCTTTGGGCCTAGCTGTCAGATACGATGTTGCCACTTAACAGTCATAAAATCGATAAATCGATATCGATTTTTTATTCGTTTTATAATTTCATAAAAAGAATAATCTTTGAGGCGCTTTAACTTCTATTTTAAATGTATTTTTAAGAATAGATAAGAATAACAGTTAAATTGTGCAGTAGCGTTTTTGTTATGCTCTAAAGAATTAATGGTAAATCAACTAGCAATTCGCTTGTTTAATTATCATAAAATCATAATAATTATCGAAAAGTAATATTAACAACATAAAAAATCGAACGAAAAAAGAGATTACGGATTTACGTAATTTCAGTTTTATCTTTTGGTACTTTTTGTTCAAAATGTTGCGATCTTGTTTGGATAAATGAACAACGCGATAAATAACCAAAAAGATGTATTTTTTAACAAATGCAAATTGTTGGGCCTATGGCCAAAATTTTGCATTTCCATTTATGCTATAAATATTTTATCACAAAAAGAACACCGACAAGGTGCGTTAGATTATAGATTCGAAAACTTACCAGATATTCGTATGCTCGTGTTGAATTTTGAATTTCATTATTTTGTGGGGAGGATAGATTTGGGAGACCTATTTTCTGCATAGATAAGAGAAATGATGATAACACTCAAGCAACAATGGTTGCGTTGCGTTTACGATGCGATACCTTTACCGTTACCGTTACAGCGTATCAAAGACCACTGCTGTACTATATACAGCCTACCCTATAGATTGCATGTTTTCCATAGTTGTCACGCTTGGCAGGTGGGTTGGCAATCGCAATTTTTAAATTGTTATTACGAATACGCTAATTTTTTTAAATTGACGTCTATGCCGTTTATAAATAATAAAGTATATAATACTAATAATATAAATATTTGTGCAGAAATAGTTATAACTTAACTCAATATAACTAAAGTCGAATAGCGGATTGCAAACCACTACTTTTTAGTTTCGCAGTCCGTTGTTTAAACCTTTAATCTAAGTGTTATATATTGTATTAATAGAAATATTGTACCAAAAGGATAAGGAATAATATAATCTTAATGACTTATTTTAGGGATTGTTTTTAAATAAAAATTCAAATTTATAAGATTTTTCAATTAATGCAGAAGGATAGTTATTAATTTAGATATTTTATTATAGATATTTATTTATTATTATTATTCTTATAAAACGTTACCTCCACACTATGATTTTCTCCTGTATCGTAGGGGCAGTTTACATACATAAATTTCACAAGAACACACATTAAGATCCGTAACAATTATTTGTAGGCCTTACAAATACTTTTTCCGTGCGGGATTCGAACCCGCGGCCCTTAGCGCTGCAACTCATTGCTAAGCTACTGCGCCACGGAGCCGTCAAATTTAATTGGGCTATTAGAAATATATGTAGGTATAAATATCTTAGTAAACTGCTCCGCAAGTATTTGGAGTTTTTAACACAGCACAATTATTACTATGTCGGAATAGGTATGTATTATATTATTTATTGACAACAAACTTTTCGTTTGAGAAGCGAGTTATTACAAGAAATATCCGTGTTGCAACCAAAAGTGGGCGTAGATATTTATAAAAGTAAATTTATTATATTATTTTAATGAAATATTATTTTAAGTTACAAGGAATATTTGTTATATAATATTTAATAAAACATCAAAATCAGTCTCTGTGGCATTTTGTCTTTGTCCTTAGAGGTGACAAATCATACGCATCCGTAGCTTCCTTTTTGAAATTGGATGGACACCTATAGCCTGCAGTAGTAGTAGTTTTAAAATTTTAAAAATTATATTGGAATCGGGGATATCCTATCCTCCGCATCAATTAAAAGTTAAAAGTTACCATACATTAAGACACAGACCTATCTTGCCCACAATCTTAAAACATGTAAGTAAATTGCCTTGCGTAGTGATACTGGTCTTGATAGACTTGTAGACTAGATATTTTGGCGAACTATCGGAAAACACAGTTTTTCGTCATTCTCCGTAGTCAACTTTTATGACCACTACTATATTACGGATATCATTATGTATATAAAGTTATATATAACGAATTTATATATAATAAATTATTAATAACGTATTAAGAAATATCGGTTGTAACTCCATCAAGTGTGGGGCGGCCCCTACTAGAATGGAGTGACGACCTGGTAAGACATGCAGGAAATCGATGGAAGCATGTGGCTCAAAACCGTGCTTTGTGGCATTCTTTGGGGAAGGCCTATGTTCCCAGTGGACTTGAGAAGGGCTGTAAAAGGGCTTGTATGAAGAAATATTAGTTAATTTATAGGATACAGTAATATACAGTTTTGTTTACTTTTAATTTATTTTAAAATTTTATTGTATTCCCTTAGAAAATCAAGGATACAAAGGGCGGGCGTAATGACTAAAGGCTTTCTCTACCAGTCAACCCATAGAATCGTGAGAGTTTGACGTAAGTGTAGCATTTGAAAGAAAAGAAATTTTTTTTATGCAGTTTAACAAGATTTATATCAAATTAAAGTTTAATAAAATCAAGCATGATTCAATTAGTGAAGAAAGTGTTAATGTTGAGTTTTGCTACTCCAAGGCATGGCCCAATAGAATATTTCATGCTGTTGGGTATCGTTAATTATGAACCAGTCATAACTTCTGTTTTGTAGTTTAAACGTTTTAAGCGCTAAAATTTTCGCTCATAAAATAATCATCACGAAAAGTTACAAAGTAAGTTCTTTTTAACTTACAAGTCTTGGAACGGAACGATGAATTAATACATTATTAACTAATGTACAACTGAGGGGAAGTAAGACAAAAAGTTAATAAGTTTTTAAGTATAAATCTCAAAAATTTGAAAATCCAAAAGTGCACGCCTCATAAGCGTTTTATTTAATTTTGATGAAAAAAATAAATTACCAAAATTAATCGATTACACAAAGTATAAAATCGATATAGGTTGTATGGTACATTTGTCCATTTTGTCTATCTAGGGCTAAAAAATCAAATGGAAATTATTAGGTAGAAGGAACATTTATAAAAAAAAATGATTTTATTAACAAACTACGCGTACTAGGCTATTGATATGAAATATGGAACCAGTTGATGTAATTCTAAAGCTATTAAAAAAACCGGTCTCGATACGTCAATTTTATCGGGAGTTATCATGACCACATACAAAATCATGGGGATGAGTCGCCCGCGTCCGTAGGCTTTGACCACCTAACCCTAGGCCCACCCTACACGTATCCCCCGGGTGGTGCTAAACGAGCGACAAAGCCGAAAGTATAGACTCGGCTCCTCGCCGTATGGTAGCGGCGTAAAAGCTACCAACCCTTAATTCGCACCATGAGCCAGCAATTAAAAGAAATGGCCCCGAGTTTCCGGCGCCCCTTTAATGGGGCAGGGGTGCGAAGAATCTCCGGGAGGAAAACTGGTGACGAGGTTCGCCACCCGTCACGTTCTGTTCCCGGAGGGCGAAAAGTGGATTGCGGAGGCCCGTCTGGCTACGCTGAATATGTGGAGCAATGAATGATAAGATGGATGAAGTATGTGAAATGATGAATGATAGAGGAATAGATGTGTTATGTGTAAATGAGACGAAACGAAAGGGAAAGGATGCCACTGCACATGGCATGTATACCGCTTACTGATCTGGGGTAGACGAGACCGAGCGGGCATGCCAGG
Source organism: Parnassius orleans (assembly GCA_029286625.1). Lineage (NCBI taxonomy): Eukaryota > Metazoa > Arthropoda > Insecta > Lepidoptera > Papilionidae > Parnassius > Parnassius orleans. The sequence goes on along the minus strand of JAGSMP010000488.1, from coordinate 151,912 downwards.
GAGTCGGTGTCATCCTTTCAGAAAGAATGGGTCAATGTGTGAAAGAGTGTGAATGTGTAAGCCCAAGGCTGCTATGGATACGAATGAAAGTGGGCTTAAAAAAGTTGTTTGTACTAGGGGTGTACGCCCCAGATATGTCTAAGCCCACTTATATCCGAGAGCAGTTTTGGGACAAGGGTAAGGATGGTGTTGATGAAATGTAAGGTAAATGAAAATATTATTATGTTAGGAGATTTTAATGGAAGGGTTGGGGTGAAGAGGTCTGGTTATGAAAGGATATTAGGAACGTTTGGCGATGAAAGTATAAATGAGAATGGTGAAGACCTCCTCACCGTATGTGTGGAAAGAATCTTTTGTGACGAACACTTTTCGCCATAAGAGGATTCACATGTTTACATGGAAAGAAGATGATAGAAGCATGATAGATTTCATAATTGTGGATGAAAGAATGAGGAGCGCAGTGGTAGATACAAGGGTTTACCGGGGGTCCAACGTAGGGACGGATCATTACTTGGTCTTATGCCGAATTAATGGTCTATTCAAGCGTTGGCGGCATTGGACATCTTTGTCTACCACTGCGTTACAGTATATAAGAATAGAGAGGTTACAAGATGAAGGTGTGAAAGAGAAGTTCAAATGTAGACTGAGAGAAAAAATATAAGTGGTATGGATGAATTGTGTATGAATGATTTAGACTTGGAGACTGTGTGGTATAATGTCAAGAAAGGTTTGGTGGATGCAGCCATCGAAGTATATGGTGTAACTAAGAGAACGAATGAAAGGAAAAATAATAGGTTGTGGTGGGATGATGAGGTACGGATGGAAGTTGAAGCAAAGAAGAGAGCATGGCTAGATTTACTAGCAACCAAAGCTGGTAATTCTAGCGGTATGATTGATGAGATTGAAAGAAAAAAGGCAGACTTTAGACGTATAAATAAGAGAGTAAAAGAAGTTGTTGAAAGGAAAAAGCAAGAAAGAACGGATAAGAATGATAAAAGGATATCTGATAACTTCCAGGCAAATATTAAAATGTTCTGGAAACTCGTAAAAACTTCCAGGGGAAATTCAATACAGCCTAGATTGAATGCTGCTGAATGATGAAGTCTCTAATTGAAAGAGATGGAAGGAATACTTTGAAAGCGTGTTTATGAGTGAAGAGTCGTCTGAATTAAGTGAAATAGAAATTCGAAAGAAATGGAGAGAGGTAGGAGATAAGTGTAGATGAAATAATGAAAGCAATGAAAAGCATGAAAGCAGGTAAGGCAGCCGGATATGATAGAGTATCACTCGAAATGCTAAGGGCTGGAGAGGAGTGTTGGCGGCCTGCTGTACACCTTGTTTAATATATGTTGGGAACTGAAGCGGGTACCGGAAGACTGGTGCAAAGCCGTTATAGTCCCAATATATAAGGGAAAAGGTCACAGCAGGACTGTAAAACTACCGAGGCATCCCATCTCAGTCCTCAAGGGTGACAACGCATCTGTATTATGATTCTTAATTAAAGATAAATGAAGATGTCTATGGCGCACAGCATCCACTTACCATCAAGTGGATTGTGTGCTCGCTTGTCACCCTTATTCTATAAAAAATTGCCGAATCAGTGATATACGATATTAAAACGTGACGGATTCCGCGCCACGGGTCCTTTATTTGAATACCAGATGTAGCCAAAATTGGAAAATATACAATTTAAAATTTTTGGCTACCCAAACTTTAAGAAGAGACAATTTATTGTTACGTTTTTTAATCACATATTTCATCCTTCACCGAAAAAGGTCCATGTTCAGCAGTGGACTCTTATGATCTGGTGGAGAAAAAGAAGATATGTTTTTAATGTAATTATTTTTTTTACTAAATTACTTTGTGTGTTTTTAAATAGTTATCGCAATGACTAGATAGCACTATATAAACGCTTTTAAAATAAAACTCAAAATTTTGTAAATCAAATCGAAGCTAAGCATAATGTAATACACTTTGTCATATTACGAAAATACGTAATATATTTTTGAGGAAAGTTTATCGATATAGATGATTCTCATTTTTTTGAAGATAAACTTCTTTAGCGGCGTTTAAATTTTGACAATGCAACGGAAGTAACACAATAAGTACGTCAGTATTCACAACTTATTACAACATGATAATGATATCTAGTGTTAACTATAGTCATGATTCATCTTTATTATGACTATTTTTATGTAATTTGACTTTTAATATTTGTATTATCATGTACATGTCGCAGCGAACTAGCTTAATTAGCCTTTCGATTAACAGTCTAGCCATTTTACTAAGCGGTGCCATTCGTCGAGTGTCGAACATTGTAGGCAATATCAGCGACAGTAGGTAAAGGTGCGGCTGGGGTGGCCTTTGGGCCACCCAAAAGCCGTTTCGTTGAATGAAATTAATAGGGTGACCATGCAATGTAATGTCACGGGTCTGTGCCAAATCATGTGCTATTTGCTGTATTATATAAATGTACGCGTCTTTAGGGTAGCCCAAGGGCCACCTCAGCTACACCTTATCGTCTTGTTGCTGATATTACAAGCTAGGTGCAATGTCGTATTCGACGCATCGGCTGAATATCATTCAGGCCGCTAATTGAACGGCGCTGTTTTGTTAAATGGTTGGGCTAATTAAGCTAGTTGGCTGCTACATATACTTATAGTTATGACAAGTCTTATGAATATGTAATTATTCTTATAATAATTAGGCAAAGGCATGCATCATGCGCATTGTTATTGTTCAATAAAGTGATCAAGAAATAAATTTTTGCTGTTATTTGTTTCGTGCTCACTTCCTTATATTACCATTGGATGAGTAACTGCGCATATTGAAAAATCTTCATTATAATGCAATTACTAACAGTATATTACATATAAGCAAGGAATCATTTTTTTAAATATTTTTATGAATGACTTTGTGATTGCAGATAAGCTAGCCGCCTATCACTTATTTCACAAGTTTCTATCTAAACTCATATTTTTGCGTGTTTCGAGAAGTTCGCTGCTCTTTGCATTCTGCCTTTATTTAACCCTGGTATTACAGGCGTGATACTATATATTTAATGATGTCTTCTTGCGTTTACTAAGATTGAAAACGTGCAATAAAATATCTCATCCCTCTTAGATCACAATATAATATAAATTTTGCTAAGTTATTGAAACTATGGCATAGAATATACTCTATAATTTATGTATATTTTAACCACTATGTGGAAAGTTATTCTGAAGTTATCGCTGGATACATTAAGTTAAGTAAATGACAATCCATTGTTACCAACATACATACTTTCAATAGATAACATTCAAAGTTACCGCTTTGTTCTAGCTCTACATGAACAGTCGCATCCGAAATTTAGCTCGGTTACAAGGATTGAATTAAAATAATTTAAGCTTACATTGTCCAAACTCAGTTTCTTAGTGGAATTTTCTCCGTTTTCTCCGTGAAAAGGCTTGTTAAATTTATCTATTATTCAAACGCTAATTATTTGGAGTAAATCTACGAAAAAAAATTTATATAAATTAAACTAAAATTAATCTACTTCATTCCCTATTAAAATACTTGACTCAATACAACGCAAAAAGTTTTCATTATGTTGCAAAATATGATACTTATTTAATAAAATTTTCCTTTAAACCTATTGGTGTTTTAGAAATAAATCCTTAAAAACATATTTTCCTGTTTAAATGTGAATGAAGTTTTGAGTTAAATTGAAAGGAGGCGTCATTGACTATATGTAAAATAATGTTTGGTTTTTTATTGATAAATGTGCAGTGTTTAAATTAACTCGATTGAGTAATCTGCTACTGATCTAGTAACCTCAAACCGTTGGGCGTAAAAATCGTACATTTGTGAACACTATAACTTTATTTGACAGAGTTTGCAGTGTTACCAATGTACGCAAAATAAAGGATCAATATGAAATTCTCTAATCGAAGGTACCTAGTAAAATATCACCTGTACACCTATATACAACTTAGAAAAAAAAACTGGTATAGCATGCACCCGCGGACGGTGCTCCGACTGAATGACGGACGAGACTCTGGTTACAGAAAGATATATAAATCTATCTAATATTTTGGGTTTAGATCATGAAAAACAGCAGTCATAGGGCGAGAAGTTCGGCGGTGCGTTCATCAACCCACTTGCTCAGCGAATGGAGTATAAGCAAATCATCTCGGTAATGCATGCCAGGTTGTATGTTAATGAAATCTTAATATTGTTCTTTGAAAAGCCTATAAATAGCACAGTAATAAACTCATGAATTAATATTAAATGCCGTATAATGGCGGTGTAGGAGAGTTTTACTAACCCAGATTATCATCCGGTGGGTATTGTGAGAGGCGACAGAGAGAAACTGAAACAGGAGATGAACAGCGGCATATTTCTTGGTAATAGCTCAAAACAATAAAAAACTGCGGTTGCCAAACCGTCTTCCAGGCAACTATGCCAAATATCCATATGAGATAACTAGCTGTGAAAACCCGCTTCGCTGGGTTATTTTTTGTCGAATATTTATTCATGTATGTATATTTTATTAAATAAGTTATTTTTTAAATTAAGAACATGCGATTTTTTTGTATAGTATTAAATTTTTCTTCTTACTTACATATTTTTTATTCACTATACAAAAATACTTTACAGATAGTCATTTACTGAATACGTATAATACAATACATTCTTATACACTAAATTTACTGTCTTGTGTTCTGGTGCATACACGAATTTTTTTTTTCTGTCCAACGCGCGAAAAAGCTACATAGAGTTAACCATGAAAAAAATTGGTTGCCTGTAAAGTCGGTATACGGGCGAAAGTTTTACGTGACAACGACTTTGAGTGGTAAAATAATTTTATTATGTCTGTCTCTCTCGCTCTTAGGCGGGCTAACCATGCCCGAGTGGAAGGGACGCGTGCCTCTCACTCGCTCTCATTGTGAGCGCATAACGAGCGGAGCGTAACGCAGTTTCTTGAAGTGTCACCTGGCAAACCATTTATAAGACGTTGTCACGTCAAAACAGGATTCTCCCAAATTCACTCCATAATATTGGAACGTTCGACCTTATGCATTATTAATAGTTATACTACACGCTAATCGTAGAGGAAACAGTCACCGTTTGGAACAGAATGGTAAATCATTTGAAATTAATGGAATTCTTGGTATAAAAACAGATTTTACTTTTCCTTTGCCAGTTAGAATTACTGCCTCAATAATGTTGTTGAGAAGTTTTTTTATTCATAATTTGTACCGTTACATAATTTTGGCGAATTAAGATTTCGTAATAATATGACTGTTGATCCAATTTTTAGCTTCAATACATGCAGAGGCATACCAGGCGGATCCAGTGAATTTAAAAATTCTGTTGGAAAGTTCACACTTTCGTCATGATTGAACACAAGACAGTAAATTTATTGTATAAGAATGTATTGTAATATACGTATTCAGTACATGACTACCTGTAAAGTATTTTTGTAAAGTGAATAAAAAATATGTAAGTAAGAAGAAATATTAAAAAAAAATAACAAGAAAAATCATGTGTTTTTAATTTAAAAAAAATAACGCATTTAATAAAGTATACACACATGAAGCTAGTTATCTCATAAGGATATTTACCATAGTTGCCTAGAAGACGGTTTGGAAACCGCAGTTTTTTATTGTTTTGAGCTGTTACCAGGAAGATGCCGCTGTTCATCTCCTGTTTCAGTTTCTCTAGTTGTTGAGAGTGCTATACTCGAGGTTGTCGAGGAGTATGTTTACCTATGACAAAAACTCAGACTAGGAAAGTCCAACGTCGACCGAGAGGTCAATCGACGTATTTAACTCAGCTGAGCAGCGTTCGGGAGATTACAACATATCTTCTCGTCAGTTATACCTCAAAACTTGAAAACAAAATTATATAACTTGTGCGTGTTGCCAGTGATGACATAATATGGATCTAAAACGTGATTCTTCACTGCTGGCCCTGTGATGAATCTCAAGGTCGCTCAGCTAGCTATGAGCTGGCTACGCTCGGGATTTGTCTACGTGGTAGGCTTAACTTTTGGGGGAGGTTTATGTGCAGCAGTGATTTGTGAAGGGTTGTAATGATGACGATGATGATGATGAGGAGGATAATAATTAATAAAACCAGTAAAGTGCGCCACGTATAATGTAGGGTTCAATAGTTGCCCGTCACAATACGTGAATTTAGAAGGGTCCTAATTAACCTTGTCATAAAATGATATTTAATCATTTAGCCATCTGATAAAACTGTGATAAACATCTGATAAAAGTGTGCCAGTCATACATTAATGATGATATTTGGGTCATTATACTGGAAATAGTCTATTAAATATTTTATAATACAATTGATCATCTTCAGTGTGATTGACCGTGTGTACGAATTTTATAAGTCTATGTTATTTTTGATGAAAATTATTATTGCAGATAAAATACCTTTCACATTTATTTTAGTCTCGGATTAAATTAAACAATATGGTTATAAACAATAATGTATAATGCTTTTCTATAAAAAGCTGCAAGAAATTTTAAATCACGGACCTCTGGTTTGTTTTACTATTCACTTTATTAGCGAAAATCAAGATGGACTGATCTCAGAGTTATATATTTAATAACAAGTACTAAGCGCAATATTTTTGACACCATAATGTTGTACTTTCCTGATTAATGTCTCATGATGGACACAATCGAAAGCCTTGTAAAGATCACAAAAAATACCTAAGGCGTCTTGTGAACTCACCCAGGCATTAAAAATATATTTCATGAGCTCAAAACCTGCGTCAGTCGTTGAGCGACCCCTTGTGAAACCAAATTGATTTTTATGGAGTAATTTATTTTTATTAAAAAAAAATTACAATTGATCTAAAATTATCTTTTCAACATTTTTACTGAGAGTTGGTAGTACAGAATTAGGTCTTAAATTAGCGGGGTCCAACGTACTTCCAGATATAAATAAAGGTGTTACTTTATTATGTTTCATTAAATCAGAAAATACACCAGAATCGACACAAGTATTAAAAATAATAGCAAGATGAGGTGCAATTAAATCTATTATGCACGCGATAACTGTAACGGGAATCCCCCATAAATCTTTTTCTTTACATCAATGGTTTTCAAGTATTTTGCAATATCTTGCGGTAATAATTTTTCAAATCTAAATTCTTTAAAACAGGTATTAACATTCTGTTTGAGTAATGACTTGGCGACAGTTGGAGAAGTATTCAATGACTCTGTTGTCAAGATAGGAATTTCAATGAAATATTTCTCAAACACCGCTGCGACTTTTTGATTTGATCTAGTCAATTCATTATTAATTTTCAATTGATAATTTGTGTTACGAGGTTTGTCTTTACCGGTTTCGCTATTAATTATACTCCACGTCGTTTTAATTTTAATTTTAGCGATCTTAATTTTGTTGCTAATATGTAAAGATTTACTGTGGAGCACACTCTCTTAAACATTTAATAGTAATTTTTGACATATTCTCTAAAAGTATAGGAAAGATTATATGATCTTTCATGGTAAAGTTCATATAATCTTCGTCTGCTCTTATGAATTCCTACTGTCGCCCACTCATTAAATGCCTTGCGATTGTTACTGGAGAATGTTTTAGAAGTAAATGTTTTATTAAATTCATTGCTTATAAGGGTAAATAATACTCCATATAAAAAGTCTGCCTTGTTCTTATAAGAAAGCTAAGTAAGGTTTTTTATCTCCAGGCGTTTTGCATTGATCGGCAAAACAAACACAATTTTCTTAATTTCCTGTTTTTTGTGCATATATGGAAATGAAACCAGTTGTTCACAGAGATCTTAACTAAATTTTTGAATTCTTAATTTGTTGATTGGTACAACATTTGTACGAATATTATCAATACAAGTTGTACTACACCCTGCAATACGTATAGCTTCAAAGAATAAATTATCCAAATTGTAGGATTTGAACAATGAGCAAAATTTAATACTGATGGAAGAAGCTTCCAGGAGATTGATATTAAAGTCTCCGAATACTACAAGAGATTTATTCTGCTTATTAAGCTTAACTAAAACTTCTTCCATAATTTTTTCAAAGGCATCATACCTCTAACATGGGGTCTGTAAACACTGATAACAATGAGGTGTTGTAATCTTTCAACCAATGTTCAGTAGTACATAAAATATGTATATGGTTACTATTTAAAAATAATTCAATTTCTAATTCTTTGCCTAACATGCCTTGTATATTTGATGCACCAAGTTAATACAGTTTTTATTATTGCTATTTTGTGAATTTACACAGTTAAGTATTTGTGATTTGTATTCTAAGCTATTTAAATTATCTTTGCTAGAGATTACCTCTATTGTCTCATTATCTAATTTAAATTATATGCAACTGATTCCAAATCAATTGTAAATATATTTTGCTGTTCAATAGAAGCAGGTATTAAGGTAGCCAAAAATTTGGCTGGGTTAAAATAAAAATAATATGATAGCGTATTTGCCACCAGTCTTTTTTTGCTACCTATCTCTTATCAAAAACTTCTTAGTTAAATTATTAATATAAACCAAATGAAATTTATCATTATAATTCTTACAATTAAATGTCAAATTTAAATAATTATTACATGTCAAATTATTCATTATTAAATTTAAATTATATCTTAGTTTATTTTCATGCGGCTAACCCTCTTTGTAAGGTAATGTAAACAAGATAACTTTATGCATATTTAAGTTATTAAGATTTTCATTATATTTTAATAATTGAATCTTGTTCACATTGCCTGTTGTTAAGTTAAAATTTTATTCATAATATCACTCAATGATGCTACAGGCATTCAGTAATTACTTATTTGTTGCCGTTTTAAATAGTTATTTAATGAAATTCCCACGTTTTTGCCAATGTCATCACTATACACGATAAATTATTGAAATTATTTCCTAGAATCATTGAAAGTCAGAATCAATGAAAGAGGCTGAGACATAGTAGCTAATCCTGTCCGAACTGCTTTAGCATAAGCTTAACGTTCAAAACGAACAAACAGGCACCGAAGTGTTTCCGTTTTGCTAATTTTGGCATGGGATACTGAAAAATCGTATATTATTTCATTTTCAAAGTGTTGATTTGTTTAACTTACAAGTAGTAGATATTGACTGATATAAGGCTAGTAATATGCAGGTTTGTTTTTCAATAAACGGCTAAATTTGTAGAGGAGGTTCAGAATAAGTAATACAGGCAAATGGTGAAGAAAAATTAATTTAAAAAAACTAAAACATTCTGCCATTTTCATCTTTTAAATTCAAAATGCTTAGTAATGTATTATTTTAGCTGATTTTACTGCGCACGCACATATTTGTAAGGGTCGATCGGTAGGAAAAAACGGCCAAATTTGTAGAGGAGGTTCAGAATAAGTAACACAGGCAAATGGTGAAGAAAAATTAATTAAAAAAAAAAAACTCAAACATTCTGCCCTTTTCATCTTTTTAATTCAAAATGCTTAGTAATGTATTATTTTAACTGATTTTACTGCGCACGCACACATTTGTAAGGGTCGATCGGTAGGAAAAAACGTTGTTGCCCATAAATCAAATTCAATTTGGAATAATTTCAAATAAAAGTAGAAGCCTTATTTACTTGTATTTTCAAAAATTGCGTTAACGATATATCATTATTTATATATTTGAACTTAAGTTTAAAATTCTGCTAATCTTTGATAATTTAAAATTAAAAAGGAAATAAATATTAATAATAACTTAAAAACTATTGATCAAACCTTGATCAAATTTATATGGGACCACATGAAAAGCACCAGCTTTCAAATAAAAAAAGAATCATCGAAATCGGTAAAAAGTTATGAGGAAACACACATAAAAAAAAGGAAAAAAAAACATAGTCGAATTGAGTACCGTCTCCTTTTTGAAGTCGGTAGAAAAATAACCATGTATAATAAAAGAATGGACTATACATTAACATTTTAAAAGAACTTTTATGACCAGAATTTTTTATAGTATAAATAATACGGGAAAGAACACCTTCTTACAGAATACTGGTAAAAAAAGGGAAAAGTCTCTTGTGTCTTGTATGGTAGTTACGAGAATCGAAGACCCTTTTTACTGGTGATAAAATTGCATTTCATATTAGTCCTCAGGAAAACGCATATATTATGTTTTGATTTTGGCCTATATATGGCCCGTATTACCAAGTTAACTGCAGGCGGTGTGCTGGTTTCAACTGGTTGTAACTGTTAATATTAACGAACTGTTCCACAGGAATGGCGGTACATAAAATTAAATGTTTGTTTTAAACAACTGTATATTTTATGTGGCGTTAGTCTTTACAACACATGTATATCCACTTATTATCACACACCAAGACACTTTATCACAATCGTAGTGAACACTTCACTAATTTATTATCATTTAATAGATTTCACAATATACGTCTATACGTTACGACTGTTGACCTACGAATGACCATTTCACTGTCTAGCTTCACAACATTTATAGCAAGAATAAAAATAGGGCTTGGATTTGACTTCCGCAAAAGTCAAATGCATGGTCAATAACAAAGCAGAGTATTTACCAACCGAATGTTATTGGAAAATGTACAAAATGTCAACAACTCGACCATCCGTTTATCAACGAGTCCCTCGTTGCAATTTTATGTCTACATTGACAATTAAGTAATTTAGTTAGTTCATAATCATATATAATCATAAATTTAGATATAATACAAAAATTATATAAATTTGTAATAACACAGTTAATCTACTTATTACTATTATAAGTTAATCTAATTACTATTATTATTATGGGATATTTATGAAGTATTCTCATTTGGTTGGGCTGAATAAATATATAAAAGAAATATAGTAAATAAATATACATAAATATAAATGTATATATATTAAATATAAAAACCCAACCAAATGTAAGCCCTCGGCAGGGGAGACCAAACGGCCGAAGGTTCGGGGGAAAAGGAAAGAAACCGGCGGACGATGCGGGCGGTGTCGAGGAGCACCGCCTTCTGCATTTGAGCACGGAGCGGTCCTTCACGGAGTCCCAGTCGCCTCAGATGGCCCGAGAGGCTGACCGGGATTAGCCCGTTCGCAGAAACGACCACAGGAATAATTTCGGCCGGCAGACCACCCCACATGTCGGTCACCTCGTGAGCCAGGTCTAGATATTTTGTCAGCTTATCTGTTTCGGCTTTCACGAGGTTCTCGTCATAAGGAATGGTAATATCGACCAAAAATATCCTTGACTGTGCCCGGTCCATCAGCACAATATCAGGCTTATTCGCAAGAATAGTCCTGTCTGTGATGATGGCCCGGTCCCAGTAGAGCCTGGCGCGGTCATTTTTGAGCACGGCTTCCGGCAAGTACTTATAATATGGCATTTTCCTATCCACGAGACCGTATTTCAGAGCGAACTCCTGGTGTAGAATCCTGGCTACTAGGTTGTGTCTGTGCAAATACTCAGTGTTAGAAAGCGCCGAACAACCGGAGATGACATGCCTAAGTGACTCGCCGGGATGGCGACAAGCTCGACAGATGTCGACGGCGCCATCCTTTAGGATGTATCTCCGATAATTGTTGGTCTTAATAACCTGATCCTGTATCGCACAGACAAAACCCTCGGTTTCCCAAAGAGGTCATCGAAACGTAGCCAGTGGAGGAGGCGACTGTTCACGAAAGGCTCATGTAGAGCCTTGTAGAACCTCCGTGGAGCTCCTTCTCCTTCCATACAGTCTCCCGGTCGGAAATGCACTGTACTGCTGGGTCTTGCCATTGCTCGTTGGCTAAGGATAGAGGAGTAAGCCCTTTATTACACGAAATGACGTCCCTGTAGAATGGATCATCCGATCTCGCCAGAAAGTAATTACGGAGGCTGCACAATTCGCGATTATGCATGGTGAGAGCGCTCAAATAGCCGCGCCCACCATGTTTCCGCGGCAAATACAGCCTCATTACTGACGATCTCGGGTGATGCATCCTGTGTGACGTCATAACAGTGCGGACTTTTCTATCCAGAGCGTTCAGTTCGGTCTGAGTCCACCTGAGTATGCCGAAGGTATATATGAGGACAAGTATGACCCAACCGTGCGTGTGTCTTATTCATACCCGACAAAAGACTGTTGAGCACTTTTGTCAAGCGTGCATAAAACACCTCATCGATACCTATGTTCTGTGACATACCCAGGTATCGGTGTATGTTTCAACCAGGGAAAGGGTCCTTATGTTGATGGGCATAGATAAGTCTATGCCCTCAGAGTTAGCAACCCTACCCCTTTCGACATGGAGGACCGCACACTTATCCGTCCCCAGCTCCATTCTAATAGAATTGCTAAAATCACAAGTGATGTTTAGCAATTCCACAAGATGTGAGCGACTGGAGGCGAATAACTTGAGATCATCCATATAGAAAAGGTGGGTCACTTTGTACCTCCTTTCCGAAGCTGAAATCCCCTCCCAGAACCCTCCAGTAAGGTACTGAGAGGGTTTAGAGAGAGGCAGAACCAGATTGGACTCAGACAATCGCCCTGGAAGATACCCCTTCTTATCCTTATGTGGTTCTCCGCAGCCGTCATCCGCTCGCCTAGATGACAAAGGATCGTACTCCACTGCTCCATACACTGCCCGAGGAAGTCTCTAATTGTACAATCAACCTTGTACAGCTCGAGGACCCTCTTCAGCCATGTATGAGGCACCGAGTCGAATGCCCTTTTGTAATCTATCCAGGCGGCGGAGAGGTTCCGACGGTTGCGTTTAACCACCTTGCCAATGACCGCGTCAATGAGGAGTGGTTCCTTGGTTCCACGTCCACCGCTCCGACATCCATTTTGAGCGCGTGACATCACCTGATTTGCGTTCAGGTGACGAGTGATTCTCGCGCTCAAAATGGATGTTATTGTCTTGTATATAGTAGGTAGACACGTTATGTGGCGGTATTTGCTCGGGTCTGTGGATTCCCGGTCTTTAGGAACCAAATGAGTGATCCCAGTAGTGAAGAGGCTCGGGAGTGACTTTTGGTCGAGAGCCTCTTGAAACTGTCGGGCGAGCACAGCGTGACACACCACGAACCCCTTCAGCCAGTAGTGATGCAGTCCGTCGAGTCCCGGACTTTTCCATTTCGGGGCCCTACGGACTGCCTCAGCTACGTCATCCGGCGTTATGATAACGGGGTCCATGGGCGTAACACTCGCACACTGATTCGCCACAACTTCCGTCCAAGGGCCCTCGCTGTGGTTTACGGGCTCTGACCACAGGCCGCGCCAGAATGCGATAGTGTCGGCCTGATTCGGTGCTGAGCCCGTTCCACGTACCATCGGCCGCTCCAATGATTCATAGAGCCTCTTCTGATCACTCTGGAAGAGACGATTCTAGTTGAACGTGTCGACCTCTCGGTATATCGCCGAATCCGCTTCCCCAAGCAGCGATTCTCTGCTTCAGGTCGTCTATGTGCTCCGTCAGTTTTGCGTTATATCCGGCTGGGAAAACTGATATTTGTCCCAGCAAACGCCATCCTGACGGTGCGCACAATTCTCGGTCTATTATTACCCGACCTGAAGCTTGTCAGTCTGCCGATGAGGGTTTGCCTTTGCGATACGGTCCTCAATTTTTCTCCAGGCTGGGATGGCGCTACTTTGTCTAGTAGCGCGTCCAGCCGTGGGAAATGGCGCCAATAATACGGCAAACTGCCATTGCGGCGCCAAAAGAATTGAGTCCGTCTCGCAAAGGTCCCGGCTTGCTTCCAAATAGGTCACCAGCATTGGGTTGAGAGCCCTCACGACAGCCCGATTCCGCTTGCTTAAGGGTATGCGAAGTCGCGGTCGATTTTCGAGAGGCGTACTGCGCGTTTCCAAAATAGCCTATTCCAATATGCTCTTCATTTCCTCTAGCTTGTGGGAGACTATTTCATCATCGTCTGAATTAACCACAACTGGAATATCTACGGCGGTATCCACGTGCGCAGGTTGCTCTGCAATTAGTGGCACCGCATTACCAGCTGTAGCATTTTCATCCGATGAGGGAACAGCCTCACGTCGTAGTCGTTCGAGTTCGGCGTCACCAAATATGTTGGAGCGCAGGATGTACCGAACTCGGTCTGCCAGGTTTTGCTCCGTTACATGAACAGATGGCTCCAGCTCTGCGAAAAGCGATGCATCCGAGCCCGATACACTAACATTCCAGTTTCTTCCCTTTGCCTAAAATACGCTCGCAATGCGTTTGCGTTCATAATTTGCGTCCAACGCATGCGACGTGTTCCACTAGCGGCGGGTGCCGCTTGCCGAGTCCGAGAAGGCCCAGCCGATACCAAGCCTCTGGTGGGGATGATGGATGCGGGCGGCTACTAGGTGGTCTTGCAGCCCCCCGCGCTTGGCTGGCGACCCGCCTGCTGTCGCGTCCAGCGCCAGCTCCAGACGCACCCTGGCGACCTCCAGGCAGCGGCCCTTTGCGCACTCTTTTTTTTTCCATCATCCATTTTTGGGCGTCAATTAACGGGAGACGCCCAGGCCCGGCACCGTTTCATGGTTCGGCCATATGCACAAACGGACCTTTGCACCCTCAATTTTGCCTAGGCACGGCGCTCACACCTTTTGGCAGGGCGCTGACTGACTGCACCGACGTAGCAGTTTTGTCACTTAACTGTTACGTCAGCGGGAGATGGGGTCGTCACTTCCCTACGCCTTTTTATTTTAATTTATTATTATTATTATTATTTTCTTTTTCTCAAGATTGTCTAAGATCTTGGTTTTTGAGAAATGCTCACGGCCTAAGCCAAGTGCGCATCCCTTTCGGAATCAAAATTTGAGGTGTCTTCTTGCAAAAATTTTCGGACAATACGGCAAGTGTTGAGGATGGCTGATTTTTGAATGGTAATATAACTATTTTCAGGAAGATCTAATATTTTAAGGGAGTGGGACAAACATTTCGGGATCACACCAGTACTGGAGAGCACCAGCAGCACAATGTATAGTTTGTTCATTTTCCAGATTCTAGTTACTTCTTTTAGTTCCGTGTATTTATACATTTTTTCAGTAATGGTTTTTTGTAGATTATGGGTATTTGGGATCGCAATATCAATTAGGTATACCATTTTATTTAATTTGTCGATTAAAGTTATATCCGGTCTATTGTAATGAATTGTTTTATCGGAGAGAATAGCTCTATCAAAGTACATTCTGTGACTGTCACTCTCCAGAACAGGTTTAGGGGTGTATTGATAGTATGGCAATAGTAGTTGGTTCGGGATTAAATTGTATTTATTTGCAAGCTTTTGATGAACGTAATTAGCAACCTGGTTATGCCGGTGGGTGTAATCAGTTAGTACTAGGCTGGGACACGTACTGGTGATATGTTGTATAGTTTCAGGTTGGCAGTGACATTTTTTTACAGCTATCTTTCTGCATGTTTGCGTCTTTTAATGTAATTTTTTTTTAGTTTCCTTCGAAATCCTTCGGTTTCGGGAAAAAGATAACCTAGTTATAAACATTTATTTGAAGCCAGCTACGTGAGGTTGTTTTAAATCGTGTGCATGTTTTTTTTACTTATTATAAGCCAGTGCTTGACCACAATCCCACCTGGTGGTAAGTAGTGATGCAGCCTTAGATGGTAAATCGCACTGTCTTAGTGTAACAAAAACCTATTCATTCTTGCCTTGAAGACGCCCAGATTGTAATCGGACGGAAAGATAGACGCCGGCAAATTATTCCACTCCTTTGCTGTATGCATTACAAAAGATGGAGCAAACCGTTTGGTTCTAATGCGTGGAATATCGACAACAAAGGGGTGAAGACCCGCCGACCGTCTGGTTGTCCGATGATGGAAAGGAGAGGGAGGAATTAAAGCGTGTAATTGCTGCGCACACTCACCGAAATGCATCCTATAGAATACCGAGAGATTGGCTACTCTGCGCCTGTGCTCGAGGCTGACAAGATTGGTTTCAACCAAATCAAGGTCACCAATGAGCCTCTTAGCACGTCTCTCCACTGAGTCCAACGCTGAATGAGGTGGCATTTTACAGCACCAGCCCATATGTGACAGCAGTACTCCCTGCACGACCGGACTAGCGCTTTATATAAGGTAAGAAGCTGCCCCGGCGTGAAGTGCCGCCGCACCCTTGCAATGACACCAAGTTTCCTTGCGGCTGCTTTGGCTCTGGACTCAATGAACCACCCATAGTTGAGTTTCGGAGAAAATTCAACCCCTAACAACTGAAGGCGGTCAGTGTACTCCAAGGAAACATTCCGGAAAGTAGGAGTCAAGGTGAGCGGGCTCCTTTTAGCGGTGAAAAGACACACTTGTGTTTTGGAGGCGTTAAATCTCACGAGGTTGGTATCGTCCCATTTGGAGAATGCCTGTAGTGTGAGAATCACATGTTCAACCATAGCCTATCTTTCTGACTGGATTTGATCCCAACTGGCCCGTGCACCTGGTTGGTATCTCTCCACAACTGTGCTGTCGTCTGCATACCCATAGATACCTGGAATGAGCAGATCATTTATATGCAACAGAAAGAGAGTTGCGGAAAGAACGGACCCCTAAAGAACACCGGCGTTAGTCGCCACAGCATCGGATGAGCAACCATCGACGACGACCCGGAGAGACCGTTCACTCAGAAAGTCCTTCATCCAGGCAATCAGGCCAGGGAATAAACCGTCGGCGAAAGCTTGCCCAATAGAGTAGCGTGCCAAACCCTGTCAAAAGCCTTCGAAACATCGAGGGAAACAGCAAGTGCTTCACCACTGTTCTCAGGGGCTTCGCCCCATATGTGAGTGGCATACGCTAGAAGATCCCCAGTTGATCGATTTCGGCAAAACCCGTACTAGCGATCACTGAGGAGATCATTGTGCTCTAGGTATGCTATGAGGTGGGCGTTCAATATACGCTCCATAATCTTGCAGAGTATGGAGGTAATTAAAATTGGCCGATAGTTGGCAGGTGGGTACGGCTACCTTTTTTTGGCACAGGCTGCACATTGGCCAGCTACCAAGATTTAGGCATTATTCGGCGGAACAAGCGTGTCAAGACAGGAGACAACTCAGGTCCACAGGCCTTTAGAACTATAGCTGGTATACCATCAGGTCCACTAGCTTTGTTCACGTCTAGACTTCGCAAGGTTTTAAGAACCTCCTTGTTGCTGATACGGACCTCTGACATAGAGGTACCGTAATGAGTTAATTGAGATGGTACGCTGTTGCTACTGTCCAGACGCGAATTGCAAGCAAAAAGAGAAGCAAATAAATCCGCTTTCTCCTTAGGCGCATGCGCCAGTTAGCCATCTGGTTTTACCAGCGAAGGCAGTGTAGACCGGCAGAAGTTTGTCTCGACCGCTTTGGCGAGAGACCAAAAAGCTCTACCGCCAGATGGTTTGACAGAGAGCTTTGTACCGATGTGTTTAATGCGGTCGAAACTGGCTTGGCGAAATGCCTTTTTGCAGGACTTGGCGGCTTGGTTAAAGGCTCTCGAGCATCGACCCAGGATAAGTACGCCATATGCTTGTGCTTTTCAGCACGAGCGCACTCAGTGTTGAACCATGGGCGAGCTTTACCACCAATGGGCACGTCAGCAAAGGGGATGAAATACTGCATCGCTTGACGTATCACATCGGTTATGGCATCCGCGCAGCTCGACGGGTCTTCAGACGAGAAGCAGACCTGCCGCCAAGGATAAGATGCAAAGAAATGCCGCATCTCATCCCAATCTGCTGACTTGTATCGCCACACTCGCCGCACACCATAGAAATCGTAGTTAGGTGGGGAATATAACGAAACAGATTTCACCAGACAGTGGTCAGAAGTAACCTGAACATCGTACCTGTATGAATCGGTCGTCAGCAGAAGGTCGAGGCAGTTGGCTGTGTGCCCATCCACATCAGGTCCCCTAGTAGCTTGTTGTACCAGCTGGGAGAGCCCCAGCGACAAGGCAAAATTCCACGCCTCTCTCCCAGCGTGGTCGATCTTCTGGTATGGGAACAGCCAGTCCTGATGACAGGCATTAAAGTCCTCCAGAAAAACCAACCATGTCTACCATGTAATTCTTTACTACGCCAATTTGATAGCTTTTCTTTTTCATGATCAATTACCGTAGTAGATCTATTGCCTTTATTACTTAAATTAAGAGGGGTATAATTGATATCGGACTCAATAACTGCTTTATGTAACGGACTATTAGCTGATTTTTCATACAAGAAAGATTGCAAGTTTTTGATTTGCCCTTCCCATAACCTTTTAAGATCGATCAGACTCCTACCCCCTATGGCTCTCTTTATCGTAAGTCGTTCAATTGCCGATTTAGGATGCAAATGTGTTTAGTTATTGTAGTCCTAGTTTTTATTTCAAGATTTCGTATATCTGTGGCTGACCATTTAATAACTCCGAAAGAATAGGTAAGTATTGGGATGGCAAAAGTGTTAATAGCTTTGAATAAATTTCTAGAATTAAGTTGCTTTTTACAAATTAGTTTCAACCTACGGAAATATTTATTACTAAGGTCCTTTTTAATAGCAGTATAGTTTATACATCTTCCTTCACGCAAACCTAGATATTTATATGTATCATTTTCATCCATCAATGTAAACATATCGTATTGACTTTCTGTATTACTATTGACTCTACCTTTATGAAGTTTAAGTGTTTTGCATTTATCTAATCTGAAGCTCATGTTTATATCTTTACTAAACTCAGCTGTAATTTTTATGAGGGTGTTCATTTCTTTTCTGATTTGGCAAAAAGTTTTATATCATCCATGTACATTAAATGATTGACATAGGCGTCTTTAGTTAATTTGTACCCATGGTTGTTTTTGTTGAGCAAAGAAGATAAAGGATTAAGAGCCAGACAAAACCACAGTGGGCTCAATGAATCTCCGTGGAAAATGCCATTAGCGATTGGTATATCTTCTGTGACTATAGTCTTATTGCCGTCATTAAGGTGTAGTTTAGTTTTCCACTTGCTCTTAACTCCTTCCAGGAAAGAAATTATATCCGGGTTGATTTTATAAATTTGCAAAACTCGTATGAATTGTGTAAATCTAGCCACATCTGCGCGCAAGATAGATATATATATTTCTAATCTGATTTGCCAAGCCAGTGTATTGTTAAATGAATTTCGCTTTTTTAAGGGGCCGTTTGAAATTTTGTATCCTAATTTTTTTGAGATAACTAAAGCTGAGCAATATATAAGGGTATGAATATGTAGTAACTCAGTATCAATACTATAGAATTTTGGTAATATATGACTATTGAAAATGTTTAGTAAACTTATTTTTATTTATTTATTTACTTATTTATTAAAATTTATATTAAATAAACATTATATACTTATGTATATTGAGTATACAAGATATTATTGATATTGGTGTCATTTTAAAGGGAATATCATTTACTATTATCCAGTATATATTATACATTTCTTGTAAAACTCGAAATAAAAAATAAATACGATGTTTTTGATATTTCATTTTTAAGCGTTATTTTCAGCCTTTATTTTTAATTTGACCAATTTTCTTTTAACATAATTAAATTTTGAATTCTTTGAGTCTTATGAGAATATTTTTTATTTGAATGTAGCTATAGTAGTTTTTCAGTAGTAATCGTTTTTGTTGAGACAATTTCATATCATAGCATGGTTTCAAATTTATGTTATTTAATTTCTGTAAATAATCTGGTTCTTGTATTTGATTCATTTACACTTCTTTTGGCTTCTTGTTCTTCCCCTTTCCTTTCCCACTACCGTTTCGTTTTTTCATTGCTTTTCCAAATAGTGTCACTTTTCGGCTTACTGCATCTTTCTTCATCGAATATTTTATTTCCATTCTTTTAAGGTTCTTTTTCTTAAGTAGCTATTCGAATATCCTTAAGTCTCACATTTTTACATGTTTTTATAGTAAAAGTTTTTGCCACTAGATCTTCCCGGTTGATGAAATCTGTATGTTCCATAGTATCTACTTTATAAGGTTTCGGTTTTTTCCTTGCAGTATCAAAATATGAAGCCCATTGAGTAGGACTCCATACAATGATTTTTTTTAACTTCTGACTCGATTTTAGCATGAACAGAATCGACAGGCATATATGTGTGGCCCGGAAGAAGATAATTTATTTGAATTATTTGCAAATTGTCAGATTTCAGTAAGAAATAATTCAATGCTGATAAAACGACTCAATTCTTGTTTTGCCCTGTACATGAATCGCAATACAAAAGCTCAGTTTGAACACCTCGTTTATCCAATTCCTTAATTAACATTACAGGTATTAACAAAATTTTATTTTATTTTTTGTCAATGTTATAGTGAAGGAGGATTTCAAATAATTTGTTTTGGAATCATAACATTACAGGCTCATCAATAAAATATTTTTATAAACATTTATAATTATTTTCTAAAATTCTATATAAAAGTGCAAAAATAAGCGCATAGTTTATGTAGATAATATTTTTACGAGTACATAAAAATTCTCCACGGATATTTTAAACAACTGAGAAAATATGATTAGTAATTCTTTTAATTTAAAAGAGCCATTGTTTAAAAATCAGTTGGAAATCTAATTTTCTCAATAGTTATAAAAGCAATTTCATGGTTTTATCGCCGATCTTGTTGTGAAATATAAGCGTAATTAAGGTACTAAGCTGTTGCCAACCTCTTCTTGGCGTTGTGTCAAACGCTTACCTATAGTCGTAAATTTGAACAATCAACAATCGAGTCCAGATTTATAAGACAGCTGGAATAGATAATATTTAATAGTCATATTTTAACGTTTACTTTACATAGGCATCTTTTACTGGAACATATTTGAGTCGCTAATCAGCAAATATCATAGAACAACACGGGCTGCTACCTGAGGGAAGTAGCCATAGCGTTTTATAGGCTATTTAAGATTTGGAATTGGAATTCGGCTATAAAAAAAAAAACAAATGAATATTTTGATTAAAGTTATGAGTTTATTAAAAAGATTGAACCTTTCCATTTAGGAATGGAAGACAACATCATTCAAATGACTGACACGGCTAGCTTTACAATACCCCATACGACCAGTCTAATTTTTCAGTACATTTTCGATTGCTTGGGCCTCTATTTCGGCAATGGCAACTTTTATTTCATGTTTCAAGTCGTCAATCGTCTCTAGATGGTTAGCGTAACACTTGCCTTTAACGGCTCCCCATAAAAAAGTCCAACGGAGTCAAATCAAAGCTTCGAGGTGGCCAATTGACATCAGTATTTCGGCTGATTATGCGATTTTCGAAAACAGTGCATTGTTCACAGAAAGATCGATTGTTACCTTGACTGTGTGGCACATTGCGCCATCCTATTGAAACAAAACGTCGTATATGTCATCCTCTTCAATTTTGGAACAAAAAATCGCTTAGCATGTCGCGGTAGTGATCGCTATTCACTGTAACGACGTTTCCTTGCTAATTTTCGAAGAAAAATGGCCCAATAATGCTGCCAGACCAAAATCCGCACCAGACAGTTACTTGCGTTTGGATCACTGGTTGTAGATGCATTGGCTTCTACACGATGACGTGTGTATTTTCTGAGCCCCAGATACGACAATTTTACTTATTGACCTATCCTCCGAGGTGGAAATGAGCTTCATCTGCAAAGATGCTTTTTCGGTAAAAATGCTCATCTTCGATCAAGCGGTCTTCGGCCTATTGATCAAACCGAAAATGCATCGAATGGTCATGTGGCTTCAGCTTTTGCGCTAATTGAAGTTTGTACGCATTCATACCGAGATTATTATGCAAAATTCTTTACAAAGAAGTGAACGATGACATTGGACCCCGCTAATTTTAGACCAATTTCTGTACTACCATCTCTCAGTAAATATTTTGATAAAATAATTTTAGATCAATTCTTAATTTTTTTTTAATACAAGTAAATTGCTCCATAAAACCAATTTGATTTTACAAGGGGGTCGCTCGACGTCTAACGTCGGTGTTGAGCTTATAAATATTTTTAATGCCTGGTAGATTTCACAGGATGCCTTAAGTATGTTTTGTGATTTTTCCAAGGCTTTCTATTGTGTTCATCATGAGATTAACAGGAAACTACAACATTATGGTGTTAAAAATATTACGCTTAGACTTATTATGTCATATTTAAGTAACAGAACTAAAAAGTCGTGTTCAATGGTAAAGGTTCCTCCGGATCGGTAGTATCAATGAGCGTTCCTTAGGACTCGATTCTTGGCCCATTCCTATTCTTAATCTATATTGTGAGCAACAGCAGCGATGTTTTCGGTTGGGCACACTGGACGAGTACGTACACGGGTTGTTTTATCCAACAACGATCCAGTTTCATGAACTTGATTCACAAATTGATCCACAAACTGCGTTATTTGCACATCCTTTTTGTAATTTTTTTTTTCGTAAATTTCTTACAGTTTGAGTAGAAGACTCAATACTTTGGAAATAAGTTTTAAATATTTCCCAACCTTGTTCAAGCTAAAAGCGACCCATTTCATAAATGTCAAACATAAAAATGACTTTCTGTCACATCGGAAATGTTATCAAACCTTCCAAACTCAAAATAACCGATAGTTCCAATTTGACGTGGCAGATCTCTTTTTACTACAAAAACTGAACAATTCGGTATTTTTGTAGGCCGTCGATTCAGCCTCGTAACTAGATTTAGTCTTGCAAGCAGTGCGGCTGCCACTAGTTTTATTATACGCATAGGACCACGTGGACTTATACTTTGACAGAGGGGAACGCCTGCATATGGCTACTCCCCTTCGGTCTGCCGTTGGCCCGTGTTGCTCTACGGCAAGTGTATAAAAAGAAATGATTCGAGGACTTGATAAATGTTTCTTTTTTCTTTCTTTCTTTATTCATCGGCCCGTAAATGGTCACTGTTGGAAATGGGCGTTTCCCGTTACGTGTAGGATTTGCATTTATCGTCACGCTTCGCAGGTGGTTTGATGATCGCAGTACCAGACATTTGAGGCTGCTGCCCACCACTCCAGTCTGAGTTTCCAGTCACACGATATTTAATAGCAGTCTAATTATTGTACCAATAAATGGTTTTTAACATGCTTTTATTGGCTTCGCGTGTATCTATTTATCCATCCATCTATGTAAAGGAATGCTGTATTGTATTTTTTTCTAACATGTAGATGGCCGATTGACTTAAAAATTTGCACTATTATCAAGGACCGATGACAACACAATAATTTTATAACTTTATCTTCTGATTCCTGATCAGGATCACAGGGATAAAATAAAATAATTATCAGGAGCATCACAGCTCATGATCAATGCGTGTTGTTTAAGTTTTTTTAAACTCTTATATTATTAATACATACAAGGTGACTAAAAGTATAAAGTGTCGATGCTAGTACGTTAGTGCTGTTATTATAATATACTAGCTGGTTTCCGGCGCGTTGCTGCCACAGAAGAAATAATTGTGGATAAATTGTTTTAAATTTGGAAGAATTATATTGTTTAATTAGGAATGATAATACATTCATCGAAATTGAATGATATAAAACTTTCAAATAAATGTGTTGTTACGATACGCGCGCCACCTACTTTAAGTTAATTATACTATGCCTATAACCTTCGCACAAGTGCAAGTAATAAGTTGACGAAGTTCTACCGCAACCTGATGAACGGTATGGCAGCGCATAAAATACTAACAAACGGACATTAATTTTTAAATATTAGATTATTTGCCTACCAGTCACACATTCCATTATTATAAAAAAAAATTCGTAAGTCCATCGAGAAGTTAAGTAACAATATTTGCAATAAATTTCACGAACAAGAACCGACGGTTGTAGTTCAATAGTTTAAACTTGTGATGTGGTCCGCAAAGCTAAAACTTTGGAAGCTATTGGAACAGGTTATATGTTTAGGAATAGCAAATATTTTGCATTGCGGTAATACTATAGTATTGAAAGAATTATAATTTGTTGTAATTTTAATATTAAATATTATGGTCTGATTAACAAGAAAGTCCAGCCTACTGCTAGATATTAGGACTCATTTATGTTATGATTTTAATATTTTATTTCAGACCCTTCGTCGTTTGATTGTATTTACGTGGTAGAACCACGGTTCTACCACGTAAATACAATCTTTACACTTTATTAAAACTTAAATGTTGGAGCACAAATAGGTCAGCTCGACGGCGGAAGGAGCACACTCTCACAGAATACCAGTGTAAAATGGCAGCTTAATGCTGCTGTGTTTCGTATGGTGAGGTAGACAAACATAGACCCCTTCTACTGGAAACGAGACATCCCATCTTAGTCCTAAGGGGTCGCCTCTGCATTTTGATTTTTTATTGAGGGTAGATGTAGTTGTCTATGGCTCAACAAGCACTTACCATCAGGTGGACTGTGTGCTCGTTCATCTCCAACACCGGAGGAATTGCAGGTGAGTTTTCGGCCTCTGAGAAAAGTATAAGCTCCTTAAGCTGTTCAATGTGTTTCAATAACATTTTGTTAATGCAACATGCATGCTGCGTTAGGGCAGCAACTTGTAATTTTCCTCCTCCAAAATTGTTTTCACAAATCACTCTTATTTTTTTCACCATTGGCTACTATACACTTTTTCAAGTGGAACATTATTCAAGTATGCTTATAATAGTTAAAAATGACAATAGACCAGTGCGATTTCACTTTGCCTGTTACAAGTAAGGGTTTTAAACGTTTAAAATATTTAAAATATACTCTTTACTGAATTAGTAAGTTGACCAATACTTGTCTCTGAGTATACTTAATTTATTATTTATTATTATTATTTACATACTTTTTGTGTTAGAAAACCATAAACGGTATTTATCTAACCTTCAGTGCTTCTGTTATGTTGTGTTATGGCTGGGCTGTGTTATGTAGTGTATCTATGTATTGTTTCTGTAGGCCTTTGACCTCGGCATTGACGGTTGATTTAAAAAACATCGGTCAATCTAAGTTTTGATTATCAACAGGGCATTGTAACGATTTGGTTAAAAGGCCAGGGGAATATTTAAAAATCTAGATATGTAATTAATATATTATAAAAAGTTTTATAAATATATAATTTATAAAATAATAAGAATAATTAAACAATATCGCTTTCTACAACACAGTAATTTATTTCAAATTATCAGCTACTTATGTTACGTACCTCATTTTCCAAGTTAAATTATCGGCTATTATGTGCTTTCAATAGCAATTTGGATCATACTTCGGTAGATATTGATGACTATATAGTAACCTTCAAATTTTTTTCACGAATAATAACTGCCCAATTTTATAAAAGAACAATTAAAATCTCTGTAGAGAACCGTTTGCGCAATTAATCACCGGCGAGAAGGGCGTCTGAAGTGACTCTTAAAATCGTTTTATCATGAAATGTGTACTCTAATAGTGCTAATGATTATAATTATTTCGTCTGAGTTATCAAATTATAATCTACTAATTGGAGTCGAGGTTCTCGAATCAAATAAAAAAAATAAACGAGTTCAATAATTTGCTATGCTCCTTAAAATCATTAAATATATAAAAAATATCCTAGGCATTTAAAGAACAATGGCGAAATAATATGTCAAATATTTTGAAGCGTCTTGAGTTATAGTTTTTAAAGCACGTAATAAAAAAATATATTGCATTTTATCAAATAAACATCAAAACTAGTAAAAGCCAGAATAAAAATCACTACCTTTTTGGAAACATAATTGATTGTAATCAAATGGATATCGCTTCCGTCACTTAGTGTGACCAGTTTATAATTACTTCAGTTTCGTAGTTAAAAATCATTTTCAATTCATCTTGTTGCATCTGGTTTAAGATAAAATAATATAATTATTATTGCGTTTTATATCATTTAAACAAAGGTTACATAAGAATATTAAAAAATATGTAGTATTTTATTATATATTTTTGGAATTCAGATTGTTTAGTAAGAAACAATGTAAATGCTATAGCAACACAATTATGACAATGTGATGACGTTTTCGTTACGTCTCACACACACTGCTCTCGCACCGTTTGTGCTGCCTGTGTTTTGTGTTCTTGGTTTTGCCTATTGATTTCCTTATTTTTATTCGACCTGGACTGCCCCTGGACTTATCCGTTATTG
Source organism: Parnassius orleans (assembly GCA_029286625.1). Lineage (NCBI taxonomy): Eukaryota > Metazoa > Arthropoda > Insecta > Lepidoptera > Papilionidae > Parnassius > Parnassius orleans. Next base: position 125,876 of record JAGSMP010000488.1, on the reverse strand, counting down.
ATTTTCTATTGTGTGAATATTATATTGCGTGCCCAAAGGACTCCGATTCTGCTACACCCGACGACATTGTGCTATTCTCATCTGGACTCCGATTTGTGCCCTATGGTCTTAGGGGTTCTACAAATGGAACTACATTGATTAGAGGCAAGATTAAGTCACGGCATGTAACCCGGAGACAATATTATGTATATATTTTATTAGAAAATAATATGCCTGGCCGAACAGGAATCACAGAGTACTGCTGTAGTTGTTTAGTAGGTCGGCGCACAGTACGCTGTTGCGCACATAACATTTTCTTTAAATTAAAGAAACGTCACAAATTGTTTGCTTACCATTACTTAACTTACCTACTTGGAAGACCTATGCATATCTAAATTTTTACCAAACAAAGAAGTGACAATGAAAATATATTAAAGTTTAATGGACGACTATCTAGTCGTTATTGAAGTGAAACTTCTTTATCGACGTATGGGAGAAAAAAAGTCGTCACACTTTTCCTTTACGCTCGACCGTCACGCGTCAATGGTGTGCCGATTCGATTATTTATCTAATCGATTTATCGATAATGCGGACTAAGGCTATCGATTATTAATTTTTTAATCGACTTTGTTCGATTATTAGTCGAAATTAAAATAGTTGAAAATTGTCTTATCTACAAATTATAAAAATGACACAATAATAACAGAATTATAACACTTATTTATTAAAAAAAATTTTTTAATTTAACATCAGTTATCAATTTCCAATCAGTGTCAAAAAAATATGTAAAATAGATGCTTTTGCAGCATGCGGTTATTTCCTAAATTTGTCAACTTTTTGACCTGCTTCTGAAAAAATTCTCTGAACGGAACGGGATACACTAATATTTGAAATGTAATTTGTACAGATGCGGGTATGTATACGTCTGAAATCGTGTACGTCCCATGTACTAGCTATTTGTATATGTCTGAGATCGTGTACGTCTCATGCACTTATGAACCTAACTAAATAAAACCGTAAAACAATGCCAAAAACATTATTCGGAATTTCCCTATAATAGAACACTTTACTGCGTAGTACCTTCCCATCACTAAGTAACGGGGATTACCTTTTTAAGTAAGGTTACCATAACTTATATGGTTTTCCCCAATAATCGATTGTAATCGATTATCTAAATGATAATCGATTGCAAACGATCAGCTTTATAATCGATCCATCAATTTTTGATAATCTATTCCGCACACGATGCAAGTCATGATGCTTACCATCTTACCAAAATTGAGTAGGGAGTTTAAAAATATATATTTCTTATAATAAAGTGATAAAATAGAAAGACTTATTTGAATTCTAGTGAATTAATAGGAAAGGGAGAGTGATTATATTTCTCTTTTGAAAGATCTAACAACCCATGTGTTGGATCTTTCAAAAGAGAAATATAATTTTGGTATATATTTTATGTTAACATCACTTTTTGATTGTAACTATCTCACAGTTACATATTGTTATTTTATAATAAAGTACTGAAAATATAAAAAAAATATTTTTGCAGTGCGTGGTAGAATCACACTGTAGCTATATTATGGTTAATTACAAATGGGTAGGCTCGACCGGGAACGGACCAGGCTCTCACAGAATACCAGCGTAAATTAGCAGCTTTTTGCTGCTGTGTTTTGTATGGTGAGTGTAGAGAATTGGGGAGCCTTTTTACTGGAAATGAGGCCTTCCAAATTAGTTCTCAGGATGTTACAACGCATCTGCATTTTGATTCATTATAGAGGATATATATAGATGTCATTAACCACAGAATCCACTTACCATCAAGTGGACTAAGTGCTAATTTGTCACCCTTATTCTATAAAAAAGTCTACTTTTTACATTTAAGACAGGAGATAAACAATATATTTAATGTAACAAAACGAAATATGTGATCCAATTACTTATCTTCCGGTACACACGGCAAATAGATAAGCTGCCACTCTTGGCAACCAGGTTGGCAATTGCAGATTTTATAATTTTTGAGTTGTTATCACGAAGACGCAGTTGCCTGCTACTCATTTCCTGTTTCATTTTCCTCTGTGGAATCTTACTACAACCACGGAATGATAAGAGTTAGTGGATTCTCTTACGTCACCACTACACAGTGATATTATTTACCTTAATTCAATAGAAGTCTTAAACTATACTACACATTAAACACTTTCTATACAGTTACAGTTACAGCCTATCAAATTTCCACTGCTGAACAAAGGCCGCGCCATAAATTTCACACCATCCATTACACGTCCATAACTAACAGTAAATTATTTACCTTATAACTGATATTTTCGAAAGAATGTCATAATACTGAGAGGTGATTATCAGCATTCATTATATTCTCATTAAAAGCACTATGCTGCAGTCAATTTTCGCAAATAGTATGTACTTGACTGCGTGCGCATTCATTACGAGGCTTGACCGGCAGGTGTTGGCGCATAATGTTGGAATGTTAGCGGGGATCATTTGTTACCTTTTAGGCAACCGGGCATTTGAGTGAGACGGAAAAACCTTTATACCTACAGATTTTCAATATTTAAAATGAAATACTGGAAAATGGGTGTGGGAGCAATTTGGTATGTACTTAGTATTCGTTATATTACTTTCGATACATAGCGTCATGCTTGTAATCTCCGAGGGGGTAGACAGAATCCAACGTGCAGGGTACTACTCGGACGTTTAGCCAAAAAATTATGGGCTTAGATGGGAAATTGTGAAAGAAGTGATAGATGGGATAGCCCATCGCATACACAATCTAAAACGCAATAACTCAATTGTCACTTAATTAAACAACAGGGTAGGTAAGTAACACAGATGACACATTTTCTTGTTTTTTTTTCATTAAATTTGCAAAAATTTTTAAGCGTATATATATATTATAATTTAAAATACTTTAACTTAATAAATATATTAAGTTATACTTAAGAGTTTTCAATGAAGCAAGTACTATTAAAAATGTAATTGATAGTGATGGATTTTTCATGCCCAATACTATTTTTGTTAACGGAATATATAAATTTAATAACGCTAATAATTTAAATGTAAATTTTAAATGTAAAATTATGTATTGTTAATAAACTGAAACGTAAATTTATCACTTCATATAAGACCAATGACTGCTTCGTATCACGTGAACGTTAGCCAATAGCGTAGCTTTTTTTTATAGGAGAGGGGCAAACGAGCATGCAGTTCACCTGATGGTAAGTGACTACCGCTGCCCATGAACAACTGCAACACCAGGGGAACCAGAGGAATTGCAGATGCGTTGCCGGCCTTTTAAAAAGGAGTAGGCTCAAGGAAGTTGTGCGAGGAAGAAAACATCTTCTAAATCGCACAGTGGTGGACCGCCAATCATCCAGATGGTGTGGATGGTATCAGGAGTTCTGCCGCTATGTGCGTTCGTGAAATTTAGCAGCTGGGATTAATCAGAACAATTCCTCAGAGCACTCCCCGTGGTAAATGCGAAAGAAAATGCAAAGAGATGCAACATCTCTTCGCAGCGCCAATGAATCGAGCCGATCGGAAAAGACTCGGTCGTCGACGATTCGAGCCGCTCTGCGCTGGATGCAGTCAAGTGGAAGGAGCTGGCACTGGGGAGCCCCAGCCCAGAGATGGGAACAGTATTCCATGTGAGGCCGAACCTGCGCCTTGTAAAGTTGCAGGCGTTGTGCCGGCATGAAATACTGTCCTGCTCTGCTGAGCACGCCAAGCTTTTTAGAGGCCAATTTGGCCTACTCTTCCAAGTGACCACGAAACTGCACGTCACTCGATATGTCGACGCCGAGGATTCCGATACTGGCTGAGGCAACAAGGGGAGTGCCTTGAAACTGAAGAGATACGACAAAGCGGTTCTTTTTAGCGATAACCGCGCAAACTTCTGTCTTCTGAGGATTAAACTGGACTAGATTTAGTCGCCCCCAATCCGAGACTTTGTTCAGCAAAGACTCGACTTCAGACACAAGTTTGTTCCGGTACTTGGCGACGTTTTCCCGAGAAATATTGGCACGGCCGATGTATAGAGCATCACCAGTGCTGTCATCCGCATAGCAATGAATGCTACCGGTTTGCAACATATCATTGATATGCAGAAGAAACATTGTTGGTGTTCCACAAGGCTGCGTTGCTGATAGCACGCAGCCTTGTGGAACACCAGCGTTAATAGGCTTGTAGTCGGAGCATGCACCGTCTACAATGACCTTGATGCTCCGATCTGCAAGAAAGCTGGTGATCCAATTGCACAATTTCTCGGGAAGCCCATAGGAAGGGAGCTTCGAAAGAAGCGCTTTGTGCCAAACCCGATCGAAAGCCTTCGCAATGTCCAAACTAACAGCCAATGCCTCCCCCTTGGACTCTACTGCCCACGCCCATCTATGAGTCAGGTAGACCAGAAGATCACCAGCTGATCGACCCCGGCGAAAACCGTATTGGCTGTCACTAATCAGCTGGCGATCCTCAAGGTACCGCATGAGCTGGCAGTTTATAACGGACTCCATTATTTTGGGGAACAAGGGGGTGATGGCAATATGCCTGTAGTTGGACGGGTCTGAGCGGTCGCCTTTTTTAGGGATCGGTTCGACAAAAGCTGTCTTCCGTGATTTCGGGACTACACCTAGGGAGTAGGAGTACCGGAAAAGACGCGTTATAACCGGCGCCAACTCCGGAGCACACGTCCTCAGCACAATTGGGGGGATTCCATCAGGCCCACTCGACTTGTGGATGTCCAGGGAGAGGAGTGCTTTGCGAATCGAGCGCTGTAAGAACCGCACATCCGGCATGGAGCACTCACACCGCGGGATGGTCGGCGGTGTGTTCCCCTCGTCATCAAGAGTCGAGTTGGACGCAAAAAGGGAGCCTAAAAGGTCGGCTCTTTTGCGGCGTGGGCCAGTGAGTCGTCCTCCCTCTGCAGAGATGGTAGTGATGGCTTACAGAAATTCCCTTGGACAGCCTTGGCGAGAGACCAGAATGCACGGGTTCCCGAAGGAAGGCGAACTAGTTTCTCGCCAATTCTGCCTATGTGCTCTGACTTTGCCCTGGCAATAACTCTTTTGAAGGACCTGGAGGCGAAGTTATATTTCTTTTTAAGCATGCTGGTGCCGCCGAAGCCTCAGCCTAGGCTTGATAGCACTCCTGCTTACTGCGTAATGCAGTCTTACAGGAGCAACCAAACCAAGGCTGAGATCTGCCTCCGATGGGTACCACAGATGATGGAATAAATAGTTCCATTTCCTGTAGCACCACATAAGTGACAGAGTCAGCAACAGCGCTGGGATTATCCGGCGAGAAGCAAACCCGACCCCATGGGTAGGATACAAAGAAAGACCACATTCCGTCCCAGTCCGCCGACCTGTAATGCCAAACACGGCAGTAACCTGCAGAACGCAACCGCGAGGGGAGCGTGAGTGGCACCACAGTCCGGATCAGACAATGGTCCGAAGAGCCGAGAGGGGCATCTACGGAAACCTGATATCCGTTCGGATGAGAGGTCAGCAGAAGGTCCAACAGGAAGGTGTATGATCCTCCACATCTGGAATCCGCGTAGGCGAAGTAACCAGTTGTGTCAGACCATATGCCAAGGCAAAGTCATAAACAGATCTCCCTGCATGATCGGTTAAACGTGAACCGAGCCATTCGGCGTGGTGGGCGTTAAAATCGCCAAGGATCATGATCAAGTTTATTAGTGGTAATGTTTATGCATATTTATATGCAGATGTAGTGCTTACATACACACTATCGCTATTTAGTATATAATATGTCAAAAACTTTTTCTTTAGACGCGTAGCGTTTGATACTACAGATAATATGAAAAGCATTGTTGAAGATAGCCCTCAATAACTTTGTCCCTAATCCAGAATATTCGTGTGAACGTTTGCCGAGGTCGGAGAGATGTCATTAGTAGGATAATCGGATCGATTCACGAGCGCAACCCGCCCAACGGTTTCCATATCGAATTTCAATACCCAATCGATCGTTTTCACACTTTTGACTTATACCAATTGGGTTTCAGTATTGATATCTCCTGGGAGAGTTCATTACACTGATTTATGATAATATTGTCCTAAAATAATATGATGTACTATTACTTCAAAATTGATGCATGGTACACATATTTCAATTAACACCAACTGGTGTTAGTTAGAGTTAGTTACTAAGCCATTGCAATCGGATAAAGTTGTTTATAATCATCTACTTACCATATTATATTGCGTAAAATTACGTGATGAAACTTATATCTCTCGAAAATATAACAACATAATATGTAGAGGTCAACTAGTACCTTAAATAATGTTTAATTAATATGTATAATATAACTCTAATAGAACTAGCAGTGCTATTAATAAAATATATTCTTGATTCATTCTCAATTATAATCCAAAACAAAACATAACGGTCAAAAATTTGTTAAATGACATATTTAAAAAAAATTGTGTTGCTTATTGCCATTACAGCCTATCAAATGTAAATCCTAACCATAGGGGAGATATAATATGCCAAAGTTGCCAAGCTTAGCAAGCGGGCTGGCTGGTTTATTTTTATTCAGCTATGTTCAGGAGGATGCCGCTGTCTCTTTTATTTCATTTTCCCGTGTCGCCTGTTACGAAATAGGGAATGATATGGGGTAGTGGGTATTCTTACACCGCCAACACACGGTAAATGTATAAAGTTTTGCTTAAATTTATTTATTTTGCATCGAAGCGTGTTTTAGACATATTATATTATGGACAATTTGAATAAAAAACATATATTTTAATTGAGTAGGAATCAATACAATTAGGATATCAACAAAACACAGACAAAGCCCAACATAGCCTTTAGGCAATAACAGTTAATTTGGTTCGATATCCATGAAAAATAAAACACATAAAGTAGTACGACAGAGTTAAAACTTCGGACCGTGGCGTGGCCGGGGAAAATTAAATGGCGCCCGAGTAATAATAAAAATGAGTACTTGGAACACAATGGGCGAGCGGCGTCAATTTACTCGGTCCCCTAAACTATGTGAGCATGTGAGAATTAAATTTTGCCATAGTTGCCACGCTTGGCAGGTGGGTTGGCAACCGCAGTTTTTTATTATTTTGAGTTGTTATCAGGAAGATGCTGCTGCCCATCACCTGTTTCAGTTTCCCTCTGTTGCCTCTTACGACACCCACGGGACGATATGGGGTAGTGAATATTCTTTCACAGCCACTGCACAGTATTGTACGTGGTAGAGCCAAGTTGCAGCTATATTTATAGCATAGTTGTAGCACGAATGGGTCGGCTTGACTGGGGAAGGACCACGCTCTCACAGAACACCAGCGTAAAATAGCAGCTTAATGATACTGTGTTTCGTATGGTGAGTGTAGAGAACCGGGGACCCTTTTTCTGGAAAGAGGCATTCCATCTTATTCCTCAAGGCTGACAAAGCATCTGCATTTTGAGTCGTTATCGAGGATAGATGTAGATGTCTATGGGCCACAGCAACCACTTATCATCAGGTGGATTGTGTGCTCGTTTGTCACCCTATTTCTATAAAAAAAAAAATTACAGCCTATCAAAGTAGATTGGCTTAAAGGTGCTACGCTTGGCAGGCGGATTGTCACCCGTTATATTTTACTATTTTGAGTTATAATCGGGGAGATACTGTTCCCATCTCCTGTTTCATTTCCCTCGAACGCCTCTTACGACCACGGGATGATACGAGATAGTGGATTGTCTTACATCGCCACTAGACACTAGAGGTGTAGATATTGGGAGTAGGTACATATTTATTTATAAATAGCTAGATTCACTTTGTAAACAAGGCCTGATAAATAAATAGAAACAAATATTTTCTACAACTGTTAGAAATTGCTATGGACTCTTATGAACAGATTGTGAACCTAAATACAAAATTACTTGAGATATATTACAAAAATATAAAAAATTATAAAATATTTTGAAAGAAATATCAATTGCTTAGTGCCAATGACAATACATCTTTGTTTGTTTGTGCATTCTTTTGCGTTTGATTCTTAATTGTAATAAAATAATAATCTTTTTTTTATTTTAAAATATGGTTTGTAAAAGGCCAATTTTGCATAAATATATTTAAAAAATCGAGGATGAAGTTAAATGCCTCGTATCTATTAGCGTAGTCAGTCCAGACGGACTGTGTGCACGTTTGTCACCTTACTTATATAAAATAATAAGGACATATTATGGTAATTAATGTTCAGCATGAACATTTAGGAATGAGAGCAGGTAAGCTTCTTTTTACACGAGACATTCTTAAACCAAAAATAAGGTTCTTTCGCCATCTGTCAGACTTTTTTAAAAAGAAAAGGAATCACGTTGAAATTAAGAGGTAAAATTGATTTTATATTATTTCTTCTCGCTTGAAGACCTCATTGTATCTGGGCTGAGAAACTTTTAAAAATTTGTCGCCATTTTACAAAAGTTTAATGAAAAGAAGACTTGAAACTTCTTGTAAAACTTGCAGCTTATTATAGTTAGCCGGCAAAACATGAAATTTTAAAGTCATTTAATGTAAAACCCAGACAGTACTCTACTTACTATTGCATGCCGTAAGCGCTAGCGCGCAGTTATGCTCTACTAGGGCCTAAAATTAAGATTCCAACGTTTTGTCGCATGAAATCGTATCTAGCAATCATATTGTACATATAAGTGATATAAAAAGCACATTGTCAGAAAGATAGATGATTGTTGAACTTACTTTTTTTTTTAATCGGTTAATTGCTATTTTTACATAAAAAAAGGGGTTTTAGTGGCTTATGGTGTGGATTTATCAAGTCCGCATGGCTTCGTTAACACGATAACTTTTGAAAATATCAATTGTTCAACTCAATCTATTTTTAAAACTCTTCATCTATCATGTGTGAAGTCATTGAATGTAAATGGCAGTTTAATTTTGTTTAGTTTACTTATAATTAATTTTTTTCGGCTGCGAAATGTCGATATATTCGGTGTTTTAGCAGCCTTGTGTGAATTTATTTTTTACTAATTAGAGACTGCGTTACTCACTCAGTTAGTTCGGCGTCAATCGCTGTCGTGAGTGGGCACTGTATCGGTTGTTTGTAGCGGATCAAAAAGATCGCTGTACAAATACACAATATTCGAAAAACCAAATTTCTTACATACTTGATTATAATAATAATCAGAGATTTTTATTACAATATCTTAAAAGCACAGAATAAATAATAGTAGTACGTACTAAAAGTAAGTACTCGTAGGATGTTTTATTTATACTTAAATATGTCTTGGATTTTATGGAGTGACCTGAATGATGATATGATGATCATATGAGCATTATGAGTCGTACGCTATTGGATTTTCCAAACTTCTTTTTTAGATTGAAGTTTGAGATAAAATTATCGGAAAATTGGAAGTATAATAAGGTTATTAGTGAAAACTTGTGCGTATTTAAACTACTTTAAAAAATCCGTATAATCATGTTATAAGTATTTTTTTAATGCGCTTAGGGCATGCCCAATTGGATTTACCAATTTATTTTCGTTCTTCTGTATACCGCGGACGATGTTCACAATTTTTTGGACATGTCACATCCTAATAAATTTTTGGAATCGTGTATTTCCAAGGGGCTTAATTTTTATAAGGCATAGTTATTTATATTGACATTGAAGTAATTGAATTTTGTTTGAAATTCCCTTGTCAAAAAATTCCCTTGTAAAAAGTGCCAATTATAATGTGAATATAACAAATGTCTGGACATTTGGAGATATTATAGTGCCAGGAGCACGCGCCAACATAGAAACATTCACTGGTTCTCGGTTCGTACGATCATTTTCTACATACTCCCGACTGCCTCGTTGGTCTAGTGGTCGTAACCGCGATTGCTGGTCATGAGGTTCCGGGTTCGAATCCCGTGTCGGGCATAATCAGATATAGGGTTTTTCTGCGTCCTGCGCATATGGCTAGTCTACGTTGAGACTTGCAGACGTGACTGAACTATTTTTAATATATGTACACTTTATATAAGTATTATGTTTCGCACCTGCCAACAATTGTCTTTGGCACCAAGGGTTGACTGGCAGAGAATGCCACATGGCATTAAGTCCGCCCTATGTACCCTTTACTTAAAGGTGTTACATTTAAACTTTTAAATAAATAAAATAAATAAACTTTGGTATGGAGGACATTATTATCATTACATATTTCCTACCTGTCTAACGCTAGGTAGCAGTGCGTGCAACTGTGTTCTAATCTGAAAGGCATGGAGAATCAGTATAATTAAGCTATGAGATATTCCATCTAACTCCTCAGTGATGACAACGCGCCTGTAGGTGGATTTTAAGTAATTTTAAGTTTAGTTAATGATATGCTTCACGTCAGCTATGTGTTCACCATAGCTTCATTCATAGCTGACGTGAAGCACCAACGTTCCGGGAAGTCTGCAGTTTGTGATCATATCCTAGACGGCCCCCGCCATTACATTAGATTTGATAAACCACAGATTCTCGCGAAAGAACATCGATTCCTGCCAAGGATGATACGTGAAGCTATTGAAATTAAAAACATCATAATTTCAATAGAGAGGAGGCTGGGTACTACCACCTGCTTGGGATCCTGTAATTAATAAAATTAAAACTAAACCCAAGCATACCACTGCAAGACTTCAAGACACAGTTAGTTCATTCTGCGTAGATCGGACCAAAATTAATAATTAAAAAAGCTGAAGGTACTCCGTATTAACTTTGACATTGGGACGTCAATCACCTCAGTCCCCCGTGACCATGGGTGCTGTAAAGCACCCGAAACGTCGGGAATTAATAAAATAAGTTAATTAAACGCGATATAATCCGTAAAAGTAGTTTAATTCAATGTGTAGTGTTCGCGTAAATATAAGAAATCATTAGTTAATGATATTTTATATTTACATAAATATTATACACCGAATAAAATAAATTTTACGAATTACATCGCGTTTAATTTTAAATTAATTTTTTTATATATACGACGTTTCGGGACATTTACAGGACTAGTGATCACGGAGTGCACTGAAGTGTTTGACATCATATTGTCAAAGTGAACGAAGGCTACCTTAAACTTTTAAATATATTTTTTATCTCAACAAGCTTCATGCAGTGTTGAAGTCTTTAAATCCCCAGCAGACGATAGCAACTAGCCTACTTTTCTATTGAAATCAGAATGTGAATTAAGTCCTAGGTAGCCTTCTCAAGTATATCTGTGTGTGTGTACGTTAACTGTGATATCATTACCAATGGACTTGTTTACTTTAATATTAAGTGCTGTTTTACCACGTGTTTGGCGGTGGAAGAAAAAATCTTGAGGACACCTGCATGTCTGAAAGATAAAAATATTCGAAGACCTTTGAACATCGCCACTACGCACTGAAGCAGCTGTTACAACCTATTAAAGTCCACTGCTGAACATAGGCCTCTCCCATAGATTGTCTCATAGGGGAGATATTATTTGCCATAGTTGCCACGCTTGGCATGCGGGTTGGCAACCGCAGTTTTTTATTTATAGTCGTTATAAGGAAGACACTGCTGCCCAACTCCTGATTTGTTTCCCTCTGTCGCCTCTTACGACATCCACGGGATGAATGATAGTGGATATTCTTACACCGCCACTTCCGTGAGGTTTGAAGCACTGAAGTAGCGCGGCGGACTAATTGCTCCATAAGCCCTTTTAAAATTGAGAGGAGGCCTGTGCCCATTTGTGAAACGTATATATGCTGTAACTTTACTTTTTAATGACCATATAGCCCATTGTTATAGGACTTGGTTGATACTCAACCACTAATGTTTCTAATTCCTTCTGGAGCTCACTTTTCACTTGTCAAAAAACGTCGGTTTTTGTCCGTGGGTATGTGTGTTTAGTGTATCTCTACTTTGTATCGCATAAAATTCTAAGCCAATATGTTCACGTATTCAAAACGATTTATTCGGATTTTATCGCATTTAATTTTAACATATTTTTAATTCATGAATTTTCCGCTTCGCAGCTCCCATGGTTACGGGGTGACTGGGAAAGTTAACTACAGAGTGCTTTATATAAAAGGGTTAACTGTCCTGTTGTTATGGTTAACCATAACTCACCTCAGTTTTTACCTTTATATTTTTTACCTGATCAACGCAGAATAAAATTACAGTATCTTCAAAGTTTGCAGTGGTGTGCTTGGATTCAGATTTAATTTTATTTATTACATTTTATAATAGTTTCATTCAAAATGTAGTGTTCACGTAAATACCCATATATTATTTTATAGTTACTTATCTGTATTTGTTTTTAATTTCGCATAATGTCAATAGCGAATAACATATTATTAAATATGTATAATTGTTCGTAAAATAATCTTATAATTTGTTAAATCTATAACATGTAGCTTTTGTACGCCCTTGTTAATTAATAAAGTAACCAAAGTGTCGACACTGTATTCCTTGCTCTCCTTGTTCTCTTCCGTCAACCATTGAACTCAGTAAATCGTTTAAATTTGTGTTGATAAAAATGAAATTAATTTCTATGTTGCTTATGTGTCTGTTATTGATATACCAACTGCTTTAGTATAAATTTCTTTACTTAAGATCAGAAAATTACCAAGTCAATAAACGGATTTTAGGTAAATAATTATTGAGTTAGACAAAAATTTTAGAAAGAATGATGCTATATCCTGAAACTCTTCACCGATTTATTGAATTGAATTGAAATTGAATACATCACACACCTTCGATTTGTCTACGATGTAGTTAGTTTATGTAACGTCCATGTCACATATATTACGAGTATGTTTATCTAGGATAGATTTTCAGACTAGGTATGTTCACTACGATCAAGAAGTTGATCGACGGATTCGGCTCAACAGGGCAACATTCGGGAGATTAGGACACATCTTCACGTCACGTATTTTTAAAAACCTTAAAAATAGTGCACATTCAGTGTGTGCTGTCAGTGAATGCCATAAATAAGTCGGTAGCGGGGGCCTTGTACGTCAATCAATAGGTACGTACACTACTGGTAGGACTCTTTTTCTGGCAAGGATTTCATCTGAATAAGTTCCATCCTATTACATATTTCTGCCCTTAGTAACAGCGCTTGCACTGCTACTCGTATATTTAGGTCAGAAGGGTATAGAGAGACAATATAATTACGGGTTGTGAGGCATTTCTTCTTAGTCTTCAGAGGTGATAACGCATCTGTAGCATTTTTTGTTTGAAGTCGGCTTCAGGTGTCCATGGACTTTAGTAACCACCCACCTTTAGGTGGACTATAAGTTCGTTTGTCATCTAAGTTTTAGGAAATAAAATTGCAGTCATTAGGGATTTCCGATAGGAGAGAAAACTTGAAACTTGAAAATAATTGTTTTTTTCTTGGATTATCTAATAAAATGTCGTATGAAAAATTATAATTAAAAAATATTTAAATACTTTTAACTTAATTAGCATCTCGATGACGCGAACTAATAAAATTTTACCCATCCAAATCCTAAAGAAAAGTCAAAATAAGTTTACACTTCAAAAATCAGATTTCGTCTTGTGGAATTAACGTTGCCATTGAAGAAAGAGTTTATACATCCTTTGGTCTAGTTATGATATGTTATTAAAAGCGAGGATAAATACAAAAGTCCGCGGCTTAGGTTAAAGCAATATTGTTTTTCTAAGTTTATTTATACAAATGCTCATCTCCGTTGTTAGTCCCGAAAGAGAAGAACCCGCGACCTCTAACTTCGCAGGTCACTACTAATGCAATTCGGTCATTATTATATTTTAGTTAGATAAAAAATTAGATGTTTACAAGTATTTATATTTTTATTTATTATAAAAATGTAAAGAAACATGTACAAAACAGAACCAGCCATATTTACGAGCTAGTTTATATGGTATAAAGTTTTTTCCTTTTTTTGTGATAATATCATTCAGGGTATAAGTGATTGAAAATCTTTATTGCAACAATTACAACAATTTAGACATAATATATCAATATGATGTCTAAGGTCCTGTAAAAGGTTAATTTGAGCAACAGGAGCTAGTTCCTTACTATATTTGACAAGCTTTTATTGAATAAAAAATACAAAACAAAAAAAAAAAAACATAGATACTTGTTTCTAACCTACGTGCGTGTGGATTATGATACAGACTTTTCATTATTACAGAAGGCGCGGGTGCCTTAAACGATTCCAAGCTCACGTATACAAATATTTTAACTGAATGTTATTTGATGATTATTGCTTCAATAAAATTTTACTAAATAAGCCAAAAGAATGTTAATGACTCGTAAGTTGGTTGGACTTATTGAATTCTAAGTTCATGTAAACATCGTATACTCAAACATTGATAATGACGACTGTCCGATAAATATAACAAAAACAGGTCATGTGGCGCCACCATAAAGCTAGTGTAATTAAAATAAAGAAAGAAAGAATACACATATTTTTCGTGGTTTGCGCACGACATTAATGCAGACTAAAGAATAACTTATAAAAAAACTATATACGAGTAAAAACAACATAATTAAGCTAACTTAGCTATACTTTAAGCCTAAGAAAAACAAATTTTCTACGTACATAATTAAATATAAGACCGCGAAATGGACCTCCTTTCTGTTTCAATGTTTTTGTAGCATTCTACTGTGAATTTGCCGTACTCCCGCTATATAACGGTATAACCGTGTCGTATATCATAGCAGACATAAAATATACCGACCGACTTCAAAAGTGATACCTGTTGTTGCTATCGCCAATGTGCTATGTGTTGCTCATTTGTATGCTCAGTGGTGATTACTGCAAATCCTTACTCCCACGAGCCTCCTTACTTTATGACACACGTGCAACCCGAGTTTGATCTCAGTCACACGCGTTAAAATAACATAAACACTCACGCCTGTCACCCAGAGGGGTAGGCAGAGACTACGGACTTCCATTTGGCACGATCCTGGCACACCTCTCTCGCCTCCTTTACATCCATATATCTACGCATACACGCTCGTTGGTTAAGGGTACTCCTAATCTGGCCTTTTTTCAATATAACGCCAATTTGGTCGATAAAACTTCGTCTAGGGCATCCCTTCCCGACTCTGCCGTTCACTTCTGCAACATAAATTTGCTTTGTCACTCTTTCCTCGTTCATTCTTTCTACATGACCAAACCATTGAAGCATTCCTTTCTTAATCCTGGTTACAACGTCATCTTGCAAACCACACTTTTCTCTTATCACACTATTTCTCACCCTGTCGTTCAGATTAAGTCCTAGCATACTCCTTAATGACCGCATTTCTACAGCATTTATTCTACTCTCATGCTTCTTCTGCCAGACCCAACTTTCACTACCACAAATTAAAGTAGGGACTAACACAGCATTATGAATTGCCAAACGTGCCTTTTTGACACATTCTGACTCTTCATAATAGCGTGTAGAGCCCCATTCACACTATTTCCTGCGTTCACTCGTCGTTCTATATCCTTATCATATCTACCATCCCTGCTAAATAAACATCCCAAATATACAAACTCATCAACTTGCTCAATCAACTCCCCTTCTATTCTTATTTCACATAACGTTTTACTTTCTTCTCTATCAAAAACCATCACTTGCGTCTTACTTGCGTTCACTTTCATACCCCTTTCTTTTAATGACCAGTTCATTAAAGTAACCATCATTTGCAACTCGGCCGCCGACGTTGCAAATATGACTTGATCATCGGCGTACAAAAGGCATTTGACGGTTAACTCACCCATTCTCATCCCACATTCTTCAACTTTAAAAGTTCGCAAACAACTGTCCATAAATATGTTAAACAGCCACGGGGAAGCTACACAGCTCTGTCTGACACCTTTTTGGATGCCGAACTAGTCTGATTAGACCCCGTTGATCCTGACACAAGCACTAGAGTCCCTATAAAGAGACCTTAATGCCAACACCTCATATAATGACCTCAAATCAGCGCTCAACCCAAATGAGTTCAGTGTTTGCCATAACACATTCCTGTCAACTCTGTCATAAGCCTTTTCCAAGTCCATGAACGCACAAAAAACTTTCTGGTTTTTGGCCAAAAACTTCTCCGCAATCATGCGCATGGAAAAGACTTGATCTGAACACCCCATCCCCTTTCTAAATCCAGCTTGCACACCCCAAATTTTTTCATCAATTTCTTCAACATAAATTAAACAAGGTGCCTGCCACCACTCCCTCTCCAGCCCTTAGCATTTCGAGTGATACTCTATCATATCCGGCTGCCTTACCTGCTTTCATTATTTCATCTACACTTATCTCCCTATCTCTCTCCACTTCTTTCAGAGTTTCTATTTCACTTAATTCAGATGACTCTTCACTCACAAACACGCTTTCAAAGTATTCCTTCCATCTTTTAAAATTCGAAACTTCATCATTCAGCATACAGTCATTCTCGTCTCGTATAGCATTCATTCTAGGCTGTTTTGAATTTCCCCTGGCAGTTCTTAGGAGTTTCCAGAACATTTTAATATTTGCCTGGAAGTTATCAGATATCTTTCTATCATTCTTATCCATTCTTTCTTGCTTTTTCCTTTCAACAACTTCTTTTACTCTCTTATTTATAAGTCTAAAGTCTGCCTTTTTTCTTTCAATCTCATCATTAATATCGCCATAATTACTAGCTTTGGTTGCTAGTAAATCTAGCCATGCTCTCTACTTTGCTTCAACTTCCATCACCTTATCATCCCACCACAACGTATTATTTTTCCTTTCATTCGTTCTCTTACTTACACCTCATACTTCGGTGGCTGCATCCACCAAAACTTTCTTAACACTATTCCATACAGTCTTCAAGTCTTAATCACTCATACATAATTCGTTCAAACCACTTATATTTTCCCTCAGTCTACATTTATACTTCTCTTTCACACCTTCATCTTGTAACCTCTCTATTCTTATACGCTGAATAGGCCATTAATTCGGCATAAGACCAAGTAATGATCCGTTCCTACGTTGGACCCCCGGTAAACCCTTGTATCTACGACTGCGCTCCTCATTCTTTCATCCACTATTATGAAATCTATCATGCTTCTAACATCACCTCTTTCCCATGCATACATGTGAATCCTCTTATGGCGAAAGAAAGTGTTCGTCAAAAAATATTTTTTCCACACATGCGGTGAGGAGGTCTTCACCATTCTCATTTATACTTTCATCGCCAAACGTTCCTAATATTCTTTCATTACCAGACCTCTTCACCCCAACCCTTCCATTAAAATCTCCTATATTCTCATTTCCCTTATATTTCATCAACACCATCCTTACCATGTCCCAAAACTGCTCTCGGATATAAGTGGGCTTAGATATGTCTGGGGCGTACACCCCTAGAACAAACAACTTATCTAAGACCACTTTCATTCGTATCCATAGCAGCCTTGGTCTTACACATTCATACTCTTTCACAGATTGACTCATTCTTTCTGAAAGGATGACACCGACTCTGGCATGCCCGCTCGGTCTCGTCTACACCAGACCAGTAAGCGGTATACATGTCATGCAGTGGCATCCTTTCCTTTCGTTTCGTCTCATTTACACATAACACATCTATTCCTCTATCATTCATCATACTTCATCCATCTTATCATTCATTGCTCCACATACATTCAGCGTAGTCAGACGGGCCTGCAATCCACTTTTCGCCACCCGGTGACAGAACGTGACGGTGGCGAACCTCGTCGCCGGTTTTTCTCCGGAGATTCTTCGCACCCCTGCCCCATTAAAGGGGCGCCGGGAACTCGGGGCCATTTCTTTTGTTTGCTGGCTCATGGTGCGAACTAAGGGGTGGTATATTTTACGCCGTTACCATACGGCGAGGAGCCGAGTCTATCCTTTCGGCTTTGTCGCTCATTTAGCACCACCGGGGTACACGTATAGGGTGGGCCTAGGGTTAGGTGGTAGAAGCCTTTGGACGCAAGCGACTCATCCCCCCACTCATCCCAGTTTTAGTTTAAGCGTTGTTATAACAATAATGTATGCTTGATAAAAAATATTCATATATTAGTGATAATGAAGAAAGAAGAATATTATAACGTGGTAGAGCCATGTTGAAGCTATATTATGGTCGTAGCACGAATGATTCAGCTTGACCGGGGACTTTGAAGGACCACGCTCTCACAGAATACCACCGTAAAATAGCAGCTCAATGCTACTGTGTTTCATATGGTGAGTATAGAGAACCTGAGATGCTTATTACTGGAAACGAGGCATTCCATCTTATTCCTCAGAGGTGGCAACGCATCTGCATTTTAATTCTTAACCGATGATAGATGTAGATGTCACAGCATCGACTTACCATTAAATGGACTGTGTGATCGTTTGATACACTTATTTTCTATTTTCGTTGATGTAAGTGCTGTTAGCCTATGCGGCTCTTACTGTTTAATTTGACTCAGGGCTCTAATTAAAAAAGGGAAAGGCAATTGAGGATGAGGATGATGATGGTATATGATTTGATATTGTTACCAATAATCATGTCCCCTCTGTTGAGGTTTATTGAGCTATCTAACCGCTGGCCGAGTGGGAGTGTGCGTACCCCCGCCTCTGACTGCTTAGCTCGGGTCGGTCTGGGTGGTGAAAGCCGCCCAGGTACGCGGGTGTACGGTGTGTACACAGTGTGCTAGAACGCGTCGTGCTCACCTACGGGTGCGACGCGCCCCATCCGTTATCCTATTTGTGTTTGTCCCATTTGGTGTGGGTGTAATGTCAGTGTATGATATGCCTGTGACGTTCGAGTCGACGGGATCGAGTGAGCGTGATTGTTCAATTAGTTCGTTACGCTTGGTATTGGAACGTAGTTGGCTGCGTTTGCCATTAGCGGATTTGAATGGGTTTCGGCGCTATCAAAATAGCGTTGAGACATCTCCTTGAAGTATTCGGAGATAGAGGCAACTTGACAATCATTGTGTAAATCTGAATTGCGTTGAAGTTTTGAACTTTCTGTAGTTCGTTTAGGTGGGACTTATACGTGTGGGCGAAGGCTACACTTGCGTAAGACATGATAGGTCTGACGCAGGTTTTGTACAGGTGGAGTTTGTGTCTTAGAGACAGTTTAATCTTCCTGTTAACAAGAGGGTGGAGACAGCCAATGACTGACCTGGCTTTATTGCGTTCTACACTTATGTGATTCGCGAAACTCATTCGGATGTCGAAAGTGACGCCCAGATATTTGGCCGAATCTTCCCAAGGGTTGGGGCGGCCGTATAAGGAAATTACATTTAATCTGTTTTGTTTTGGACACCGTCGAAAGTATATTGCTACACTTTTTTCGGGATTCACTTCAATTCTCCATTGGCGGAAACCATTCGCCTTAGCGATTGGTAGCTTTTTGAAGTTTTAAAGTGAGACGTTGCCTATTATAATCTGATACAAAGAGTGCCGTATCGTCGGCGAAGAGAGCAGTGCTTACCACTGGGTCTTTGGGGTTATCACTCGTGAAGATTGTAAAGAAAAGTGGAGACAGGACGGAGCCTTGTGAGACCCAAGCCTTTAGAAAACGTTTCGAAGAACAGGTTCTCTCTACTCGATAGCGAAAGGAGCGATTTGTAAGGAAGGCTCGGATGATGTGTACAAACCTGTCGGGCACGTTTAGTTTATGAAGCTTGTAGAGCAAGCCGTCGTGCCAGAACTTATCAAATGCCTTTGCGACATCGAAGAAGAGGGCCCCCGTGTTTCGAGATTTTTTCTGTTAATCTCGAAATATAAATATAGAATATATTCTGTTAGGCGATGAAATCGGTGAGTGCATTAGTGTTCGCCTCTAAATCCAAACTGCTCGTCGGGGAGAAGTCTGTTAATTACAGTGAAGTGACGGAGGCGCTTTAGAATGATGCGCTCGTATAATTTACCCAAGTGTTGAGTAGATTAATGGGCCTGTAGTTGGTGTCCCTTTACGTCTGCTCCTTTCCAGTTATCCGGGAAAGAGCAGCTCAAGAGAAGCGCGTTAAAAATTCCTACGAGGAAGTAAATTAGTGGTGCCGGAAGAGATTTTATCACCTTGTTGCTGATGCGGTCAGGCCCAGGGGCTGATCTATTCTTTAGGCTTTTTATGGATTCTGTGACTTCGTTAACAGTCACAGGATCAAGTGGTTCGCCTGCTGGCGGTATCGTAGTCCTACGTTCAACTCCCGCTTCTACCTCTAATAGGTGAGTGGGGTCTGTTGGTACGCTGGCTACTGGCTCTCTGGACTGTCGGCTAGGCATTCGGCTTTTTCGAGATCATCAAAGGCGAGATC
Organism: Parnassius orleans; assembly: GCA_029286625.1. Classification (NCBI taxonomy): domain Eukaryota; kingdom Metazoa; phylum Arthropoda; class Insecta; order Lepidoptera; family Papilionidae; genus Parnassius; species Parnassius orleans. Next base: position 105,667 of record JAGSMP010000488.1, on the reverse strand, counting down.
GGGGTGGTCAAACAGCACGAGAGGAGGCATGGGAGGGTTTTGCTCTGATTTGAGAGCACTAGTCAGCCTCCAAAAGGCGTCTTGAGATGGTTCTGTTCCTTCTAAGAGGTTATCCCACTTATCGTTTCTAAATTCGGTTATGCGTTGTTTAACCTCGTTTTGTGGAGAACGTAGCCGAATTTTGTTATCTTCCATGCGATAACGGTCATAAGATTTTAGCGCGGTGTTCTTTGCTCTAATCAGTTGTCGAATATCTGCCGGAAGCTTCGTGTACCGAACACTCGACACTCGAACCTTACGGGAGCATTCTTCGACCGCTGAATTGAGGTGGGTCGATAGGGCGCTAATCGCCCTATTGGCTTCCTCCGGCGAATCAATCTTGTCCAGTATGGAGACTAAATGCTGGGAGTTTGTAGACTCGAGTTGGAGCTCACCTGTCGACCGGCCCAGTTGTAATATGACTAGCCTGTGGTCCCAGCATAATTCGATGACAGTATCGATCGAGTTAATAGTCAGCCGGATATCTTTTAGTAATGCTACATCAAGGACGTCCGGATTACGGTGTGAAATAAAGGGATGGCGAGTTGGACTCGGGAGCGATAACCTCGAAATCAATTCTCTCCGTGAGGCTGCATAAAACGTTACCGTTTTGATTATTAACGTTATCATTCCAACTAACGTGTTTGCTGTTTAGGTCTTCCGCGATTAATACGCTGAGGCCTAGATCTAGTAGAGCCTTGTATATACCTTGATGAACGCAGGCAGTACCTCGAGTTCGCGGTTCGCTATGAATCCGAACCTTACTTCACGTTTTCGGGTGTGAGCCAGGGAAGTAATTTGGGTCCCTTGGAGTTCATATTATTGATAAATTATCTCCCAGAGGTCGTTAAGGTCTCGAAATATCTCCTGTTTGCCGAGGACTTAAATCTGTATTTGTCGGTAGCGGACGTTTCGGATTGTGAGCAGCTTCAGCGAGATATAGATAGAGTCGTGCAGTGGAGTGCAATTAATTAGTTATATTTTATCACGTCAAAGTGTGAGGTGATAAGTTACGGGCGCAGACAGGCACCGCTGCAATACCGGTACAAGGTTGACGGAACGGTAATACAGCGCGTTACTTTCGTACATGACTTGGATATGCAGATGGTAGCGGAGTTAACGTTCGTAAGCACATTGTAGATATCTGCGTTGAGGCCTTCCGAAACTTAGGATTTATCCTAAGGAATTGCAGGGATTTCCTTAGTACGGGGATAAATAAAGTTTTATACAATGCACTTGTTCGCAGCCGGCTGGAAACGAGTGCAATTATTTGGAATCCCCATGAAGATAAATATATCAACATGGTGGAAAAAATTCAAAATAAATTTACGCGGTTCATTTATTTAAAGGAGTCCGGCGTCTATCCTTTCTACCCGCTTATGTACCCGAGCTTGGCGACATTTGGCCGATGTGTGGTGAGTCTTGCGTGGCCAGCTACACCATCCTGAGGTACTGGAGTCGTTGCAGCTGTTTGTGCCTGATAAGGCGGTGGTTAGGCGTCGCCCATATCCCACCTTTAAGGTGCCGCACGCGAGGACAAATCTGCTCAGGTTTGCACCTATGTCACGGGCTTTAAAATTATTGAATATTATTTCCGAAGAAACGGACATTTACCACTGCAGCCTGGCAAAGTTCACAGAAGCGGCGCACAGGGTCTGTGAGATTTTTTATATATTTTTTTTATAACTATTTTTTTAATTATTATAGTATAAGTATAATTTTAATGTCAGTAGTTATATTTATCAGTTCTTGTTTGGTTTTTGTACAGCATTGTCTTGGTCTTTTACTGTTATGATGCTGTTACTGTTTTTGTAAAAAATAAATAAATAAGTTCAGCTATTGCCACGTTACCGTCACGCTACAACACGATTTTTCAGGATCAGCGATTATTTAAAAATTAATTACGCCTGACTTAATATATTAACATATCGTGAATTGCCTAGTGTTGAGTACAAAATAAATGGTGTTTCGTTGCCTTCTCACTTTTTTCTAATTAAGCGGTTTAAATTTATTAGAAGGGATTATTCATAGTTGCATATATTATTAAGGCTTAATTTTTTATTAAACGGCAATTAAATATAATTAGGACAATACAATTATTTTATAGCAAATATGTTGTTTATATAATAATTTACGCATATAATTCTCATTGATTAAAACTGATTTTACGGATCCTGCTGTTATTTCTACCACCTTAACTCATTTTTTTTAAATTGAAGTGACACACGAACTTATAATTCAGCTGATGGTAAGTGGCTACTTTAGCCCAAGGATATCTGCAACTAACTTCAAGCAAATGAAACTACAGATACGTTGTCACCCCTGAGGTCTATGTTGGAATACCTCAAGCGTAAAATGTTACAACAAATGTGCAACTTTATGCTGCTGTACTTTGTATGGTGAGTGTAGAGAACCGGAGACCCTTTTACTGGTAACGAGGCATTCCATCTTAATCCTCAAGGGTGACAACTCATTTGCATTTTGTTTTAATCACACAGCATCTACCTATCATCAGGTGGACTGTGTGCACGCTTGTCACCCTTATACTATAAATAAAGGCTGAAATTATACTGAACCTGTACCCTTTAAACCGAAACACAGCAGTGCAGGTTGTTTGGTGGCAGAAGCTACTTAATAGAAAACAAGTTGTATTACCTAGTAAAAATTTAATTCAAAATGGAATAAAACGTAAATAATTGTTTAACTTTTCTAGATGTTTCAGTTATTCGAAATCCTTATACATACCTTGTACAGAAAAAAGACCCATACTTACCGATATTTAAACATTGAATCTCACCACCACTAGTCACAAATAGCTACCGTGGGAAAGTCCTAGTTTCTATGAACACATGAAATTTGCGACTGTAAACACCTGGCCAACGAGCCCTAGCACGTCAAGCAAGTATAGTATGATGACAAGCTTGGAGTCACACACCTACGTCACAGTGAATGCGTGAAACTGGCCACAGTAGAGCGTACGCTTGCTGCACTGCCATGTGTTAGAGGAGTAACAGACAAGATTCGCTACTACTTGAAGCGAACTTAAATAAAAATATACTACTAGCCGCCGAAGAAGATGAGTCAGTCTGTCAATCGTAACATCCCTCTATAAGATGCAGGAATGTACAAGCTTCATAGAAAATATTATGTTCTCTCTTACATAGGACAAACAAAATGATTATTTCAACGCGCGTAAAGGAACATATGAGTATAGCTACTGAGAAACACCGGCGTTTCGGGAAGTCTGCAGTCTGTGAACATGTTGTGTGAACACAACATTACATCAGATTTGATAAACCAAATCCTCGCAAAATATCACCGATTCCTATCAATGATGGTCATAAGGCTGTTGAGTTATAAATCATTCAAGTCTCAATAGTGAAGATAGCTACTTGGGGCCCCTCAGTAAATAAAATTAAATCCAAATTTAAGCAAAAACTTCAAGACACCGTTATCTTATTCTGTGTTATATCGGACAAAAAATAATTATTATATTCTGAAGTTAGTCCAAGTTAAACGCAAAGCACCGGAGACGTGAATCAAAAATATGTTAAAATAGTATTAAAAATAAGTATTCTGTGTAAATATAATGGACACAAAACACTTGTTGGAAAGAAAACACAATCTTATTCTGAGCTTTATAAAATTGAAATAATTGTTATGAAGTTTATTGCTGATTCAAAAACCATCACATAAAAAAAGCCATAAAATAAATAATAATCTGACTGAAATAAAAGTGAAACAATTGCTATTTTTCATTCATACCACTGTAATATTTAATTTGTTTATGTTGTATTTTATCCTACTAATGAAGAAGACGAAGAAGACTACAGATGAAGAAGACTTTTTTGAATGGTAGAGCCACGCTGCAACTATTTTATGGTTATAGCACGAGTAGGTCAGCCTGACCAGGGTAGGAACACGCTCTCGCAGAATGCTGATGTAGATGTTGTGGCCCGTAGACATCTACATGTATCCTCGATTAATAATCAAAATACGTTGTCACCTCTGAGGACTAAGATGGAATGTCTCGTTTCTAGTAAAAAGGGTCTTCGGATCTCTACACTCACCATACGAAACACATCTAGAATCAAGGTGCTATTTTACGCTGGTATTCTGCGAGAGCGTGTTCCTACCCCGGTCGAGCTGACCCACTTACATGACCACTCAAATCCAAATGCGTGGTCACCCCTGAGGACGAAGATGAAATGCCTCGTTTCCAACAAAAAGGGTCTGTTTTTGTGGCCAAATTTTGTTGTTAGTCGACGTAATTAATAATAGGTATTTTACCACAGCATATAATATATTATATGCTGTGGTAAAATACCTGGCTAACATACCTATTGATAACCTGTACATCAAGGGTTTCTTCCAGTTTCAATACAATGAAGGTGTCTTCAAGAGAAAAATTAATAACATTTTACTACGCTAATGTCTGGGTGCACTGCACTGTCAAGAGCAAATTCGTTACTATGTTATCCTATAATACACTGCAGAGCTCACAGTTAAGGCTAGCTGTAAAAGAAGAATTGCAAACGCATCCCGGTTGATAAATCATACCATCATAATTAGACGACACATTTCTTTATGGTCTGAAATTGCGAGTTTGAAGTTCGCGCGCACGAACCGACAAGTGCAGTTGCGTACAATGTCACTAGTATTTTTATCAGTCGAGACTGGGAGAAGAGTCCAAATTATAATTTATTAAAATAAAAAATAGAGAGATGTCAAGCCAATTCAGACTCTCAAAGATTATCCTTGTAATAATTTAGTAATTTACGGACTTAAAGCATAAGGAATTAAGTCTAGCTTTTGTTACTTTTTTGATAAGTTGCAAACAATAAAGTATAAATAAATAAATAAAAAATAATTTTATCGGAAACAATTTTATTGCAGATTTATTTAGCCAACATATAAATGGGAGAACCTTGTTTTCTCCACGAGACAATTCTTGGTGAACTTTTTCATAAATTTATAGTTTGTAGGAAACAAAGAAACTGATATTATTGTATTTTCTTAATAAGGTATTTTAAGGTAGTGGTTTTATTGCCGTCAACTATAATAGTACCCCTTATTAACTATCCAATTGAAAACCATGTCGTATTCGGTGGCGTGATCATTAAAGTGGGATAGAATTCAACTTCCTTCCTTTGATTTTATTACAGCACACAATTATTTGGATAACTATATTAAACTCATCATAATTTTTTATTGCTTAATTTAAGGAAGGTAGAAGAGGAGATAAGTAGTATGTAATTAATGACAAAATTTACATAATTATAAGTGATGTACTGTTGTTCGTTTAGTCATTAATTATTCGGTGAATTTTTTTTACAGTAGTAAGTGTGATAAACACATTACACCTAAGTGAATGCGATGGCCTATAGACATTTATCGTTGATTAAGATTCAAAATGCAGATGCGTTTTGAGGACTAATACGGAATGCCGGTTCCCATCACTCACCATACGAGAAACAATACCTTGATGCTTTTTATATTTTTATGTTTATTTTAAGCGTGACAGAAACTATACTTCGCTAATTTATTATTTGATGTTATCAAAACGAACTCGCCCCAATATTTATATAAAAACTTATATGGAGTATAAGACAAAACAAAATCAGGTCTTGTACGAACCCCCTCCCAATCCCACTTACTTCTCTGCAGCTTTCAGAGGTAGCTTTAAATACGTTAGCTACTAGATACTGGAATTACATTCCTGCACCTTTAGGTGAGTGTAATTCGAAGTTTAATTTTAAGTGATGCTATAAAAATTATTTATTGTACTTGTACATTAAATAATGTTTATAGCGTGTACTTGTACATCGTTGAGCAGTATATGTCTGTTATTGTGTAGTTACAAAGCTTACTGGCTAATCTTTCGTTACGTATATTTGTATATATTTTTGTATATTTTTATATATAGAATTTATGTTTATAATATGTGCCGTGTGTGTGTGTGTGTGTGTGTGTGTGTGTGTGTGTGTGTGTGTGTGTGTGTGTGTGTGTGTGTGTGTGTGTGCGTGTGTGTGTGTGTGCGCGCGCGTGTGTGTGTGTGTGTGTGTGTGTGTGTGTGTGTGTGTGTGTGTGTATATTTAAATGTATATAGTTATATTTATGCTGCACTACTGAGGCACTGAAATATTTTAATTTGTAAATTTAGATATAAAGTATAGGACAAAGAAACACTGAAGCGTATCGTACGCGTATATGGCAAATATGGCGTATACGGCAGAATATGGCTGAATTGTCAGCGCTGTAGGTAACCTTGCAGCACTACGTTAAGTTATAACTTTTTTACTGGCTCGATACACACCCATCATTTATAGTCTTAAACCGCCCTATGTTTAACTGTCTTTAATTTATGTGATGTGTATATTACCAGTAAATGCATTTTTTTTTCATTCTTTATATTTCACGCTGATATTCTGTGCGATAGTGGTCCTATTCAAGTCGAGTTGATCCATACTTCCTGCAGCCATAATAAGCTGCAGTATGGGTCTAACACAATTTTTTTTAATGAATATTAGTAAATGATGATTCAGTGCTATCGTCATGTACACAATCATCACAAGTCCACTGCTTGACATACGGACTCGGACTGCTAGACAGAAAAAAAATTCTACTACATATTTGACAATAATAGTTAATTCAATCTAGCTAAAAGATTACACACAATATTTAAAAAAAACTATAATAAAGAAAAACTAAAACTAAAAACTTAAATTGTCATACAGTCCTACTCTCCGTGGTATCGTGCCAAGAACGCGTGCGTTTTCTCGCTGAATGGCTATACTTAGCAATGGAGCGAGAAAACAACCAGCCCTCTATCACCAGCAGCGACGACCAGTCGCGGATATAGTTCCTTTAGAAACTTCACCGCACGTGGACCCCACGGACCGATAGTCTCTACAGCAAATGGCACAAATATTTAGTCATCTCTCAAAGACTCATATTTGCGCCACTTACGTAATTCGGCTCCCGTCCCGGCTCTAAACGAGGTACCCTTGAGATGAGAGGTCGCCAAAATGTCTATGTGCGTGTAATCAGTTACTAGATTCGTTAGTAGAAACAGCTACAAGGTGGGCCTGATCTTAGTTACTATGGAAATTATGAAACAAATCTTTGTGCACACTCCGTACCAACGGAATATCTTTTTACTTTTTTTATTTACTATTATTAACTATTCAACTATGAAGTAAATTAATGCCGTCTGTGAACATGGGCAAACGCGGGAGGTGACAACATCATTAAATATTAGTACAACACGTGTTCTTTTGTCTCTCAACATGACAACTTCAATATAACCTCTGCGTATAGAATGTTATCGGCTCTCAAAATAAGTCAAGATTCATTTCGAAATATAAAGACAGAAAATGTAAAGGAACTAGAGCCTAACTTTCCTCAATAAATTTTCGTGGAAAGCCAATTGTTTTCTTATCTTTACTGATAAAGCAATCGTATAATAATAATAGACTAAGGCAAATTCGTTAATCACTTATTTTTACTTTTATTAGAGCTTTGAATCAGCGCAAACTGGACAAAATTATTGGGAATTTAACTATTTATTTTTAAGGGAGCTTCGAAAGAAGCGCTTTGTGCCAAACCCGATCGAAGGCCTTCGCAATGTCTAAACTAACGGCTAATGCCTCCCTCTTGGACTCTACTGCCTCCGCCCATCTATGAGTCAGGTAGACCAGAAGATCACCAGCTGATTAACCCCGACGAAAACCGTATTGGCGGTCACTAATCAGCTGGTGATCCTAAAGATACCGCATGAGCTGGCAGTTTATAATGGATTCCATTATTTTGGAGAAAAAGGAGGTGATGGCGATAGGCCTGTAGTTGGACGGGTCTGAGCGATCGCCTTTTTTAGGGATCGGGTGGACAAAAGCTGTCTTCCATGATATAGGAACTAAGACCTAGGGAGTAAGAGTACTGGAAATGACGCGTTAAAACCAGTGCCAACTCCAGAGCACACGTCCTCAGCACAATTGGGGATTCCGTCAGGCCCACTTGATACTTTATACATGTTGATACTGTTGATACTTGTAACAGTTTCTTTTCAATTCTTAATTTTAAATTATGAAATGCACTGCCGAGAGGAAAACAAACCCGTGATATAACACAATATGTTTAGTGTTGGTGGTCTTTGTTGACACTAAGGAATAAATAAAAGGCTTAATAATAATGTTGCGGTAAATGAACTTTATTATTTAGGCTTTATATTTTTAAACGATACGTAACTTAATTTAACAATATTATGTACATCACACTCAGAATATAAACTTACATAAATTTTAGCTCAGCCTCGTGCGGGTCATGTATGGTATCTTAAGATCAAGGTTATCTTCACAAAATGATCTTATAAATTAGTCCCTAAATTACGGTATGTATATTAAACAAAAATTTCAAATTATCACTTTTTAAAGTTCAAATTAATTTACTCGTATAATATTGCTTCAAATAATTATTCCACTTAACTCATTCCGGAATACTAATCACTTTTCGACCTGAAAGATGAACCCCGTGGTCGCCCGAAAACTTTAGTCGACAATGATGAATTAAAGGCGATTGTCGAAGCTGACGATAGTCAATCTACGGCTGAATTAGCAGCAGCTTTCAACGTTAGCATCAAAACAATATTGGTCCATTTGTGTCAAATTAGCAAGGTAAAAAAGCTTGAAAACTGGGATGATGGCCAGCGCGAAGTACGCGTTGAGGCGTGCCTTGCACTGCTCAACAGGCACACAAACGAAAACATTTTGAACCGCATTGTTACCTGCGACGAAAAAATGGATTCTGTTTGACAATCACAAGTGCTCAGCAAGTAGGTTGGATCCTGGTTCAGCACCTAAACAATGCCCTAAACGAAAACTTACCCCTAGAAAAGTGATGGTCACTGTCTAGCACCAGTGTGATTCATCACAGCTTCTTACTAAATGGAATGAGCATTACTACAGATATGTACCATGAAGAACTGAACACAATGATGGAGAAGCTCGCACGTCATCAACCAACTTTGGTCAATCGCTCATCCCCGCTGCTGCTACTGCACGACAACGTGCGACCTCATATTGCACAACAGACGGTCTCCAAAATACAAGAGCTGGGGTTTTAAGGTTTTCGTCATCCGCCGTACTCACCAGACCTTGCACCTACAGACTTATACTTTTTCCAGAATTTTGGATAACTTTTGGCGGGAACAAAATTCAATACCCGAGAGGCGGTACATAATGACTTTGAAGAATTTGTTGCCTCCCGTCGAGCTGATTTCTTCAAAAATGGCATCAATAAAATGCTACTGCGTTGGTAAAGATGCATTGATTGCATGGGTGATTAATTTATTGACTTTGATTAATAGAAATAAAAAATATAGAAAAAAAATGTTAATTGTTGTTACATTATGCTACATTTCGATACAATACTCACGGTATGAAAATAATATGTGATCATAGAACAATATTACTCTACTGATAGGCTTTGAATTTTTTAAACGTTAATATTCTCAGTTACCGTATGACCAACGACACGAAACTGTAAAAACTAGAACCAAATTTAAACTCCTTTTCTAACATTTTACAATTTACAAGCTTTGTCTAAATTGAATTAGGTTTATTTTGTAAAATTAAATTTTGAACATCACAGATATTTGCCGTTGAACAACTTTAATTAAATGATTTATAATGTCAGCCATCAACAAAGTTGCTAATTTAGAATAATTTTGAAGAAAATGACATGAATAAAGTGATTGGACATTAAAAGATTTCTTTTGTTTTATATGCTACGTTCTAATTTTAATATTATGTTCACTTTATCCATTCATTAATTTGTTACAGCCTATAAAAATTCCGCTGCTAAATATCTTCCATTGAATACTTGGCATGCAAGTTGGAAACTGCAGATTTTTATTGCTGTTATTGAATTGTTACCAGGAAGATGCTAGTGCCCATCTCCTAAGCCAGTTTTTGTCTGTCCCTTCTTTGGCTACCACTAAACGCCAAAATATTACGTAAATGTGTTGACATCAAAACATTTTTTATCAAACAAAACCTTTCTGTATTCCTTTGTGAAAAATTATTATTTCAAATAAATATTATTTCATAGTATTAACGCGAGTAATTACTCTAACAATGCCAACAAAATGTTAGAGCCAGTTTAAAAAAATAACACCTATGTGACCGAACTTTGCTCGGTGTTAGAGAAAACATGTAATTTTCTCAAGTATGAAACCTACAAGGTAACATTTGGAAAGTAAAATATTATCCAAATACAAAATTTCATTAAAATCGTAACACACACACAACTCGCAACAATTGTATACAATAAAATACAACAAATTTATATATACATACAATGATTTTATGTGAAGAATACTCAGTAACAGGATAATTGGGTTATTAAAATGAAAATTTGAACCTTCTTCGATTAGCATCGGATCTAGTTGAAATTTATATGGGCATTCATATTCACATTCCTATCTTGACAACAGAGTCATTGAATACTTCTCCAACAGTCGCCGAGTCATTACTCAAACAGAATGTTAATATCTGTTTAAAAGAATTTAGATTTGAAAAAGTATTACCGCAAGATATTGTAAAATACTTCAAGACTATTGATGTAAAGAAAACCGCAGATTTGTGGGGGATTTACGTTACAGTTATTGCGTCCATAATAGATTTAGTTGCACCTAATCTTGCTATTATTTTTAATATTTGTATAGATTCTGGTGTGTTTCCTGATTTAATGAAATATAGTAAAGTAATACTTTTAATTAAAACTGGTAGTACATTGGACCCCACTAATTTTAGACCTATTTCTATACTTCTAACTCTCAATAAAATTTTAGAAAAGATAATTTTAAATCAATTGTTAATTTTTTTTTATAAAAATAAATTACTTCATAAAAACCAATTTGGTTTTACAAGGGGTCGCTCGACGTCTGACACCGGTGTTGAGCTCATGAAATATATTTTGATGCCTGGGAGAATTCACAAGATGCCTTAGTTATTTTTGTGATGTTTCCAAGGCTTTCGGTTGTGTTCATTATGAGAAATTAATCAAGAAATACAACATTACGGTGTAAAAATTTGGCGCTTAGACTTATTACTTCATATTTAAGTAACAGAACTCAAAAAGTCGTGATAAATGGTAAAGCTTCCTCCAGATCGGTAGTATCAATGGGCGTTCCTCAGGGCTCAATTCTTGGCCCATTCCTGTTCTTAGTCTATATTAATGACTTACCTTATCTTGTAGGGGACAATCATGATATAGTATTATTTGCTGATGATACCTCTTTAATTTTCAAACTCAAACGTCAGTCAATTAATTATGACGATGTAAATAATGCTATATCGAAATTAGTACATTGGTTTAACGCCAATAATTTGCTCTTAAACGGCAATAACACAAAACTTTTTAAATTTACAATACCTAACGTAAAACATTCGAATACCAATGTGCTCTTAAATGGGGAGGAGTTGAGTCTTGTGAATACCACTGTTTTTCTTGGTATTATTATTGACGCGAAATTTCAATGGGGCCCCCATATATCTAAATTAGCAAGCAGACTTAGTTCTGCAGCATATGCTGTAAGAAAGATTAGAAGTCTCACAGATGTTGAGACAGCTAGATTAGTTTATTTTAGTTACTTTCATAGCGTAATGTCTTATGGAATTTCGCAATGGGTTAATGCGACTGATATTGAAGCCATATTAGTTTTGCAAAAGAGACGATTTATAACTTAAATTGTAAAGAGTCCCGCAGAGAAAAAATTAAAGAAATAAACATATTAACCTTGGCATCGCAATATTATGAAAACGTAATGTATGTACATAAAAACATTAATAGCTTTAATAAGAATAAGGATGTTCATACTTCAAATACTAGGAACACAACAAGTTTAAAGGTTTTATTAATAAAAACTGTACAAAAAGGGTTATTATAATATCAAGGAATACATGAATGAAAATAACCCCTGGGAATAAGGTGATCGCCACCATGCTGGTTCTATGAAAATTCATTTAAAATTGTATAAACAAAATTATTGTTAAGTGAAATATGTTTAAAAAAGTCCCGCTGGGTTTTAAGCTGGTTCTTCACAGGACAGAGGTATTTTCCGAACCAGTGGTAATAAATAATGACTTTCAATAAGTATTATGTAATAATCAATATTGCATAAAAAATCATTATATTCTATTCTATTCTCAAACAGCAGGCAAAATCTGTTAACCAACCCGAAATATATTGTGGTACATACATGTATTAAAATTAATACAGTTATAATAATTGGTTAAAAATTAAAATTATTGTAAATTACTTAAACCTTTTTATTTTCAATTATCACAACAAAAAAGTGAATACGCATGAAATTTCCTAAAGGTATGCTATACAGCTTTAGCTGGCAACAGCTGGCTGGCTTTAGCTTTTTGTTTGCTGGCATTTTTGTAGCAATTTAAGTGAACAAGTCATTTGTTTTGATTATTTAAAAAAAATCAGTCATTCACAATTGTATTTAAATCAATGGAAGCCATTGGCGCAATTTGTTTCACAAATGAAATTGAACAGTGAGACAAAGAAGACAAATTAACGTGAAAACGTCCAAGTAATTGTGAAAATGCGAATCCTTTTTCACGAATCATCGGAAAAATATATTTTTTTAACCCAAACCGAAGCTAACGATTTCGTTGAATTGAAATATGAGCTTTAACCCAATTAGCGTTGGATCTTATTTTAATTTAACGGTAAATAAAGCGTTTGAACTGCAACTTTAGATGAGTTTTAAATATTTCGTTGATGCATTTTCTAAATTAATCTGGATGAGTTTTACCCATTGGAATAAATCATAAGATCTGGGTTATTTCTTATATCTAACAAAGCTAAACATAACTAGGTGGGAGGACTCCTTTACTGCCCATGAGTCCTTCCGTTGGCCATCCTCTTACATATTTTTGCTGACAAACAGCAGTGCTTGCACTGCAGTGTTCCGGGCTAAAGTGTATAGAGAGCTGTGTAATTATTGTAGACTGTTAGACACACCATTTTAGTTCTTAGAGGTGACGTCGCGTCCGTGGTTATAGACCGCAAGTTCGTGTGTCACTTCAATTTTTTATACATTAACATGAATGAACGTACATTTTTCAAACGTAGTCAACATCCACTTTGCACGAAAAATGTATTCAACAAATCATTGAGATAAAATAGATTCGCGTTGCCTGTGCTTCCGACGCTGTCTTCCATATGTGGGAAATATTGCTATTTATTGTCATCAAAATTTATAAGCGAAGACACTAGGATAAACACATCGAGGAAAAATACAGTTTAAATACACTGTTTATTTTACATGTCAAAAATGGATATCAATACGAAAATCATGATGTTATGCATCCAATATTTTTTTCTTTGAAAATTTATATGTAGTTTTCTATAACCTTTCTTTCTAGCAAGCTCAGTGTGGGTGACTTCCCACTCCATGGAGTGATCACCTGATAAAACAACAGGCGATTAATGCAGGTAGCTCAGGCATTTTTAGTTGCAAATAAAGCTAGCTGTTGTTCAACAAAAGCATTATTTACCCAAACTATAGGGAACAGAGATAATGTACATTTAGAGAAACGAATCCACTTACTTGCTTCAAAACAAACTAATAACTAATGAATAATAACCATAACTATTTGCACTAAACAATTCTAGATGGTGTTTTGTTTCAAAATGGAAGCATTCAGTACAAACGTGCATATTTATGAGAAATATTGTCCAAATATATGGAAATTAAATTCACAGCTTCTATTTTGTAAATTAGATATTTAAGTGAGTCCAGATCTTTAAATAAAAAGTAATCTTATGAATTTAATCACGATTTATTTGAATTTTTAACTAAAGACATTTCGAGTGCTGTCAAGCATCCATGGTCACACGGAGTGATGTCAAAGTTAATCCGGGCTACTTTTAATTTTTTCTTTTATTTGAGAGTGGGTGAAAGAAGAACGCGGCTCACCTGATGGTAATGACTACCGACGCCAATGAATAACTGCAACACCAGGGGAATAGCAGATGTGTTGCCGGCCTTTTAAAAAAGAGTAGGCTCTTATTAGTAAATAATTTTGATTATTAATTTTGATTACTTATCTTTTTAATTATTAATTTTGATTCGATATACGCAGGATTAGCTTATTGTATCTTGAAGTCTTGCAGGGGTATTCTTAGGTTTGGATTTAATGTTCAAAACAGAATACTACACAGCTAGTTGTACCCAGCCTACACACAATACACAACTTATATAATATCTGTTATATTAAATTAACGTCTGTTTTCAATAATATAAAATTTAAACAATAAATAAAATAGTAGAAAAATTTACATAATATAAGAAATCAATAAAAAATAAAAAGACAAGTCCCAATTCAGTCACTCACTCTAATCTCCTACTGACTCATCTGTGCCCAGTCCAAACCCCTATATCTAGAAAGCTGAAAATTTTCACAGAGGTTCTCTTCATAATGTAGACAAGGAATTAAAGGAAAACTTAGAAAAAAGGATTTTTCGAAATTACCACAGGATCAGGACGAAGAACATTTATCTTTTTGCTTTAAAGTTGCCTTATTTCCGTAAAACTGTAATTATGACAGACTTGAAATTTGGCATGCAAGTAGATAAGTATAATCACTAATAACTACGACAAGGACTTTTAGAATTTTTTGAAATTTCTATGAGATAGAAAAAAAGAGAGGATTTATCTTTTAGCTTTAAAGGTTCGTTATTTCCGTAACAATAAGTATTAGGCGCATGTAAGTAGGTAATAATAGTCACTAATAACTATTTTTAGAATTTTTCAGAATAGGATAGGATAGGATAACAAACGCTGCTTTAAAATTTATTTAGGGGATATATTTACGTGTTTTCATTTAATATCATCCACCAGTAATTCAACATACCAGATTCATACGCAGTAATATCATAAATATATGGGTACACGGGTACGATACACCTATTCTAAAAAAAGTATTGTCCCTAGGGAGCAAATATAAACGAATGTGCAGTAATTTCCAATTCCACGCGAGTAAAGCCGCGGGCGGTCGCTAGGTAAACAGTATAAAAATTTTATTTTAGACAAAATTAAAGTTTTGAAGAAATCTTCACAATTATTTTATACGTGGTAGAGCCATATTATGGTTGTAGCACGAATGGGTCGGCTCGACCGGGGTAGGACCACGCTCTCACAGTATACCAGCGTGAAATAGCAGAACAATGCCGCTGTGTGTCGTATGTTGAGTGTAGAGAACCGGAGACCCTTTTTACTGGATTAGAGGCATTCTATCTTAGTCCACAGGGTGAAACCCGTCTGCATTTGGATTCTTAATCGAGGATAGATGTAGATGTCACACACAGTTTTCACTTACCATCAGGTGGGCTGTGTGCTCAATTGTCACCTTTATTCTATAAAAAAAATTAGAACTGTAATTTTACTTTAACACAGAAAAGTATAGTAAAACATCAGTATGTAAAATAGGTTTACTGTAGTTTGCAGAGTATTGTTTTTAATCGTTCGCAATGGAATCACCGTCAGCAATCGAACGGAATTAAGCCATGTTACAATACAACACGCCAACATTCATTCTGTGATTAAGTGCCATTAACATAAAAATGTTGGCTGTGAATGTGTTTAAAAATACAACGTTAAAATCACGAAGTAAAAGTATGACTACATAATGTAGCTTAATTGGGTCTTTAAGTTTTGGATTGACAATCTTAAACTTAATTTTATCTCAATAAAGATCGTCGTTCAAGGAATAAAATATGATGTTTTAAGATTAATATAAGCTAAGTCAGTGCCCTTTCCCATCTTCGGCTACATTACCACTTACCATCAGGTGAATAGTAGCCAAGCACTGGCTTAGAATAGTAAAAAATATGTACGTTTAGTACCTAGTTGATTTTTTTACTTTTGTCATTTTTATCAGGTGGACTGTAAGTTTGTTTAAAAAAATAAATAAAATATTAAAAATTATTGGTAAATCCAATTCTGCATGCTTAAGCACATTAAACAAATTACGTATAACATGATTAAACGTAAATTTTTAAATTAGTTTAATTACACAAAAGTTTTCACTAAAAACCTTATAATTATAAGTATACTTCCAATTTTCAAGGTCTCATCATAACTAACAAAACGAGGCCAAACTCGGCACACCTAGTTCTACTCTTCGAGGAGTTCCAGTAGCATTCACCAAAGTACACCTTCAGGTAATTCTATCGAGCCCGGAGGTAAGGTCTCATCATAACTAACAAAATGACACAAAGCACAGTCACAAGCCACCTGCATACATTGACTTCCTGCATGTCTTACCAGGTCGTCACTCCATATAGTGGGGGGACGCCCTACACTTCGCCTGCCGGTACGTATAAGTATATTTAACCTTTGACTGGTGACGTGGTTTTTTTGTAACATAACTGGTGACGAGCGGCCTGTCAGGCCGCTGCTATATCTGGTCCATAATACGTATACGGTAGGTTATCCTACCGTATACGTTATGTTAAATTATAAACTAAAGTAAACATTAAAACAACTTCATGTAGTCTAAATATAATTTTTAATTAGGTACTGCTGGTTAAAAAGTTTTTGGTCCCTATAATCGAAAAACTAGACTCGAGTTCAACAATTGCTTATAAAATAATAAAAATCAACATAAATATAACATATTTTTTATCAAAGCTCAGACATTTATCAACTAAAAAAATATACTCTTATCACAAGTGTCATGTCTCAAATGTCTCATGACAACTGTCAAACTTTAGTATTTTTTATTGACAGTTAGGGCATAATTGCTTCGCATACTCCAAACACACATGTTTTGCGCATGACATACATTGGTAATTCAATTTACAGTTCAGTTTAGGAGAACAGGTTTTCCGTGTTTTCAGTCTGTTTTCAGGATTGAAAATCAACATAAATATAACATATTTTTTTATCAAATCTCAGACATTTATCAACTTTAAAAAAATATACTCTTATCACAAGTGTCATGTCTCAAATGTCTCATGACAGCTGTCAAACTTTAGTATTTTTTATTGACAGTTAGGGCATAATTGCTTCGCATACTCCAAACACACATGTTTTTCGCATGACATACATTGGTAATTCAATTTACAGTTAAGTTTAGGATCTATTAAGTTTATTAAGTTTCCGTGTTTTCAGTCTGTTTTCAGGATTTTGTGGTTCAGGTGGCAAATCAGAACCCAGAAAACGCACCAAGTTGATTTTTATATCACGTGGAGTATGAATTATATAAACTCTGCGCTTCATGTCTTGTAAACCCGTGTTTCTCGTCAAGATCTTGATGAATTGTCCCCGATCAATGGTATTGGCACCATCAGATTATTAAAGAACATGGCTTCATTCGATAAAAATTACCATGGGCCACACTCATCTTATTCTTGACAAAGGTTCGTCACTGTCACTTTCTGAAAGCTGACAATTTTACTGGTTCTTCATCTTCAGAAGCACTTGCTTCCGTTTCCGAGTTGTGGTCGCTATGCTACGGGGCATAATTTTCGGGAACGTCTTCAGCTTCCGATCCACTTGAGTCTTCTTGTGTTAACCATTCTACAATTTGGCGATCGACATTAGAACTTACGACTGATGAGACTTGTCTTGCTTTGCAATGCATTTATGTCAACAACCTCTCTACGCTTTTTTCTAGGAGGTCCAGAGTTATTAATTGTAAGTAATATCTGAAAATAACAGCAATAAATCAATATAGTGAAATTCCAAAAAAGTTACGTAAGTGGTGACATAAGGTCTGAGAGGCCGCTCGAGAATTTTAAATCGATCTAACTTACCGATTTGGGCCTGGCCGACGCAACTATTCCCCTCTAGGGCACTGGCGATACTAAACTTGAAGCTACTCAGGCGCTCAAACACGGGAAGTGCGGGGAAGGGGATGATATGATGTTTCGCTTGCGCCACTCGGCCTGTGAGATCGCACGTCACCAGTTAAAGGTTATATATAAATCCTACGTACTTTTAGCGAAACAAAATATTGTAATAAAAATCTGTGATTATAAAAATAATACCCTTGGTCAAGTATGTATCAAATTTGTTGTTTGGAATATTTTGTATTTCTACAGCGATCGATATTTTTGCTGCCTATTACCGCTGCTATAAGCAAACGATATAGTCATCCACTAACAACGGCGGTCGACCGCGGAGTGAGGCAGAGAAAAGTGTATTTAGTAAAATAAATTGTTACAAGGCTGCTCAAAACTCCAAAATTTCAAGATTTCTTAGCCGAAAAAATAATTATAACTAAACAAAACAAAATTAAACTGCCATTTACATTCCATGGCTTCCCACATGATAGGTGAAGAGATTAAAAAATAGATTGAGTTAAACAATTGATATTTTCAAAAGTTATCGTGTATACCACTCCATGCGGACTTGACAAATCTACACCATAAGCCACTAAAACCACTTTTTATGTAAAAATAGAAATAAATAGATTTAAAAAAATATTAATGAGTTCAACAATCATTTATCTTTCTGAAACTGTGTTTTTTATATCATTTACATGTTCAATATGATTGTTAGATATACTATTTTATATGACAAAACGTTGGAATCTTGATTTTTAGGCGCTAGTAGAACTTACCTACGCGCTTTGTGCTTAAGGCATGCAATATTAACGAAATTTACCCATATGTAAAGCAATGACTGGAATGAACAAAAGTTTTAAAATAATTTTAATTTTCACACAATTAAGAAGCTTGTTTGCTACTCTAAAATTTAAAATGTCAGTGAATAAAAGCAAAGATTTTTTTAAATAGCTTTATATATAGCAACGTGTAAATTAGCACTATGATTGATTTACTTTTCGTGGATTTGAACAAACTAACTAATTGGATTGAAACAAACTAAGCATAGCGTCGAAGCCCTTGGACTAACTAAGGAGAGCTCGGTTGTAATAAGGCAATACCAAATAAGGTGATGATATTCAAACAGTGGTAATAACAACAAGACAGCAGAGAAGAAGATGAAAGCTCTTGAGCATAAAAATGTTTACCTTGAAAAATACAACAAGGCTTTGGAATAAAGATTACAAGATCTAGAAATAAAAGAAAAAAAAACATTGAGATCATAGGAATAGAGAAAAAGGAGAATGAAAATACTTTAGAAATAGTGAAAAAAGTGTCTCAAATACTAAATTGTGCTAGGGGGATATTGAGGATGCAAGGCGGGTAGGTAAGGAAAAACCGAACCAGAAGAAAGCACAGCCGATTATTGTTACGTTACGCACAAAGAAGGCCCGTGATCAATGGATTTCGGCTCGAAAAGTGCGTATTTCAAATGCGCAAATTCTCGGAAATAATAGCGATCAGTTAATATATATAAATGAACATTTACCAAGGTATAAGCGTCAGCTTTTTTGGGAAACAAAAAATCAACTTAAATCTTATTTCAAATATATTTGGATTCAGAATATGAACATACTAGTTAAAAAAAACGACAATGAATAAATATTTAAAATAAGTTCTGAAAGTGACATAAACAAAATGTAAAGCAATAAATAAAGTTGGCAAGGCCTGTGCTAAGGCCGTGCGCACACACCTCGTTATGTTTTATACTTAAAATTCCCACCTATACAACAATTACCTACCGAAATCGACTTTATAAGGTATAAGGACCTAACACAATACAGTGAATCTCAATCTGCAAATGGAATACATATATTGCATCTAAATACGTTCTTTAAGAAAAATTTCAATGAATTGCTGGTCTTGTTGGAGCATATCAAATATAAAATACATATGATAGTACTAAGTGAGATAAATATTAAGAGAGAAGAACTAGGTCTTTATAATATAAATGGATATATAACTCATGCTAATACAAGGGAAATTTCAAGAGGAGGAGGGCTACTTATTTATATAAACGAACTTCTAAACTTTTCTTCACAAACAATCAACACTCACGTGGCAGAATTAATTCATGGAAATTTGACGATAGGAAAAAGGACTTTTCATATACTCTGCATCTATAGACCACCTGCGAAAAATAAATATGGTTTTATTGAGTGCCTAAATACACTAATAAAGGAAAGAATATCGCCTCAAGAAGATATTATTCTCATAAGAGACATGAACATCGATATTTATAATAATAAGTGTAATCAAATTATTTCAAATTATAAACTAACTTTGTGTAAAAACGACCTACACTGTGCTGTGCCGAGTTCAGAGATAACACGAGAAGCGGTAGTCAACGGATGGCACGAGCGGTCATGCATTGACCATCTGTGGGTGCGAGCGAGACCGGGTGACACTACATCTGTTTCCTACGTAATTGACTGTCATGTATCCGATCATCATATTATTGGCATTACGTTAGGTGTATCGGGATCGCAAAGCAAATTGAATATGGTAAAAACGGTAAATAAATGTAAACAAGTAATTAGTGATAAATTGTGTAGGGTAAAGTTGGACGAATATGATTGGTCCCAGCTTTTAGATTTATCTTGCCCAACGTTATTGTATGAGAAGTTACGTTTAGTGTTTGAAAATATTTATAATGAAAGTAAAGTCAATATTGTAGTAACTAATAAACGATTAACGCAGCCATGGATAGACGGTAAGTTGAATAATTTAATATTAAAAAGGGATTTATTTAGAGCGTGGAAAGCGTCGCCAAAAATATGAATAAGCGTTTAGAATACGAGATTTAGAAATAGAGTAAATAAAATTATAAATGACGCCAGAAACAAGTACAGACAAAAACAAATAAAGGATTGTAATGGTGATAGCAGAAAAATATGGTCTAATATTAATACATGGTTAGGAAGAACTAAGGCAGATTTCGATTTAATAATTAAGAAGTACTTGGGTAAAAATGATAGTTTATATAATATTTGCAAAAAATTTTCTAAAACATTTACCAAAGAAATAATAGACATTAAACATAGTTGTAATTTAAAATTTTTAGATAGAAACATGTACGTTACACAAAGCGAGGTGTCTTTTTTATTTTATTTATTTATTTATTTCATTTCATCTTACAAGCTAACAGATGACACATCCAAAACGCTTATAAGATTAACAATTCGGTATTACACATCCTCGTCATTATATAGGTAATAGCAAAATTATTTTACAATATCCTAATTAACAATACATAAATAATATCATAGAAAAAATCATAAAAATACAATCTGAGTCCATAAATAACATTAATATTAAAATAAAATTGCAATAATAATAATTAAAAAAAATAAGAAAAACAATACGCAACTAGCAATTATAATAATTAATTATGAAAACAATATATGTAAGTTTGATGGCTAGAATTTATTTAAAATTATTTGAATTTCTTTATATAAATGTCCTAATCCATCGGCAAATAAGTCTAGCTCGTGGTGCTGTGCAAGTATGTCCCCAATAATGCGGAGTGCGCGGTTGGTAGGCGTTGACGAGCGCGCTCGGTACGTGCGCGGGGGCTCCAGCAGTCGCGGGCAGCCGCGGCGCCACCTGTCCTGCGAGTTTGCTGACACGTTCCCAGGGACCAAGATGCGGACACGCTCTAGTATTTGGGGACTATCAATCCTATTGTGAATTATGGACATATATTGCATAACTTGAGACATTGCCCTTCTAAATTTCAACGTTTCAATGTCCACCATACCAGACACGAATAAGGAAGGGTATAAGTAGGGATAGTATCCGTACTGTTTCTTATATATCCATCGAGCAAATTTACGTTGTATTTTTTCAATCATTAGAACGTATTTCTTCGTAAGGATTCCAGATAACAGCACTGTACTGAGTTTACTGCGCACATAAGCATTGTATAATACTTTTGCGACCCGTGTATTATCAAACTGTGACGCAGTCCTTATGACAAACCCTAACATTTTGTGCGGTGACTTACAAATTTTGTTGATGTGCGTGAAAATCTAATTTGCAATCTAATAGTAATCCTAAGTCCCTAACCTCTTTAACTCTTTCCAAAGGAGCGTCAGTCAACTTATAATTAACAATAATGGCTGTGATTTTCGCGTGACAGTTATTATTTTACATTTGAGATTATTGAACGGAAGGTGGTTTTCTTGACTCCATATAGACACAGCATCAATATCTCTGTAATGTCATTGCATCAGCCTCAGTTTCAATACCCAGAGTTAGTTTCAGGTCATCCGCAAATAGGAGACACCTGAAGTCAAAACAACATCTGGCAAATCGTTGATAAATATCACGAATAGCAAAAGTCCTAACGTACTACCTTGACTCACTCCTGACCTAGTAAAGTAGTCTCCAGAGTTATATCCACTGAGCCTCACATATTGACGTCGATTATTAAGGTAACAAGAAAAAATTGAGGAGCTTTGGTACGAATCCAACAATCGCCAACTTTTTCAATAATATATCGTTATCCACTAGGTCGAAGGCTTTCTGGAAGTCAAAGTAAGCCGCATCAACTTGCCTTCGCTTATCCATTGGTGTGAGATATAGTCTACATGCGCGACCAAGTTGGTGGTGGTGGAGCGAGCTGTACGAAACCCATGTTGACCATTATGCAGCTGGTGACCGATTTGGCATTTGATGGAATCACTTAGAATTGCTTCAAAGATCTTACCAAAAACGGATAGGACAGCTATAGGTCTGAAAGAAGTAACATTTATGCCTCCGTCTCCTTTAGGAACAGGAGTGACTCGAGATAGCTTCCAGCTCTCAGGATTAAGAGAGTGAAATCATGTGACATGGAAAAAGTAATTGATATATTGCACCATAAAAAAGCACCAGGTTTGGACGGGATTAGGGTGAAAGATTTAAAGTTAGTAAAGAAAAAAATAAGTCCAATACTGGCCCATTTTGTTAATGTGTGCTTGTCAAAAGGTGTTTATCCTGATTTATTAAAGAAATCAATCATTCGTCCCATATTTAAGCACGGAAGTCATTTAGATTTCAGTAATTACCGGCCAATTGCCATTTTACCATCTGTCAATAAGATTGCTGAGAAGGTGGTTGTAGGCCAAATAACCGACTTTTTGGAACAGCATAGTATATTATCAGAGGCACAACACGGATTTAGAAAAAATCGTAGTACAGTTTCCGCACTTACCCTATTTTCAGATACAATTAATGAATATTTAAATGATGGAAAACAGGTTGTGGTTCTGTTTATTGATTATAAAAAAGCCTTTGACACTTTGGACCATAATATGTTATTGTAAGCGATGGAGGAGTGTGGAATCATGGGCCCTACAAATAACTTTTTTCGTAGCTATTCATCTAACAGGACGCTTCGTACTGTAGTGGCGGCGTTATGGGAGAGGAGGCCAGTATTAGCTTGTGTACTGACTGGTTCTATTTACGGTCCTGTGGGTTATATTATGCATGTAAATAGTGTATCTAATGTAATAAAAAATTGTCAAGTGTTTATGTATGCGGATGACATGTGCTTGCTATTTGCCTCTAAAGAAACGAAAGAATTGCAAAATAATATACAAAGTGACTTTGAGAATATAATAAAATGGGCCCATGATAATGGCATAATCCTTAATTTTAACAAAACAAAATGCATGCATATATACTCTCCATACAATGCTGCAGCGAAAAACACCACATTGAATGAGATAGCTGTTGTGGGCCACTGTTTTGAGTGCTTACATAATAATAAAATTAATTGTAAATGTAAAGAAATTGAATTTGTCCATAAGTTTAAGTATTTAGGACTGGTTATTGATATAAACTTTAATTGGAAACCTCAAATCACAGATGTATGTACAAGGCTGTCGGCGATATTAGGTAAATTTTATTATTTAAACTACATTTTGAACAAAAAATCTATGTACCTTCTATACTATGCTTTGGTGGATTGCCTCATAACTTATGGACTTGGAGTATATGGTCGCACTTTTGCTTATATAAAGGACATTAAAATTTACAGACAAGATTCCTAAAATATCTTGTAAATGAAAAAGTTAAAGAAAATTGTAAGAAAGATTATAATAAGTTATTCTCTATTTGTAAAATTTTACCGGTAGAACACAAAGTTAACATGTTATTAGTTTTGGAAAACATTAATAAAAATAATTATAAAGAAAAAGTGGATAATAGATATAGAACCAGGAAAGTTAGAGAAGGGAAATTAATTGAGCCTAGTGTTAAAAACTAATATGGTAAAAGATGTACAAAATATTTAATACCAAAGCTTCTTAATGAAATAGACTGGCTAAGGCAGGGTAGACCTGATCGTAAATTTACAAATAAAAAGAAACTTAAGAATTATTTTTTGGACATACATAATAGCGTATTTGACAATTTATAAAAACTGATATTCGTTTGTAATATTTGAAAAATATAAACGGGTTATATTTAGGATTTCTATTTGGTTGCAATGTTATGTGAGTGAGATGTTATAGAATATAGAAATAATAGTGTTTATATTTAGAATTTCTATTTTTTTGCTACATTATGTGGGTGGTGTACTTATTTAATTATGTAATAGGATACAAGAGTGCATTTATTCGCCAACAAACTGTCTTTACAGTTTGGCGAAGTTATATTATTATGTACTGTTTTTGTAAAGATAAGCAAATAAATTTAAAAAAAAACTTGATTTGATAAATAAGAAATATTAACGATTTGATTTTTATAATATATTTTTACACGAAAACTTATTTTTAACTACCAACATGTCGGTCACGGGTAGGGGGATTGAGGTGCTTGACGCCCCGATGTTTTTTTTAATAGTTTATGGGTTACAAACGAGCACTCAGTCTACCTGAAAGTAAGTGAATGCTGCGGTCTATAAACATCTACATCTATCCTCAATTAAGAATCAAAATTCAGTTGCGTTGCCGCCCCTGAGGACGAAGATGGAATGCCTCGTTTCCAATGAAAAGTCTCCGGTTCCCTACATTCAACATACAAAACACAGCAGCATTAAGTTGCTATTTTACACTGGTATTCTGTGAGAGCGTGGTCCTACCCCTGTCAAGCCGACTCATTCGTGCTACAACCATAGTATAGCTGCAACATGGCTCTAACACGTATAAACTGGCGCCACAACGTATAAGTATAATATAGTTAGTCCAGACTACCTTCAGCTTTTGAATATTAATTTTTGAGCCTACAGTATCTTGAAATCTTGCAGTGGTATGTGTGGCTTTGGATTTAATGTAATTAATTATAGGATCCCAAGCAGATGGTAACACCCAGCCATCTTCTCTATTAAAATAAGGATGTTTGTTTTTTAATGTCAATAGCTTCGCAAAAACCCTAAGTAAAAATTGGAGTTCTTTTGCGAGGATTTGTGGTCCATCAAATCTGATGTAATTAAGCTGAAAGGAGCCCGGGCTAACTATGACATTGAGACGTCAAATACTTATATAAAATAAACTAAAATAACTATGTAATATTTATGTGTTTTCAGATATTACAAAAAGTATGATTATTTTCTTAGCAAAGCTTGGAAAATTCACATTCAATCAGAAAATACAATTAGCATTGGGTAATTCGCTACAAGGAGAGCTATATGATAATTTAAATATTTTTATAACAAGCATATAAATAATTAAAAACAAATCTATATTAACTGTATTGACAATAACGAACTTCTTGAAAGCTCTTGCAAGCATGACGTGGTAAAAAAGCTATCAGAGCTAATTGTGTGCCAACGAAAGAGAATTTCGATGGAAAGTAGAGATTGTCCCCCCGATAAGGGCCCATTATCGTAAACTTGGAGCGTTCCAACAGAAACTTTGTACATACGGTCCTATGTTTAACAAGTTCTTAAGGAGTTTTACTTTATTTTATTTTTGCGTGTTAGTATTTAACAGGTGTTGTTGACTAGCGTTCACAACTTTACACTGATAAAATTATACTTATAATCATAACTTAAAGAACTTTATTATGGGAACGATAATAAATTTTGCCCTAATTAAATTTTACTGTTCTTCTTTTAAATATACTGAGAGAAATTTTCGTAAATATACTGAGAGGTCAAAGTTAATATATTTATTTCTTTAAATTTATCTCTAAGAGACTCTCTCGGTTTTAGGTTGTAAATAGCTCTAATGGCCTTCTTCTGTAAAACAAAACTAGTTTCTGAATCAGTCAGATTCTTACATAGCAAAATCCCATAAGACATTTTGCTATGGAAATAACTGAAATAAACTAATCTAGCTGTCTCGACACTAGTGAGACCTCTAATCTTTTTTACAGAATAGGCAGAACTTAGTCTGCTTGCTAGTTTGGATATATGGGGCCCCACTGAAGCTTTGCGTCGAGAGTGATGCCAAGAAAAACAATAGATTCAACAGGGCTCAGTTCTTCCCCATTTAAAAACACATTGGTATTCAGATTTTTAACATTCGATGTTGTAAATTTAATACATTTAGTTTTATTTACGATTAAATGTAGATTATTAACGTTAAAATAATGCACTAATTTTGATATAGCATTATTCACTTTGTCACATTTAAATGATTGACGCTTAAGTTTAAAAATCAAGGAAGTATCATCAGCAAATAATACAATATCATGATTATCCCTACAAGGGAAGGTAAGTCATTAATATACACTAGAAATAGGAATGGGCCGAAAATCGAGCCCTGAGGGACACCCATTAGTACAGGTGACCCGGAAGAACTTTTACCATTGATAATAACATTCTGCTTTCCATTACTTAAATATTAAATATTAAGTTTAAGCGCTGTGTTCTTGATCCCATAGTACTGTAGCTTCCTGATTAATGTCTCATGGTGAACACAGTCGAAGGCCTTGGAAAGGTCACAAAATATACCCAAAGCATTCTCTGAATTCTCCCATGCACAAAAAATATGTTTAATAAGGTCAACTCTGGCGTCAGTTGTTGAGCGACCCCTTGTAAAACCGAATTGATTTTTATGTAGCAATTTATTAATATTAAATAAACTTAAAATCTGATCTAAAATTATTTTTTTCAAAAATTTTACTAAATGTTGGTAGTACAGAAATTGGTTTAAAATTGGCGGGGTCTAATGTACTACCAGATTTAAATAAAGATATGACTTTACTATGTTTCACTAAATCAGGAAACACACCAGATTCGACGCTTGTATTAAAAATATAGTGGCTAGATAATGTGCTATTGTATCTATTATAGATAAAATAACTTTAACGGAAATCCCCCATAAGTCTGCCGTTTTCTTAACATCAATAGTTTTAAAATATTTAACGATATCTTTTGGCAATACTCTATGGAATTTAAAAGTATTTGAACAAGCCTTTACATTTTGTTTAAGCAATGGTTCGGCGACAGTAGGAGAAGGATTTAATGATTTTGTTGTCGAAAAGGGAACATCAGTATAACGTTTCTCAAAAACCATAGCATTTTCTTAGATTGAATTAAATTATTGTTAAAATTTAATTGAAAATCCGAGTTGCGTGGTTTTACCTTGCCCGTTTCACTATTTATTATTCTCCAGGTCAGTGTTTTAATTTTGTTGCTTAAATGTAAAGCCTTAGCTGTGGAGCACACTTTTTAAATATTTTAGAATATGTTTTTACATAATCTCTAAATATAACACTACTATTATATGATCTTTCATTATAAAGCTCGTATAACCTTCGCCTACTTTTATAAATTCCTACTGTCGTCCATTCGTTAAATGATTTGCGACTGTTAAAAGAGAAAGATTTAGAAGTAAATATTCTACTGAATTCACAACTTATAATTTTAAATATCGTACCATACAAATAATCAGCACTATTTTTAAATGAAAGTTATGGAAATCTTTTTAATATATTACTTCTAAGCCTCTCCAAGCGATGTTCATTTATTGGAACAAACACAACTTTCTTATTTTTCTGTTTGTTGTGTATGTAAGGCAATGATAGCAAGATGTTCCTCTATAATGCCAGAAAGCATTTCCACTTGTCGTTTGTAGTCTTCTGATAGGCTATCCCTGTATTTTACCCAAAGACTTAGTGCGTCTGTAATCTGACAGAATGCCAGCATTAAAGAAAAAGTTCACGCATTTTAAATGGCGACTCACATATGGCTGCTTCCTCTAAGGCAGAATCCCAATGTTTGTCGTCCTCTAGCAAGCGAAGTTTCATGCAAGCTAATTGAAAAATTGTTAAAGGACACCGTTATCAGGTCACTTTTATCAGGACAGTATTCAAGTCATCGAAGGAAGATGGACTCCTAGCCTCTTGCAGAAGTAAGCGAAGATGGTAACACTCTGTGTTATTCGGGTGAACCGTGTACGCTCTACCTAGAGCGTGTTCTTTCATTATTTCTGGCCAGCGATCTACGGGTTTCCTATTTTCTTTCTCACAATTTTTTTCCATAAAAAATATGAAGGCACTTCCGCATATAGAAGGGTTTTAGCAAAATCATCTGTTTGACAGATATCAAAAAAAATGCTAACAGTGTCGTTTTTGGTGGGCTATTAACTCTGTCGGCGAGGTGGTCGGAATTAAAATAGACTCGTTGGCCTTTTTCAAGGTGGACAGCTAAATGTATGACTGCGGGAAAACTTTTATGTATGGAAAACCCTAAAATCCTCCAAACTGCCACCAAAAGACTCAAATAACGCCCACTCTCATATAATTTGCCCTTATTAGTGTACTTTATCGATTTAACAGAATTGCAAAATTTCACTTTAATATGTGCCTTAAATGTCCGTGACAGAACCTTATTATAGGGGACCACCCACCTATTGTCTACTTCAATGTACTTTAATTTAAGTGTTAAGCCACCGACAGCCGGAGATTGTCTTCTGTACTGTGAATAACCATCGTTATCTGTCTGTGATATGTTTGCTACATTTATTATCTTTCATACAGGGAGAATTATTATCAAGGTTCCCACATGGACCGTGTATCATATTGTTTTTAATTATGTCGTATAAAACAGGATCTTCATTAGGATTTGGTATCTTAGCACATATAAGTTCATCCACCATGTCAGGCGAAATGCGGTTGACCATCCACAACAATATGTGTATGTGAGGCAGACTCCGTTTCTGCCATTCGGTAGAGAACATGAAACAACATACCTCTCCAAATATTTTTTCTTTGGTTAGAAGTGCCATTATTTTCTTAACTTTGAGGTAAAAAACCCTGGCTATTATGTCGTGTTTATCATAACTTTTTTGCCCAGGCAAAAGCATCTCCGTGATTTCATCCCATCGATGATTGCAAGTAAATGTTGTAAAGAGATCGGGACAACCGTAGTGGCGCACATACGTCATGGCATCTTGTGTCCGCTCATGGATATAGTGTGGCCCCCCAGTAAAGAAGAAGGCAGCACCACCTTTTGACCCAGCTGATCAGCATCAATGTCCTGTCTCTCTATCGCATCTTGAAAGTGTATATAACTGTCCGCTCTAAGCTGCGCATGATTGTTTCTAATATAGCTCAACCTTTCCGTCTCGATTTTCGCAAATATGTTAACTAAGAACTGGCTAAACAGCGGACGAAAATATAGCAGATGATAAGTTCTCCTTTTCTAATCATTATACGGTAAAAATAAAAACTTGCAGCAGATACCATTTTTTTAAGCGGTTGTTTGGTCTTACGATCGCACTGGGGTATAGAAATGGAGTATCCATCCTCGCCGTAGCAAAACAAAAGTGGGTACGTATGAGCGATGGATTTCACTTATTCGATGCAATGTGTTATCATAGCCCTCAATTACAATATCCCGCTTAGAAAATTGCTGTCCAACAATAACTAAAGCAACTTCATTTGACGTAGGTTGATTATGCCGTCCACTGTGGCTATTTGTAGGCTTTCTTTCAGCATTTATAACAACTTTAAATGTATTTGGCGTAGCAGATACTTTGTCCAAAGCTAGCTTTAACTCTCTTACGTATGCATTATGAGTATGGAGTATTTCTTGTAATTGCCTTACCAGGCCAGGTTTTACATAAAGAAAGTTATTGCATCTAAATTGAACTTCTCTATCGTCCTCACCAACAAAATATATCTGTAAGAACTTTGGTTCGTTCTGGGGTAGCGGAATCAAACTTCCAACCAAATGATACACCTGGACCTGCACTTTGAATGTAGGCATTAAACCATCCTATATTATTTTTTTAGCTCCAAATGAGGTCATATGAAAACAACTATTATAATGCCGTATGTCAGTCATGAAGTAATCATGCTCAGGGTGGAGGTTTTTTTAGCAAACAGTAAAGAAGATCTGGAAGATTTTGCAAAGATTCGAACTGGACCTTTCCCGAATCGCAGCACATTTCCGCAGATTCATTCTTGTACTTGAGAGTTTTATACCATTTGCATTCGATGTTCGTCGGTCTCAAAATAACAGTATTATCACTATCGTACGCTATGATACTATCATAACTCAGTCCAGAAAAGGCTTTAGAATTCCAATGGTGTAGACGTCTCTCTCGTCAACTCGCAGTCTTTCACGATTTCGTGTTTATGATACATCAGGGTGTTTCCGCTGAAAATCAACAACAACCTGCCTGTAAACTTTAGGGTATTTTTTCTGATAATTAGCTGCATGTTTACGATGATTAGAACGTTAATTTTGATTAAATTTTTTCTTGCTTCCTTAAGCTGACCACATTGGTAACCGTAGCCCTACGTTTCTTCGCCTTATTTTTTTGTAACTTATTTGTCAAACTAATTTCATTTTGGACTGACTGTTGGGTAGTGAATGTTGGAGATTCTATGCAATTATTCGTGGACTAAGAAGAAATTAATTCTGACTCATATGGTGAAGGTTGAGTAAACTGCAACTAACTCGCAGAAAACGCCATATGTAGAGTGCTGTAACATTTGATTATTAATCATAAAAACTTTGATCCTGCCTAACCTATCTCCGGTCATTTTAAATAGCTGTGCCATCGGACTATGGGGGTAAGTAAATAGAGAGTGCAACTGTGCTGTTGTGCACACTCAACTCATGCACTATATTCCTGTACTGCAGAGATGGTTAATCTCGGTTTCGAAGATTTGTCGCCGTGATCGCATCATATAGGATATATTCTAGTGATGTAAATATTAGCGGATATATACACAAGGCCTTTTTTGCAACTATCAACCGGATAGACTCGTAGAGTCTGTCTGAATTGGTACTTGTTATCAGCTGTGCACCAAGTGCTGTGTCCGGAACACGGTACTTCGAAGAGTAAAAATCCGATATGATTACTGGATAATCATTCTCGTTCTGAGACCTTATTTGTAGGTAATAATTTGAAGGTATTCGCATGTTTCGGTAGTTACTTACCATCAATGGACTTTGACTCTTTTTTCACTTATCATTACAAAACGATGATGCAGTTGATGGCTGGCCAGGAATAATGAAAGAACACGCTCTAGATAGAGTGTACACGGTTCACCCGAATAACACAGTGTGTTACCATCTTCGCTTACTTCTGCAAGAGGTTAGGGGTCCATCTTCCTTCGATGACTTGAAGACTGTCTTGATAACAATGTTCTGATAACGGTGTCCTTTAACCAACTTTTCAATTAGCTTGCATGAAACTTGGCTTACTAGAGGACGACAAACATTGTGATTCTGCCCTATAGGAAGCAGGCTTATGCGAGTCGCCATTTAAAATGCGTAAACTTTTTTCTTTAATGCTGGCATTCTGTCAGATTACAGACGCACTAAGTCTTTGGGTAAAATACAGGAAAACAGCCAGTTGATCACTAAATGATTATTAGGTTGAAATATAGGCTAAGAACTTCTTGTCATATCATTTGTCATTTCTAAGAATTGATAATGTAGTTTCGTAACGCGTTCCAGTAATACGAACCTCAGAAAGAATCATGGTGACCGGCATCTCCCAGAGACTTTTACAGTTATAAATTAAAAATATTTTCCACTGCTTACCTACATACAATAAAAACAGTAATAACGATTTTTTTACATTACCAACAAAACATTCACCGTGAGACATTAATAAGGAGGCTACATCATTATGGTGTAAATAACTTAGCGCTTAAACTTATTATGTCATATCTATATAATAGAACGCAAACAGTTGTTATTAATGGATGCAGTTCTTCCGGATCGGTAGTATCTATGGGCAAGAACTGAGCCCTGAGAAACATCTCAGGGCTCAGATCTTGGTCCCTTTCTGTTCTTAGTTTATATTAATGACTTACCTTACTTGATAGGGAATAACCATGATATAGTATTATTTGCTGATGATACTTTGTTGATTTTCCGACTAAAAAGGCAATTATTGAAATATGACGAAGTGAATAATGCTATATCAAAAGTAGTACACTGGTTTAACGTCAATAATTTGCTTTTGAACGGTTATAAAAGGAAATGTATTAAATTCACTACACCCAATGGTAAAAAGGTTAATAACAGTGTGCTTTTAAGTGGGGAGGAGCAGGGTCTTACTGAATCCACTGTTTTTATCGGTATTACAGTTGACGCGAAGCTTCAATGGGGCCCTCATATATCTAAACTAGCTAGTAAATTTAGTTCTGCAGCATAATATGCTGTAAAAAAGATTAGATGCCTTGCATGTGTTGAAACAGCTAGATTAGTTTATTTTAGTTATTTCCATAGCATAATGTCATATAGAATCTTGCTATGGGGTAATGCGACTGACATTGAAACAATCTTTGTTTTGCAAAAGAGAGCCATAGAAGCAATTTATAACCTAGGTCCGAAGGAATCCCTTAGAGAAAATTTAAAGAAATATATATATTAACTTTGGCCTCTTAATATATTTACGAGAACTTATTTTATGTACACAAAAACAAAAATAGTTTTATTAAAAATAGTGATTTACATTCTGTGAATACTAGGAACAAGCACAAGTTGGTTATACCAGTTACTCGACTCCAAAGAGTCAGTAACTCCTTCATGGGGCAATGTATACGCTTTTACAACAAAGTCCCAGAAAATATGCAGATCTTTTCTATCAAAAGGTTTAAATTATTTATTGAGCAAAAATTTTCTCGTAAGGGTTATTATACTACTAAAGAGTACATGACTGATAATAACCCCTGGGAATTTGGTGATCACTACCATGCTGTTTATAAATGGTTTCATAACAATTGTAAAAAATATTATATTGTAAATTGTGCTTTTTTTTAATGAAAAAGTCCCGCTGGGTTTCTTGCTGGTTCTTTACAGGACAGAATATTGTGTAAAAGTAAAAAATAACTTTCAATAAGTATTATGTACTATAATCTATATTAAATAAAAATGATTCTATTCTATTCAGTTCTTATTGCTGAGGTTATTTGATTTTCTAGATTTAGGTAAAAGTTGTCTCATTTTTTCGGGGCTATTTCTTACAGTGATAGCATCAAAAGCATTTTTTATTTCTTACGCAATGTTTATGGGTTTTAATAGAAACCAAAAAAAAAGGAAGACACCTACAATTTCTTAGAAAAAAAAGTGAGTATGAGTAATGAATCTGAGAATACAATCTGTTTGGTTGGCTTCGTACCATGGTCAACAAGCAAAGCAAATGAAGAATGGGTACAATGTAGTCATTATAAGTTATGGTATTATTCTGTACGCACTGGTAAGAAGTCTAATAATTAGTAAATCTATTCTATTGTTCTCCTAATTGTGTGTCAGACGATAAGATTAACAGCTGTCACGTAGTATGAGAAATATGTATTGAGACCTGGAACAACATATCCCATAAACTGGGTTCGTTGTCACACTCTGCTTTATTTCATTATTTAATTTTTTTTAGTATATACACCGAATTTATTTAATTATTGTGCAATAAATAAAAGTCAAGGAACAAAATAAAAAACAACAGATTTTTTTAATTTAGTATTGTTAGAGATTTTTATGTTCATTTTGTTACTAGAACCCGTATTCTACAATGAGAACTGTTAACAATTATTGTAATTGTGCACTCGGACATACATATTATAAGATAATGGTGTTTTTTTTAAATCCAGTTATAACTAAATATAAACACGGACTGGAATATTAACAATACAAATTATTTTTACAAATAATCAAATTGATACTAAAAATTAAATAAAAATATAGAAAGTCCTAGGTACCACCCATTTATCTATATCGCTATGTTCCGGTGTAAAGGTTATAGAGGGCCGGTTTATTTACCATCCAGAATTCCATCTTTGTCCTCAAAGAGGACAACGCATCTGTTTTCTATCTGTCAAGCAAGCTTCAGAGCCTACTTTGTTTGTTGCAGGTGGCCATTGGCTACCGTAGCCACTTGCCATTAGGTGGACTATAAATTCGTTTGTCAGTTCTAGTGTATTATGAACTACTGTACTAGAACTGTCTACTACTGTAGTTTAAAAAAATAAATTTTTCAATTAATTGTGTAAGTAGGAAATGAGTCCCATAACTAAGACGTGTTGAAATATGGATTAAAATATTATTTATAACTACACGGCGCTGTGTAAATTTTTAATATTATCGAAACCATTTCATCTCTTGCGTGTGAACCGAGCATCATGTTTGACCCTGTTTTAATTTTCATATGTCGCACATATGCTGCGCATGAGTATAAAATAGTGAAAGATTTTAATTTTCAAGCCCCAATAATTACCGAATGAAGCAAAAGGTATCGTATATAAAACAAGTAAATAGGTATCGATGACCTATAAAGTAATAAGTTACGCTTAGCCTTTAATATTCTTTAATATATTAATTTATTCATTAATTCATCAAAGCTTTTTAAAAGTCCACTGCTTAATATAGGTCTCCCGCATAAATCTATGTTTCAATTTATGTAACAGATGTTTGTGCTTATATTTCACTCTGCAGCCAAAACTATAAATCGAAGACGAATAATGTTTGTATTTAGTAGTAGTTAGAATTCTCCCATCGTGCACTATGGAGGTTGCGAGTCGATTGCTATAGGAAAAGATAAAAGAAAAGATACGGCGGTTGCAAAAAGTTTTCTTCAAAATTGAGGAACTATAATTAGTCGAGAACATTCTGGATTGTTCTAAAAATTTTTAGAATGATCTCGAAAGTTCTCTTATATAATGAAATATTCTGAATTAGATGGAACTGACTCTAATCAGTCTAGAACGTTCTAGATTATTCTAAAATTTTCTAGGATGATCAGAGAGTTCGCAAATATATTTCAGTGTCGATAATTACTTGAGATAACTCTAATTAATCTAGAACGTTCTAGAATGTCCTAAAAATTTCGAGAATATTCCAGAAAATTCTAATATCTGTATATCTATTTTAGATTTTTTTGAGTAGTGGGGGAAGTTTTGAAGAGTATATATGACGAAACGCCAGGCCCGCGTTCTTCACTTGGTTTTCTAAAAGAAGAAGTGTATATCTCACGCAAAGTTAAAATGCAAACAAGTAGTGCAAAGTAAATAGTTGCAGTGTCAAAATTTAAAATATAAAAAATGATGCCGAAGCGTAAAAAAGTTTTTTCGCGTTCTCGATCC
Organism: Parnassius orleans; assembly: GCA_029286625.1. Lineage (NCBI taxonomy): Eukaryota > Metazoa > Arthropoda > Insecta > Lepidoptera > Papilionidae > Parnassius > Parnassius orleans. Next base: position 70,240 of record JAGSMP010000488.1, on the reverse strand, counting down.
ATATCACAAAGGCAAAAACTGCGCGGAAAATGAATCTATAAAAGAAAGAAAAATGCGCCTAGAATTGGAACGAGAAAATTATCATCGTCACCGATATAATCTGACCGAAGACCAAATTGAGGATTACAGAGAAACACATCGAATTAGAGAAAGATCACGGAGAAAAAGAGAAACAAATGCCCAAATTGATGACCGACGAAAGCAATCTAGAAAGAAAATGAGTAACACTCGACAACACGAACAATTGGTGGTTAAAATATTGGACACAACTGTACGTGCGGTTCATGAGAAAGGTCAAGGAAGTTACAGTTTTGACCACGAAGTGTTTCACTACAATTTCACTAGAAATTATAAAGAACATCCAAGTATAGTTATTGGGAGAAAAGATCGAATATGTGAATTTTATACGCCAAAAAAAAATCAAAGGAGAAACGCTAAGTATTTGCTGCCTAAGCGGTAATATTAACAGTTTCTTAGTGGAAATTTCTCCGTTTTCTCCGTAAAAAGGCTTGTTAAATTCATCTATTATAACACTAATTATTTGAAGTTAATCTACGAAAAAAAAATTAAATTAAAATTAATCTACTTCATTCCCTATTAAAAGACTTGATTCAATACTGCGCAAAAAGTTTTCATTCTGTTGCAAAACATGAAACTTATTTAATAATATTTCCCTTACACCCATAGTGCCTTTCGTAGATTTACTCCAAATAATTAGCGTTAGAATAATAGATAAATTTAACAAGCCTTTTCACGGAGAAAACGGAGAAATTTCCACTAAGAAACTGAGCTTGGACAATGTAAGCTTAAATAAATTTTAATTCAATCCTTGAAACCGAGCTAAGTTTCGGATTCGACTGTTCATGTAAAGGTAGAACAAAGCGGTAACTTTGAACGTTATCTATTGAAAGTATGTATGTTGGTAACAATGGATCGTTATTTACTTAACTTCATGTATCCAGCGATAACTTCAGAATGACTTTCCACATAGTGGTTAAAATATACATAAATTATAGAGTATATTCTATGCCATAGTTTCAATAACTTAGCAAAATTTATATTATATTGTGATCTAAAAGGGATGAGATATTTTATTGCACGTTTTCAATCTTAGTAAACAGAAGAAGACATCATTAAATATATAGCATTACGCCTGTAATCCCAGGTATAAATAAAGGTAGAGTGCAAAGGACAGCGAGCTTCTAGGAACACGCAAAAATATGAGTTTAGATAGAAACTTGTGAAATAAGTGATGCGTGAAGCGTGAAGCGGCTAGCTTCTCTGCAATCACAAAGTCATTCATAAAAATATTTAAAGAAATGATTCTTGCTTGTATGTAATATATTGTTAGTAATTGCATTATAATATAGATTTTCAAATATGCGCAGTTACTCATCCAATGGTAATATAAGGAAGTGAGCACGGAACAAATAACAGCAAAATTTATTTCTTGATCACTTTCTTAAACACTTTCGCATTTATGATATTAGAAGGGATAACTGTATTGTACACCTGTGTTCTTCCAATAACAATGCGCATGATGCATGCTTTTGTCTAATTATTAAAAGATTAATTTAATATTCATAAGACTTGTCATAACTATAAGCATATGTAGCAGCGAACTAGCTTAATTAGCCCAACCTTTTAACAAAACAGCGCCGTTCAATTAGCGGCCTGAATGATATTCAGCCGATGCGTCGGATACAACATTGCACCTAGCTTGTAATATCAGCAACAAGACGGTAAGGTGTAGCTGAGGTGGCACTTGGGCCACTTTATATAATATAGCAAATAGCATAAAATTCGGCACAGACCTGTGACATTACATCGCATGGTCACCCTATTAATTTCATTCAACGAAACGGCTTTTGCGTGGCCCAAAGGCCACCCCAGCCGCACCTTTACCTACTGTCGCTGATATTACCTACAATGTTCGACACTCGACGAATGGCACTGTTCAGTAAAATGGCTAGACTGTTAATGGAAAGGCTAATTAAGCTAGTTCGCTGCGACATGTACATGATAATACAAATATTAAAAGTCAAATTTCATAAAAATAGTCATAATTACGATGAATCATGACTATAGTTAACACTAGATATAATTATCATCATCATGTTGTAATAATTTGTGAATACTGACGTACTTCGTGTGTAACTTCCGTTACATTGTCAAAATTTAAACGCGCGGAATCCGTCACGTTTTAATATCGTATATCACTGATTCGGCAATTTTTTATAGAATAAGGGTGACAAGCGAGCACACAATCCACCTGATGGTAAGTGTATGCTGTGCGCCATAGACATCTTCATTTATCTTTAATTAAGAATCATAATGCAGATGCGTTGTCACCCTTGAGGACTGAGATGGGATGCCTCGTTTTCAGTAAAAAGGGTCTCCGGTTCTCTACACTCACCATAGGAATCATAGCACTCATGCACTCATGTACTACATATTAAACTGAGAGATTCATTTCGATATGCTATTTAGAACAGACCTTTAATAGTTTTGTGACTCTAAATTTTTGTTTTTAACAGTTAGTGATATTTGGAATGGGTGTAAAAGCCTGAAATGAATGACTATTATTACTATTTTTATTGTTACGGCAGCAGAACGTGACATGATACTATAGTATGCCATTGATCTGGTACTCATGTACTGAGAGATTCAGCATTAGTATGTCATTAAGAGCAGATACCTATTTAAGAGTTGTCACAAATTATTTTAGCCACAAGGCGTTCCGATCTCCTTGGAAGATGGAACTGTTCTCAAGCGTCCTGTTGTTGAGCAAATTTGCCTTAATCGATTTAGGCGAATTGACGATCGCAGGTTTCTCGCATCTTAGATGCCGCTGCCAGTCACTAGTCTGCGTTATACCGCCATCTGTTGGCAGCCATAAGATCTTACTGAAATTGTCTATAGTCACCCTTTCATACATCCACAAAAAGCAACAGGTTGATGGATTTTCTTAAGCTGCCACCGCCGACCGCATCCGCCATCACATGGCACTTTTCATTAGTTATATCAATTTGAATTATTCGCGAGGCTTAGCGAGGCGTTTCAGACAATATCTTCTCTGGATATTGCACGCCTCATAACGTGAAGAGCTTGAGGTAGTGCTTTACTCCCGACACGTCAAGTTCAAGCAATTTTGTGGTCTTAAAATGCCTCTATCATAACAATATTGCACTTACACAATAATATGAGTCGCCATAAATCAAGAAAACACTCTAATTAATCCATCTTATATTTCTAAAAAATCATTATATATTGCTACTTTGAAGAAAAAAAACGCTGATTTTGAATGTGGTCATGATAACTCCCGAAAGAATTGACGTATCGAGACCGGTTTTTTTAATAGCTTCAGAATTACAAAAACTGGTTCTCTATTTCATTTTAATAGCCTTGTACGCGTAGTTTGTTAATAAAATTATTTTTTATTTTTTTATAAATTTTCCTTCTACCTAATAATTTCCATTTGATTTTTTTTAGCCCTAGATAGACAAAGGACAAATGTACCATACAACCAATATTGATTTTATACTTTGTGTTATCGATTTATTTTAGTAATTTATTTTTTTCATCAAAATTAATAAAACGCTTATGAGGCGTGCACTTTTAGATTTTCAAATTTTTGAGATTTATACTTAAAAACTTATTAACTTTTTGTTTTACCTCCCCTCAATTGTACATTAGTTAATAATGTATTAATTCATCGTTCCGTTCCAAGACTTGTAAGTTAAAAAGAACTTACTTTGTAACTTTTCGTGATGATTATTTTATGAGCGAAAATTTTAGCGCTTAACACGTTTACACTACAAAACAGAAGTTATGACTGGTTCATAATTAACGATACCCAACAGCATGAAATATTCTATTGGGCCATGCCTTGGAGTAACAAAACTCAACATTAACACTTTCTTCACTAATTGAATCATGCTTGTTTTTATTAAACTTTAATTTTATATCAATCTTGTTAAACTGCATAAAATTTTTTCTTTTCTATCAAATGCTACACCTACGTCATACTCTCATCATTCCATGGGTTGACTGTTAGAGAATGCCTTTAGTCATTACGCCCGCCCTTTGTATCCTTGGTTTTCTAAGGGAATGCAAAAAGATTTTAAAATAAATTAAAAGTAAACAAAACTGTATATTACTGTATCCTATAAATCACAAGCCCTTTTACAGCCCTTCACGAGTCCACTGAGAACATGGCCTTCCCCAAAGAATGCCACAAAGCACGGTCCTGAGCCACATGCTTCCATCGATTTCCTGCATGTCTTACCAGGTCGTCACTCCATTCTAGTGGGGGCCGCCCCACACTTGATGGAGTGACAACCGATATTTCTTAATACGTTATTAATAATTTATTATTTATAAGTTCGTTATATATAACTTTATATACATAACGATATCCGTAATATAGTAGTGGTCATAAAAGTTGACTACGGAGAATGACGAAAAACTGTGTTTTCCGATAGTTCGCCATAATATCTAGTCTACAAGTCTATCAAGACCAGTATCACTGCGCAAGGCAATTTACTTACATGTTTTAAGATTGTGGGCAAGATAGGTCTGTGTCTTAATGTATGGTAACTTTTAACTTTTAATTGATGCGGAGGATAGGATATCCCCGATTCCGATACAATTTTTATTGCTATCTTCTCTGAAAGTAATTATGCCATTTCTTGTAATTGTTTTCCTTAGCACAGACAAATTAAGTAGTGCGTACAGAGCATAGATTAATTTTATGACTTGCTATTTCCGTTGATTTAAAAAAATCGTGATTTCCGTATACACAATCGTCATATAATCTAAATGGCAAAACGTGTGTCGACTTCTATATTTTGCTTTTATCCCTAAATTTAAAATTTTAAAAACTACTACTACTGCAGGCTATGGAGGTGTCCACCCAATTTCAAAAAGGAAGCTACGGATGCGTATGAGTTGTCACCTCTAAGGACAAAGACAAAATGCCACAGAGACTGATTTTGATGTTTTATTAAATATTATATAACAAATATTCCTTGTAACTTAAAATAATATTTCATTAAAATAATAGAATAAATTTTACTTTTATAAATATCTACGCCCACTTTAGTTGCAACAAAACACTTTTGGTTGGTTGCACTTTTGGTTGTATATCTTGTAATAAATATTGTATTTTAGTAGAGGTCACACTGCATCCTTTAACCTTTGATTATATACCTGTCCCTTTAACGTTCGTTTTGATGTGAACTGTTGACTAGATTGGTACTTTAATTTACTAAAATATTCTCATATAATTAACCTTGTTTTTATGATACTCGAATTGTTTTTATAAAAACGAATGGGCCATAACATAGAAAAGCAAACGTCAGCAATAACACTTTTCTGCTCAGTACAATTCATCTACTGATCTTAAAAACTTAATTATTTGATAGCAAATTAGAAGATTATGTATTTCAAGCATTTCAGTTAAAATTACATTTCTGACATTAATTTAAAGAATCTGTAAACAGAAGTAATATTTTCATTATGCAAACAAATGTATGCTGAAGCAAAAAATAAAAATATGTTATTATTGATTTTCTAGTTGCAATGCAAGCTAATGCACAATCCAATATGCTCTTGTTAAAAAAATTTGAAAGCCCTCTTTAAAATGTTAACTCTACAACTGCAAAACCCACGAGACCGGCTACAATGAAATGAAATTAGTGAGATTAAATAAGATAACTTAGAGATTAAAAATGCGGTGTTACCTCTAGGAAACACAATTTTCACTTTATTATAACAGTGAATTTTTAAAACTGGATTGTGAAAGTCCACCAGAGTAGACTGTAGAAAATTTAGTATTAGTATTAGATTTACAATCTTGATAGTTGCCACTCAAAAAATATTCCACTACTGTAACGGATATCTGCACCGTGTAGTGACAGCGTAGGAGAAACCACTACCCCATAACATCCCGTGGGTCCCGTAAGAGGTGACAGACAGAAATGAAACAGGAGACTTGCAGCCGCATTTTATTGATAACAACATAAATCAATAAAAAATGCGATTACGAACCAGCCTGTCCAGCTTCGCAACTAAGCCAAATCCCTATTAGGCAATATATGGGAAACATCTATGTTCAGCAGTTGAATTTTGATAGGCTATAATTGATGAATATTAAACTAACGGAAAGCATCCCTTTTTTATAGAATAAGTATGACAAACGAGTACACATTCCACCTGGTGGTAAGTGGATGCTAAGGTCGATAAACACCTACATCTAATATCGATTAAGAATTAAAATGCAGACGTGTTGTGACCCCTGAGGATTAAGATGGAATTATCACAATTCCAGTAAAAGAGTATCCGAATCCCTTCACTCATCATAGAAAACACAGCATCATTAAGTTTCTATTTCACGCTGGTATTCTGTAACTATATTGAGCCAACCCATGCGTGCTACAACACGTAATCCATAATGAATTATGCCATGCGATAGATATCGGAGATTCCATAATCCAAGAGAAAGTAAGAGGCGACTATGTGAAGTACCCAAAATATATGTCTTTCGATAGCCACACGCCACAATTGTACAAGCAAAACTTAGAAGTACTCGTTGGTCCACCAGATATATATCGGTAATATTGTGTGAATGCCTGAAGTTTTGTGAGCGAGAAGAATGAATATGTTGTTTTTAATTAATTTAATTGGTTTAACGTTTTCATAAATAAATATCAGATATTAGATATCTATAATATCAGAGATAATTTAAGATATAATTTCAAAGAAATGGGGAAAATCTAGGGAATTAACCGGAGAAGACTACCGTGTGGTAAGTAGCGTAATAGAATACATCACTCCATTTTTGATCAGATCAGATCTTATTACTTCTTATAAATGAGCCTATAACCATCTCATTTACGCAAGGCGTAAACTATACGGAGAGGGAGCAGAGTCAAAAGTGTGTAAAGTCTGGTACTACGATGTTAAATCAATCCGCCTGTCAAGTGTGACGGTTAAGGCAAATTCTCCCTATAGTGGAGATACCGACTACTAGTAGAATTTCTTCAGCTTTAGCTTGTCAGCGGACTTTTACGGGCTGATAAAAAAAGGAGAATCAGATTTGAAAGCCAATAACTTATTTCCTTTTTTTGTTGTAATTGGAATGACAAGGTAATTGCCGCTTTGCAAAAATGATAGTTCCCGCTGGAACATGATTCCCTGGGTTTAGTCATTGACTCCTGATGAAGTGACCAACTGATGAGGAATGGAGATAAGTCAAAGGATGCAGGGAGTTCAGAACTATACTTTGTAGCAATGAATTAGTGAGTTCTTTAATAAGCAGTAGATTTGTCTACTTTAAAATCTACTCTATCTAAATTTAATTTATTGTTACGTATAAAAATCATCTCGCTCAGAAATAGTATACTTTCATTTTTCTTTTTAAGTTTGTTTTGTGATATTATTTTGTTTGCCATATTCAGATGAAGACAACTTATTTTCAAAGATATCTTACTTGCTTATTTTCAAAGACACCATAACATTTGCTCGAAATGGCATAATACAATTTATATTGTAAGAGTTGTTTTTGACGGCAGGGAAAATGTACTGTTTGTTTGTTCCTTTGTGTTATTTCTGCTGTGGTTGGGGCCATTAAGAACGACTTTTGTGTTAACATACATATTTTGTACTTACTTTAATTAATAAGTTGAATAATCGGTAATTCTTTTCAAGCCACTTTAGTGGGAAACATCGGTAAGCGCGAAAGGATCCCATATTATATATTATGTATATTGTTGGTTGCCATCCCACCTGACAAGCGTGGTAACTGTGGCAAATATGAGGCAATCTATGTGGAGGTCTATGTTCAGCAGTGGACTTTAATAGGATGTGACTGTATATTGTTGAAATTTCGTAGTCAAGCTTTAAACGTTCTGCTTAATCAAATATAGCTTACATCATCTCTGTTATTTCCATATTCACTTTAAATTCTAGAACTAGCAAAACTAAATTTAGAATTTTTAGATTTTTGCAAAAAAAATTTTAAGACTAGTGAGAACTCAGTTTTGATTAAAAAAAACAAGTTATTAATAAGTCAAAAAATATATGAATTAAAAATAAGTATCTAGTCGATAGTTTGTAAAGATAAGTTCTTTTCTACCGACTTCAAAAAGGAGACGGTACTCCATTCGACGGTATGTTTTTTTTTCTTTTTTTTATGTGTTTTACCTCATTACTTTTTTCTGGGTCAACCGATTTCGATGATTCTGTTTTTATTTGAAAGCTAGTGCTTTTCATGTGGTCTCATATAAATTTGATCAAGGTAGTTTTTGAGTTATGCTTAATAATTTATATTTAAGTCGGTTGTACAAAAAGGACATTTCTCTGCGCCCATACATTGTTCGCCCTGGAACCAAGAGCATCGGAAAATTATGTGATGCAATTTCGATAGTTAGTAAATTCCTATGGGATCGTATTTTTATAGCGAAAAGTATCAGATTTTGAGGTTATAATCGAACCACGAACATTATGGTTTTTTATAGCTCCGAGTAATTTTTAAGTAACTGAAAAACAATATCCAAAACATTTAGTTATTTTTAGTTCCTACCTAGATAATTGGGTATGTAGTGTTTGTTCTAAAGACTAAGTGTAAGTAAGTGCAACGTATAAATGCATAGAACATAGTCGCGTCTACTATCCTTAGACTATTTAAATAATCTAAGCTACTATCTAGTGCATTTGCAAGCGTGTGTGTCTGGACGGCACTGTTAAAACACGTGACTATGAAACCAGCTTAACCAATTAGATAGAAAGTTGTTTTTAAACCTACATTAACTTATTATTTTTGATAATGATTTCTTATATTTACGCGAACACTACACATTGAATAAAACTAATTTTACGGATTATAGCGCGTTTAATCAACTTATTTTTATTAATTCCCGAAGTTTCGGGTGCTTTACAGCACCCATGGTCACGGGGGACTGAGGTGATTGACGTCCCGATGTCAGAGTTAATCCGGAGTACCTTCAGCTTTTCAAATTATTAATTTTGGTCCGATCTACGCAGAATGAACTAACTGTGTCTTGAAGTCTTGCAGTGGTATGCTTGGGTTTAGTTTTAATTTTATTAATTACAGGATCCCAAGCAGGTGGTTGTACCCAGCCTCCCTCTTTATTGAAATTAGGATGTTTTTTAATTTCAATAGCCTCACTCACTCCTCAAAGTTTGAGTAGAAAGCCCTGCTTACTGCACCAGTAACTCCAAGGTTCTACAAGCGGTACGTAGACGATACTTTCACAATTTTACCATCAGACAAAGTAACTGCATTTTTAGAACATCTTAATTCCATAAACTCTAAAATTCAATTTACTATGGAGTTAGAGGCAAATAATTCTTTAGCTTTCCTAGATGTGTTAGTCATTCGAAGTCTTAACAACACCATAGGTCACAAACCGATATTTAAATAGTGAATCCCACCATCATCCTTCACAGTTAGCTACCGTGGGCAAATCTTTGTTACAGAGAGCACGAGGGATCTGTGACAGCAAACACCTGGCCGCCGAGCTTCAGCACGTCAAGCAAGTTCTACACGATAACAAATTTCGGGTCCCGCGCCTACGTCACAGTGACCGAGTGAAGCCGGCCACAGTCGAGCGTGTACTACCATATGTCAGAGGTGTCACAGACAATATTGGCTACATCTTGAAGCGAGCTTCTATTAGAACATTCTTCATGCCGCCGAAGAAGATTAGTCAGTTCTTACCATCCGTCAAGTGCAATATTCATCTACAAGATGCAGGAGTGTACAAGCTTGATTGTGAATGTGGTCTGTCATATATAGGGCAAACAAAACTATCTATTAAAACCTGCGTAAAAGAACACATAGCTGACGTGAAGCACCAACGTTCCGGGAAGTCTGCAGTTTGTGATCATGTCCTAGACGGCCCCCGCCATTACATGAGATTTGATAAACCACAAATTCTCGCGAAAGAACATCGATTCCTGCCAAGGATGATACGTGAGGCTATCGAAATTAAAAAACATCCTAATTTCAATAGAGAGGGTACTACCACCTGCTTGGGATCCTGTAATTAATAAAATTAAACTAAACCCAAGCATACCACTGCAAGACTTCAAGACACAGTAAGTTCATTCTGCGTAGATCGGACCAAAATTAATAATTAAAAGCTGAAGGTACTCGGATCAACTCTGACATCGGGACGTCAATCACCTCAGTCCCCGTGACCATGGGTGCTGTAAAGCACCCGAAACGTCGAATTAATAAAATAAATTGATTAAACGCGATATAATCCGTAAAATTAGTTTTATTATTTTGAATTAGAAATAAAACACAGATTTAATTTCATGTATATTGTTCATTTTCTAAATACATAACGAGACTCAGAATATGCAGTCAAAGTAGAAATGTAATTACAGAAAGAGGTGCAGTCCATTGTTGTACACAGTGACGAATCTGTTCATCTTCCAAGAACATAGATCCAACAGCAGAGCCACAATTTACATAAAATACATTTTCCATTGCGTATGCGTAAGTCCGTTTATGAGTGCCAGGTTATCGTTTGAGCGGTACACAGTTACGAAAATCACAGCCAGGTAAATCGTTTTTGAAAGCAATCAGAGTCCGTTAAAATAGCCAAGTCGTAATATTCAATAGATAGTCCCGAAAGTCCCCAAAATACACCGATATAATTACGAAGAGCGAGCGACAGCGACGCTAATGTAATTGACAGAGTGAGGGCACAGGTGAGACACTGACAAGTGACAAGTGACCATTTAGTGAAGTCAAAAATAGGGGTTCTTAATACGATACGATTTATCGATATTTACTATGGCTATACGTTACAAACAGTATAACATCAACTTTTGTCATACGATAATATTGATACCATAACAAGTATACTTTACTTATAATGACACGATACCTCTCTACTTCTTCTATACTTGTAACAATATTAATAATAACATGTAGTCTGCAATATTGCTTTTTTTTAAGAAAACATTTATAATTCATGAAGTAACAATACGTGTTTTTTTATATTCATCATTATTACAGCCCTTCACAAGTCCACTGCTGAACATAGGCCTCCCCCAAGGAATGCCACAAAGCACGGTCCCAAGCCACCTGCATCCATTAACTTCCTGCATGTCTTACCAGGTCGTCACACCATCCAGCGGGGGGACGCCCTACACTTCGCCTGCCGGTACGAGGCTGCCACTCGAGAAACTTTCTTCCCCGTCGGTTGTCGGTTCTTCGAGCTATATGGCCGGCCCATTGCCACTTCAGCATACTAATTCTTTGAGCTATGTCGGTTACTCTGGTTCTACTGTGGATATCCTCGTTTTTAAGTCTATCACGCAGAGAAACGCCAAGCATAGCCCTCTCCATAGCTCGCTGAGCGACTTTGAGCTTCCTTATACGGCAAGAAGTGAAGGACCACGTCTCAGATCCATAGGTCATCACTGGCAACACGCACTGGTTGTACAATCTAGTTTTGAGGTTTTGAAGTGTCTGACGAGAAGATGTGTCTTAATCTCCCGAACGCTGCCCAGCAAAGTTGGACTTACCTAGTCGGACTATTTGTCCCAGGTAAACATATTCGTCAACAACTTTGAGCTTAGTGCTCCCAACTACTACCGGCATAGGTGTGACATGGACGTTAAACATGATTTTTGTTTTGTCCATATTCATCTTAAGACCTATCCGTTGGGAGACACTATTGAGGTCATTGAGCATAGTGCTTAGGTCCTCCAGCGATTCTGCCATAAGGATTATATCGTCGGCAAATCGAAGGTGAGTGATGTACTCACTATTGACGTTAATACCGTATCATTTCCAGTCCGGTAGCTTGAAAACGTCTTCCAATGCAGCGGTGAAGAGTTTCGGGGATATTACGTCACCCTCTCTTACACCTCTCTATATTAATTGTCGTAAATTCGTAAGTGATCGTTTATTTAGAAGTAAACCACACACTTTTTCTAAACGATCATTAGAAAACCCTGAATAATAATGATCATGATGAAATGTGTAGGTTTTGTTCACTTTAGCATTATTCTAACTACCTATAATTTAAAATCGAGTATGACCTCATTGATTACGTATGGGTTTTTTAAATCATACTTTAAGGGAATAATAAGAAAGGAAAGGTATTGAATGTTTTTATTCAAGCTTCTATTTGCACTTTATTCGAAATAAATTCATCATTCCCTAATCATTTTTCGACACCACATGACGTTTGGCAAAGATGGCGGTGATTAATGTTATTAGTCGAATATAATACTTGTTAATGTTCATTTTGGCATGCAGCTAGTCCGTGTTATAAAAGTATTTGTAACTAATATAATAAAATAGACAATTAATTATCGTGTATGTCCGATGTTTTAATTGCAGGACGATTCTGGACATTGTAAAGTATAAAATATATTTATAAGCAATAAATATAATTATAAGCATTTCGGTATTTGTTAAAATTTAGCTAATTATGTCTGTCTGTCTGTAAACCACAGATGTAAATTTCTCAGATTAATCACGTAAGAGATTAAAATTCGGCATTTCTTCTGTCGTGGCCGATTGCCATCCCATCGGACTATGAGAGTGAGGGGATAGAGAGTGCAGCTGTGTTGGTGCACGCACTGGTGTACTATAACCCTGTCCTGCGCAGATGGCTAATCTCCGTGACCGAAATTCGATCTGGGGGACATTATTATTATTATTTATTGTTATGTTTAATAATACTTTTCATGTCTTTAACTACAATTGTAATATCTTAATTATAATATGTCACATAAATATTTATCTTTATAACCTAAATAATAAATATGAAAGCAAAATTCTTGAACACAAAAACGCTGGTTTCACAGCGTCATGTTAAGAATATAATATATTGGCGACCACCCCATATAACGCAAGTTATTTTATCTATTTTCTACTTTATTTATTAAAATAATACATCAGTCAGAAGCGTCAGTAGCCTAATGGCAGGGTGCAGATCGTGAACTCGAAAGGTCGTGGGTTCGAATCCGCCATTTGACTACTGTCATTAACCACTTCTAACACAAGCATTTTAAGATTAACAGAAGTGGTTAAAGGGAATATTAGTAATGTTTAATAGCATTACTAGTATTTTAAAAAAATACCTATTTATGACTTTTTTACATTGTTTGTTGGACATGGCGTCGCTAATCGCTACTAACGGGCTTTTATTCTTTATGTGCTTTATTAAAATATTACTTCTGCAAATTTCAAGTACAATTTTCAATGTTTTTTTCTAACTTCATTACGTTGTTATTTTTATTTATTTATAATTATTTTTAATTTTAAATATTTTCCTGTAATTTTATTATTTTGTTACCTAGTTTATTAATAAAAATCTAGTAACGTATTGCTGCTTTAATGTAGATAAATCTATATCCTATTATGTAAAAGCTGTATACTTTTCTAACAAAGAAAATAAAAAAGGAAATATTCGTAAACATAATAATCATACTTGTTATGGAGATAGAATTTAATTAGCGAAGCTAATGGTCTTCGATCCTGGACTGTAAAAGGATGCTGGTTGAGAGAAAGGGCGTTCGTTAAATAAATTGCACGCCTACCTTGTCACACCGCCCTCGTAGATCTTCCACGCTCCGGAGGCAGGTTTCACCTAGGTACAGACGATCTAACGCTTCTTCCTCCTTTGCGGACACAAAACTTCACTAATCACTAATTTGATTATATATGTCTTATAAAGTATTAATAGCGGCGCGGTTACTTCTCCTTCAGTTGACTGAATTGCGTGGCGTTCTCAGCGATATATCATACATACTAGGCGTGCGGGTGAGGGGATACGAACGCCCGAAATATAGGAATTTAAAAGGAGGGTAAATTTAGAAAAAATGCATTATATAAAATAAACTAGATTGCGCCAACATCCCCCCGGCTAAACTAATAAGATAAACATCACCTTTATGACTATGATACATGATAGAATCAAATAAATATTAAAGACTGTGTGGTTATAACATAAGCCTATACGTATAAAATATAACAATAATTTATTATCAGTTTAAGTTTGCGCTATAAATTAGCAATAAATATATATAATATATGTATGTATTTAAATGTCAAGCCAGTCATTATTGGTTTGGCAATGGGCATAAACGCACCACTGGACGTACGAAACTGCCTTTGGCAGTCTTAACGGTTGCAACACGGACTATTCCATCTTTAGAAGGGTGCACCTTCTCCACGACTCCTAGGGGCCAAGATAAAGGCGATGCATTATCCGTCATAATAACTACCACAGTCCCCACGAGTATGGGGGCCGCAGGTGAATTCCATTTAGCCCTAACCTGCAGTTTATGCAAGTAATCACTACGCCATCGTTCCAAGAAAGACTGAACGAGGCTGTCTAAGAGAATGTCGCTGGATTAAGCTAGTAGAGTCAGTGGGATAACCGGGAAAAGATGACAATGGAATGTGTTAAGAAATGAGCAGGCGTGAGTGCAGATGGTTCTGCAGGATCACTACTCATAGCCGTCAACGGACGTGAGTTGAGGAGTGCCTCACCTATTTGCTAAAACCGTTAAGAGCTCTTCGTAAGAAAGAATTTGTTGACCTATTACTTTAAAGAGATGCGACTTGATCACCTTTATCATACTCTCCCAACATCCACCGAAATGGGGACGCGGTGGTATAAATTTCCATTCAATGGTTTTCAGCCAGCTCTTCATGAAGTCGAGGATGAAGCTCCTTATCGATAAATTTATTAAAATCTCGTAAATAAGAATGCGTGCACGAAGCATGTCCCGTTATCTGTATGAAGGCATTTTATAGGCCCCCGACAAGAAAGAAATCGTTTCAAGGCGGCCAGAAATGACACGGTACTCAAATCTGTCGCTACTTCTATATGCGTAGCGCGGGTTGTCAAGCATGTGAAAACACAAAGCCATGCTTTGCGGCTTCTTATACCACGACCACGAAGAGGCGTGTACTGCAACGGGCCTGCGTAATCTCATCCCATATGAGAAAAAGCCTTTTCAGCTTGATTTACACGCTGACTAGGTAGATCAGACATGAGCGGTAAAACTGCACGCGGTTTAGATTTGAAACAAGTGTTGCACTTGTGTATGATGTGACGAATTATTCGTCTAGCAGCGAGTATCCAATATTTATTTCTAAGTAAGGACATAAGCAATTCTGGGCCCGCATGTAAATGCTTCTTATGATAATATTCAATGAGCAATTCAACAACACGATCGTGACAAGGTAGGATATATGGATATTTGTTGTCGAAGTGCTCGCTAGAGTTTGAGAGTCGGCCTCCGACGCGAATAACACCATGAAAGGTCTAAGTTTAACAAGCGCTGAGGAACAAGGTTTATTATTTTTTAAGTTCTCCTAACCTTCAGCGAAATGCAAATATTGCATGTGACATATAAGCTTATTTTCGGCAAATTGTAAGTCGGAAATCGAAATAAATTTACAAATAGGAAGTTTTTTCATAAAGCGATGTACGTACACTATTATTCTCAATAACTTGGGCCACGATGATACGCGTTGAATGAGTTCACACAGTGGTGATTCAGTCAAGTCTATGGTAAGTACAAGCACGGCGGACCTTTGTTCTGGTATATCTTCGTTGGCTTATTGCGATCAAAGGTATTGATAGGCCACTCAGAGGAACTACGAGAAGCCCGTGGAGGACCGTTGTACCATAAATGGTGTTTGATAAGATTAGCTGGAGTAAGACCACGTGACAAGCAATCTGCTGGATTCTCAGAGCCTGCTACGTGATAGAACCAATTAGCGGGTATAAGCTCGGTAAGTGCTACGACCCGATTGGCGACAAAAGTCTGCCAACGATGCGGGGAGGAATTTATCCATGCAAGCACGATCTTAGAATCGCTGAAGGCGAATACATCTTTTATATTATAATGCGGATATATTCTGTCTAGAACCTTACGAAGCAATTTAGCTAACAACACTGCCGCACAGAGTTCCAATCTTGCGACTGAAATAATTTTTATCGGTGCAACTTTAGACTTGGCGCACACCAGTTGCACTGAGTATCCGGAACCACTGTGTACTTGCATGTATACGACGCCACCATAAGCACGCTCGCTAGCGTCAGCGAAGCCAATGAGGCGAACTTCACATCCCTCCTTCACCCCAAGGTGACGAGGAAGTTGAAGCCCATTAAGTGCCGAGAGCTCAGAACAAAAGTGACTCCACGCTGAGACCACATGGTATGGTGGTGTGTCATCCCAGTCACACTTTAACAACCAAAGCTCTTTAATTAAGAGTTTTGCGTATAAAATGGATGGAGTCACAAATCCCATTATGTCCCACAATCTAGCCACCGTTGACAAAATTGCGCGTTTAGTACATTCTTCTTCTGGTTTGACGACTTTAAAGTAAAGGCAATCATTCGACCTATCCCAATACAAGCCAAGAATTTTTTGCGGTACTTTTCTGCGGCAGCGAGTTATTTATCACCTTCGTCAGTCAAGAGCTGTTGAATTACGCGCAAAGCATGATATGGACTGGACTTTAGGCCAAAGCATACGCGGTTGAAGCGGTATGCTTGTATTGGTTTATTTACATCAAATCTATACAAAATGCGATGAAAATCACGGTCATATTCTGACAAGCCTACCTGCATAAACATCTGCTTACAGTCCGCAGATATCATTATCATCATCATCATTACAGCCCTTCACAAGTCCACTGCTGAACATAGGCCTCCCCCACGGAATGCCACAAAGCACGGTCCCGAGCCACCTGCATCCATTGACTTCCTGCATGTCTTACCAGGTCAGTCAGTACAGTCCGCAGATAATGCAATTTTAAATAATCGAAAATTAACTATTATATTAAATAAATCGCCTTGTAAGTTGGGACTCGCGTGCAGGATGTCATTAATCGATTTTCCGGATGTGGACTTGGAACTCGCATCCAAAACCACTCTTAATTTGGTAGTCGATTTGTCATGGCGGACTACACCATGATGGGGAATGAAGTATGTAGGACCAGTCGTATCATCTTTACTTAAATCGACCGGACTCAAATAATTCTTATTTATATATTCTCGAATAACATTGTTATATGCGGTACGTAACTCAGGAGAAGCCTTAAACTTTTTTCTAAACAATAAAAACGCCTAAGTGCTATGCTATATGAGTCACCCAAAGAGAATCATCAAACGGTAATGATACTATATAACTACCACTGTCGTCACGAACAGTAGTAGCGCGAAAATGTTCTTCACACTCAAGGTCGCACTGACTCAGAGTGGGCGGCGCGGTAATATAATTATAATATAGGCACACTATTTATAAGGGCGATGGAAACTGCTCGAAATTCTTATTGAATTTATAAGGCAGCTTGTGAAGTAAAGATAGAGCGTTACCATCAGGTGGGTGAAAAATGTAGGTAAGTATAGAAATGCGGTAAAATCTGCCTGCAATGAACCAAAATATGTGGAGAATGCGGCTCGACCAAATGGACCAAAGAAATATGGAGATAGAATAATTAGGTAAGCTTGTGGTCTTCGATCCTGGACTGTAAAGGATGCTGGTTGAGAGAAAGGGCGTTCGTTAAATAAATTACACGCCTACCTTGTCACCGCCGCCCTCGTAGATCTTCCACGCTACGGAGGCAGGTTTCACTAAGGTACAGACGATCTAACGCTTCTTCCTCTCTTTTACAGACACAAAACTTCACTAATCACGAATTTGATTATATATGTCTTATAAAGTATTAATACGCGGCGCGGTTACTTCTCCTTCAGTTGACTGATTTGCGTGGCGTTCTCAGCGATATATTATACATACTAAGCGTGCGGGTGAGGGGATACGAACGCCCAAAATATAGGAATTTAAAAGGAGGGTAAATTTAGAAAAAATGCATTATATAAAATAAACTAGATGGCGCCAACAATACTCACAAATTACTCATAAAAACTCTCATAAAATACATACATACATACATATACATAAACACTCACGCCTGTCACCCAGAGGGTAGGCAGAGACTACGGACTTCATTTGGCACGATCCTGGCACACCTCGCCTCCTTTACATCCATATATCTACGCATACGCACGTCGGTTAAGGGTACCCTAATCTGGCCCATTTTAATATATCGCCAATTTGGTCGATAAACCTTCGTCTAGGGCGCCCTTTCCGACTCTGCCGTTCACTTCTGCAGCATAAATTTGCTTTGTCACTCTTCTTCGCTCATTCTTTCTACATGACCAAACCACCGAAGCATTCTTTCTTAATCCTGGTCACAACGTCATCTTGCAAACCAAACTTTTCTCTTATCACACTATTTATCACCCTGTCATTCAGATTCAGCCCTAGCATACCCTTAATGACCGCATTTCTACAGCATTTATTCTACCTCATGCTTCTTTCCACACCCAACTTTCACTACATACATTAGTAGGGACACAGCATTATGAATTGCCAAACGTGCCTTTTTGACACATTTTGACTCTTCACAATAGCGTGTGAGCCCTCATTCACTCTATTTCTGCGTTCACTAGTCGTTCTATATCCTTATCATATCTACCATCCCCTAAATAAACAACCCAAATATACAAACTCATCCACTTGCTCAATCAACTCCCTTCTATTCTTATTTCACATAACGTTTTACTTTCTTCTTTCAAAACCATCACTTTCGTTTTACTTGCGTTCACTTTTTATACCCCTTTCTTTTAATGACCAGTTCATTAAAGTAACCATCATTTGCAACTCGGCCGCCGACGATGCAAATATGACTTGATTATCGGCGTACAAAGGCATTTGACGGTTAACTCACCCATTCTCAACCCACATTCTTCAACTTTCAAAGTTTGCAAACAACTGTCCATAAATAGGTTAAACAGCCACGGGAAGCTACACAGCCCTGTCTGACACCTTTTGGATGCCAAACCAGTCCGAGTAGACCTTGTTGATCCTGGGACAAGCACTAGAGTCCCTATAAAGAGACTTAATGCCTGTATCAAACCAGCGCTCAAACCAAATGAGTTCAGTGTTTGCCATACACCCTGTCCACTCTGTCATAAGCCTTTTCCAAGTCCATGAACGCAAAAAACTTTCTTTTTGGCCAAAACTTCTCCGCAATCATGCGCATGGAAAAGACTTGATCCGTACACCCCATTCTCTTTCTAAATCCAGCTTGCACATCCCAAATTTTTCCATCAGTTTCTTCCATAACTCTTTCAATTAACACCTTAGCATATAGTTTACCCACAATACTAAGCAAGCTGATACCACGGTAGTTTTACAGTCCTGTTGTGACCCTTTTCCTTATATATTGGGACTATAACGGCTTTGCATCAGTCTTCCGGTACCCGCTTCAGTTCCCAACATAAATTAAACAGGTGTACAGGCCTGCCACCACTCCCTCTCCAGCCCTTAGCATTTCGAGTGATACTCTATCATATCCGCCTGCCTTACCTGCTTTCATGCTTTTCATTGCTTTCATTATTTCATCTACACTTATCTCCCTACCTCTCTCCACTTCTTTCGGAATTTCCATTTCACTTAATTCAGATGACTCTTCACTCATAAACACGCTTTCAAAGTATTCTTCCATCTCTTTAAACTGAAACTTCATCATTCAGCATACAGCCATTCTCGTCTCGTATAGCATTCATTCTAGGCTGTTTCGAATTTCCCCTAGCAGTTCTTACGAGTTTCCAGAACATTTTAATATTTGCCTGGAAGTTGTCAGATATCCTTCTATCATTCTTATCCGTTCTTTCTTGCTTTTTCCTTTCAACAACTTCTTTTACTCTCTTATTTATAAGTCTAAAGTCTGCCTTTTTCTTTCAATCTCATCATTCATAACGCCAGAATACCAGCTTTGGTTGCCAGTAATCTAGCCATGCTCTTCTTTGCTTCAACTCATCCGTACCATCATCCCACCACAACGTATTATTTTTCCTTTCATTCGTTCTCTTACTTACACACATACTTCGGTGGCTGCATCCACCAAAACTTTCTTAACATTATTCCACAGTCTTCAGGTCTAAATCATTCATACATATTTCATTCAAACCACTAATATTCTCCTCAGTCTACATTTATACTTCTTCACATCTTCATCTTGTAACCTCTCTATTCTTATATGTTAACGCAGTGGTAGACACAGATGTCCGATGCCGCCAACGCTTGAATAGACCATTAATTGACATAAGACCAAGTAATGATCCGTCCCAACGTTGGAACCCCGGTAAACCCTTGTATCTACCACTGCGCTCCGCATATTTTCATCCACAATTATGAAATCTATCATGCTTCTATCATCACCTCTTTCCCATGTATATAAGGATGACACTGACTCTGGCATGCCCGCTCGGTCTCGTCTACACCAGACCAGTAAGCGGTATACATGCCATGTGCAGTGGCATCCTTTCCTTTCGTTTCGTCTCATTTACACATAACACGTCTATTCCTCTATCATTCATCATTCGCATACTTCATCCATCTTATCATTCATTGCTCCACATACATTCAGCGTAGCCAGACGGGCCTGCACCACTTTTCGTTTCTCCGGAGACAGAACGACGGGTGGCGAACTCGTTGCCGGTTTTTCTCCCGGAGATTCTTTCGCACCCCTGCCCCATTAAAGGGGCGCGGGAACCGGGGCCATTTTTTATTTGTTGGCTCATGGCGCGACTAGGGGTAGATTTTACGCCACACCATACGGCGAGGAGCCGAGTCTATCCTTTCGGCTTTGTCGCCCGTTTAGCACCACCCGGGGGACACGTGTAAGGTGGGCCTAGGGTTAGGTGGTCGAAGCCTACGGACGCGAGCGACTCATCCCCCATCTCATAAAATACTCATAAATAACTCATAAAAAGTCTCATAAAATATTATTTGCTTACATAATATAAATGCAAAATTGTTTCAAATCTTTTATCTGAAATCAATTTTAATATCAAGTCGAATCCCGGGCGTCGTCTTAATACGTTTATATTTAACGTTTATAAGAACAATACTTCATTTTACAATACTTTAACACGAATGTGTCGCTCTTATAATGATATGGTTTTGACAGAGTCAGGTAGGGACATTGACGTCTTTGACAATAATTGAATAAACTTCGCACTCAACTGTTCCACTACTTCAAGTCAACACCACATTAATTTTTTATCGTCTTTAATTATATCAAAAAAAAACTTTCACTAAATTCTCATAAAATTGTTTAACAAAATTTTTTTTTTCATAGACATGTTTACGTATAATGCATGTTGCAACTGTATGTACGCGTTTTTGGTTTGATTTCCAGGTCAAAACTTTGTACATATTAGGTGTTTATGTGACGTAAAAGTGAATATAAACTGTTGTGTATATCCAATAAATAAATAAATAAACTCATATAACTACGAGTATAAGAGTAATTCACCGTTATAGAAATTATATTTTTCGAAAACGGCACTTAAAATTAGTTAAGTAAGTACTATGAAACACGCTCGCACTAGCCGCATATATTGTATAGCAGACTTAGTGATGTGCGCGGGCACAAGGTCGTGCCGCCCCCTGCCCTGCAAGGCCCCACCGTTGTTCTGCACCAGTACATTCGTTTCCAAACTGCTGCAAACAGGTATAGATTCACAATTGAACCCGGTAGGTGGTGCTGTTGTCGAGATCCAGAAATAACCCGTGCGAAGCCGGGGCGGATCGCTAGTATTCTTATATAATACAAACTATTTACAAATTATTCACAGTTCTTAAAAATATTCTGGCAAAAAGAAAACTCAATTTGTCAATATTTTAGCTTTCGAACAGGATTTTTATTTTACCATATTTTTTACCCCGTGTATAATAACTCTCTTTCATGTAGGTTTTGTATGTACATTATTATTTCACCTATGTCTGTTCCGGTCGAATTTAATAATTGATTTTAAACTAATTTCCCGATGATGACTTGTAATTTTAAACATAGCTCAGAATCGGATGAGAATTCAAGAATATGAAAAAAAAATCATTATAATTATATTAGTAAATACTTAAGTTTTTTTCGGTTAACTAATTTACTGGCGATTTTAATAAAAAAAATTATATCAATAAAAATATTTACATTTTTATTAAAATAAATCACAGCAAACTATTTTTACTAAATTTTGCTTACAAACATTTATTGTGCTATTCTATTCCTTTTACAAGCTTGTGTATTTTAAGACCAAGCAGCATAAATTTCTCTGACTGACGTCTATGCACAGAAACAGATGCATGTTTAATGTCTTTTGCTACAATAGCAGCATTTTTATTACACACTCTGTTGTAGAGTGTAGCGTCAGTGCTATTAGAGTTTCATTTCATCAACTGCTTGAAACCGACTTATGTTTACAAATGTACTAAATTGTTTGTTTATTTCAATATTAAAAGAATTTTGTTTCCAACGCTGTTCTTAACTTTGATTTGCAGAGCTTAAAACATAATAGTTATTCCTTATTTTTTTTAATAAATCAGTTCACTTTTGGACATGAGCCTCTCCCGTTGAGTGAACTATCACAGGTCTCACACCTTTGACACTGTCCTTCATTACCGGACTGTGTATTTTACGTCTGGCGTAATCTGTACAGTCATACCGCTATATATTAGCGAAGGGATCTCATGGCATTTCTCTAAGTCGCCTCTTACGCCACCCATGAGAAGGATTGAGGATTTGATTTTCTTATGCTGACACTACCCGGAAAGGACAAAAGTTGTCTCAATGTAATTCCCACTAGCTATGATGTTCTGCACCTAAATAACGGCGCGGCTACTACTATATAAAGTTTCATATTACATACAAAAATAAGATCTAAATCCAGTGAGATCGACTAGGAGAAGAAACAGAAAGATCTCTGATAGACGGCCGCATAAAATACCATTTTTAAACGAGTATGACACTAAATAAATACACCGTAAAAATTTATTTAGGCAAACTAATGCTGCTGTGTTTCGTATAGTAAGTGGTTTACTGTTAAACGAGAAATTCATCAAATTGGATCAAATCAATGTTTTACTTTCAAAGTTTAAAAATTAAATTTATAATAAAATTATGTATATTTATTGTTCTTTTTTATTTATTTATATAGCCCAACCAGATGATAAAAATACCCCAAAATATTCTATGATACTTACATTTACTATTTTTCCCTTACTATACTCACAATCTTAACTAAAAGTAAGGTTGGAGCTTCTTTATACTTGACTCGCTTCCTTTGATGCTTAGTGATAATATTCTCAAGAGGTGAATTAAGATTTTAATACATGTGTTTTATTATATCGTAATATTTATGATATCATCACTTTATTATGTGAAGTCAGAAATACGAATGTATCAAAATGTTACCTTTGGCATTTCGTAATGTTGTGTTAGTCCCTACCTTTATGAATGGTAGTGAAAATTGGGCGTGCAAAAGAAGCATAAGAGTAAAATTAAT
The DNA here is from genome assembly GCA_029286625.1 of Parnassius orleans. Lineage (NCBI taxonomy): Eukaryota > Metazoa > Arthropoda > Insecta > Lepidoptera > Papilionidae > Parnassius > Parnassius orleans. The sequence continues at coordinate 46,811 of JAGSMP010000488.1, read as the reverse complement.
GCTCTAGAAATGTGGTCATTAATAGCCGAATCGGTCATTAATGCGGTTATGACTCTTAATGAAAGGCTGAGAAATTGTGTGATGAGAGAAAAGTGTGTCTTACAAAAAGATGTGACCAGGATTAAGAAAGGAATACTTCAGTGTCTTGGACGCGTGGAAAGCAATAACAAGAAGTGTGAAAAAACAAATATATGCTGTAAAACTGAGTGGCAGAGTCAACGAGGACATCCTAGTCGGAAGAACATCGATCAAATTTTGGGTTGGAATTGAAAATTGGCCAAAATAAAAGTACCCTTAACCGACGAGCATGTATGCGTAGATTGTGAATGAAATGAGAGAGGTGTTTCAAGTTGATGCTAAACGAAAGTCCGTAGTCTCAGCCTACCCCTCTGAGTGACAGGCATAAGAGTTTATTAATGTATGAATGTATGATGATGCCGTGCTTACCAAAAGCGCAGTATGGAGCTTATCATAAGTGAAACGCACTCTGTACTCTAGCACATCATTTTTAATTCTACCGAATACTAAAATAAGTATCGGATTTTCATGTGTAATACTAAAATAAGTATCGGATTTTCATACACATTTTCATTTCAGTATTTACAATTTTAATATTTACCAATTTGCATTTATAAATACACCAGCCTATAAGCAGTTTGGGCTAACAGATCAAAACTTGCAAATTCTACGTTAATTCTCAATCATAATATTGATTGATACCTTTAGCCCTGGTATACATTTCGAAATCGGACAAGTGAGTAATGCGTCATACGTATAAGATACCATTTTGTAGATTATCTTAAATATTTTATTAAGTTTCAATGCTACAGTGTTCACTATAATGTTAGTTGAACATATTCACTAAGACCGATTTTCTCAAAATTAGAATTGCATGATAAGCTGAGCCAAAACAGGGTGGATATAATATAAACCTATGTATAAAATATTAATATTGTAAAAATCTATCTCATGCTGTCAATTACACACATTAGGGTAGACTCACAGAATAAAATTATAAGGTGAACCCTAAAAGTATAATGGCAAAAATGTAAAGTAAACTGTTTGTGTAAAGTAAATCATTAAATAAAAATGTAAAACAACATACATTAAAAATAAAATATGTTATTATGGAGTACTCTTACTTGTTTATTTTGGGACTACTTCATTAAAATATTTCTTATCACATTTTCATTTATTTTCTTTTTATAAACAAGGTTCATGATAAGCGCCGTCGGTGAAAAATTAGCGTGTTAAGATTTCGTTTATTGTTCGGTCTGTTTACGCTATTGTGGCGCGATGACAACCCCACCACACGTATATAAATTGACATGAGTTCAAATCCTGCACGGCACCAGTGTTTGTATGGCCTGCAAAAAATATTCCGTATGTAGATATTTGTCCACGTACAATTTATATATTTGAAACAACTCCAAAATACAAGAGAAAATTCAGGTACATAGTTATTTAAATAAAAATTCAAAAATATCCAAAATTTATTGTTTTTGTATACAAATTTGAAGCTGTAGTATATGTTGAAAAATATTAAAATGGATTTCAATTAATCAAATGTTTGCAATTATCTTCTACAAATAAGACGAATAATATGCTGACGTGCGAATACTACGCCAGCTTCATCAAAGATAACTGAATGGGGCGATGTGCTTAAGTGGTTGTCAGTACAAGCACGTTATTAATTCGCTGGCGCACTTGTGGTCTCTCAGTTTAATAATGATGACGTGGCATATTCTATACGTTCATTCATGTCAGTGGAATAGATTGCAAATATCAAGATTTTTATTTTATATGAGCTTATTTTCTTTAAAGAAATACTGGACTCTAAAAGAAATTAAAAATATTTTTTTATGATTTCTTATATTTACGCGAATACTACATGGAATAAAACTAATTTTTCGGATTTTATCGCGTTTAATTTTAACTTTTATAATTCCCGATATTTCGGGTTCTTTCCAGTACCCATGTTCACGGGGGTCTGAGGTGTTTGACGCCCTGATATCATAATTAACGCAGGCTACCTTCAACTATTAATTATTAATTTTTGTTCTAATCTACGCACAACGAGCTTACAGTGTCTTAAAGCCTTACAGTGGTATGCTTGTTTTGGATTTAATTTTATTCATTATGGGATCCCAAGCAGATGATAGTACCCAGCCATCTTCTCTATTGAAATTAGGATGTTTTTTTTTAAATTTAAATAGCCTCGCGAATCATCCTTGGTAAAAATCGGTATTCTTTTGTGAGGATTTGTGGTCTATCAAATCTGATGTAATGGTCGGGACGATCCTTAACATGTTGACATACTGCAGATTTCCCGGAGCGTCTATTCTTCACATCGGCGATAATTTTATGGATATTTTTGTTTGTGCTATGTAAGAAAGACCGCTTTCACAATCAAGCTTATACACTCCTGCATCTTATAAAGGAATATTACACTTGACGGATGGTAAGAAATGACTTATGTTATTCGGCGGCTCCACGACGACATCACAACAGATTAATAATTAAAAATATATCACCAGTTACTATTATGCTCAGTAGTGTAAAGTACCTTTAAATAATATTTAAAAAAAATGGATTATATTTTTAATTAAATATATAAGAAAAAAATTAAATTGATCTCAAAAACAAAAAAAAAAATAATTTCACATTAATAACTTCTGAAGTCGGTGCTAAGAAAGCTGCCAATCGAATAACTAAATGCTTTTGGCTTTTTATAAGCTTTATTATTTTACACACACTACACAGAGTTACATAGATTACTTAGTTACATACAGTTCACTAAGGAATATCACAAGTTCAAGAAACAATTAGAATTTGGGCAATATAGCAAAATTAAAAATTTCACTCACTATTTTTCCACATTTAGGGCTGAATTTTTTCTTAAAGTTTATATAGGACCACCCCTGATGTATATCTTCTCTATCACCCCTGATATATAAATAATAGAAGAATCATTAAGTTCAGCAGTTTCCAAAATACGGTGAACATACATAAAAAATGCTTTTTGGAACTAGTTAAAAAGTGTTGATGTCAATAAAACATTCAAATTATAAATAAGTTATAACCTGATCTGAACTTTGAAAAAAGAGAGATTCTTTTATACAATGGACATTAGCGTTCACCCTTAACCTAATTTCATACTTTGGAAGTCAACAAATCTTTAAAAGTTGACTTCATCTGAGAATTCAATTGTATCATAAATTTCGTACGTTGACCTCTAAAGAATGAAATTTATCCCATTTGTCCAAAACGTAACAATTGGTATTATAGGCTTAATGTAAGACTTGAAACTAAGCCAAATAGCAAAACAAACCTGATAATATTCAATAAGCAAGGAAAACTGGTGCTAAAAGCAGCATATCCTTGAAACATTAACACTGCTGAGATACCAAAAAATATGTCGCCCTTCGGGAATAATTCGCAGTAAGTTGGCCCATTAACTTTTATCTAGCGAAGAGCGACGCTCCGGAAAGTAGGTTTGGTGAGGCATGGGTGAAAATACATTGAAGTCCCTTCTTTGGAATTACCTCAAAATAAGTATACCTAGCTAATATTTACACGTACTGTATTCGTACACAAAATAAGTTAATGCTACATAGAATATTTAGTTTTTGACACTTTGTAACATTTTTTATAATAATAATGTATAATATTGTATATATAATTTATATATTTTTTTACTTTTCCATTAGTCTTTCCAGGCGTATCTTAATATGGTACAAACTAATTTAAAGGTGGGAAATGATTTCCACCACCCTGAACTGATTTTAATGATTCTTCATTTAATAAATAGGTTATACTTTAAGGAGATCTCCTATAAATTTTAAGAAAAATATTACCTCCAAAGTTCAAAAATGGGCCTGCTTGCCTATGAACTTCCAATTGTTCGACATAGACTTCTATCCAAGTTGGTTATGGGGTAATATATTAAATTCTAATATTGTTAATTATAGTAAATAACTTATCGTTACAGCCTATGAATAGTTCACTGCAGAATATAGACTTCCACATAGATTTTCTCATGGGGGGTATTTGCCATAGTTGCCACGCTTGGTAGGCGGGATAACAACCGCTGTGTATATTTTTGTTACTATCAGGAAGACGCTGCTGCCCATCTCCTGTTTCAGTTTCCTTCTGTCGCCTCTTATGACTCCCACGCGACGATATGGGTTAATATTCTTAAATCTTTAATTCAATTATTTGGATCTATCGAATATTTGTTATAGCTCATCCCTAATGTAGCTTGATCCTAAGTAATTATATTCTATGTAACTTCATGCAATCGGTAAACTGTGCAACACTAGTAAGCACAAATAATAATATACAAATAAGTACAAATAAGCACAAATAACATAATAAGTAAAACACAAATAAGCCAGCCAGAGTGTCCAGTTATTACTTTTTACTTACTACCTAACAATAATTATTACAGCGATCGGACATTGTCCGATTATATCTAATTAAACTACGTGACAACCTTGATTTGGGATTCTTCTACCAGTTTTCTTCTAACGTACCTTCGCTAGGACAGTAGCGAAGTGCCGACGATGCCGCCCTACCACCTTGATGGCCTGATATGAACCAGCCGCCCTATTATGTACCGGCTGACGACATAGCCGCGGGTTCTACCACCTACGCCGGCAACTATACTCAGGGAAGCTACCTCCACCTACTTACTAATACCAACACTGACTTATAAGGGCAAACTTTAATGCGAATGTGACGTAGATCCGTTACCCCGACCTAGCCGTGACTATCTAAACATTTTAATTCAATTTTTTTTGTAAATAATACTAACAACGCTACTGACATTACCAATATACCCTATAAACACTCCTGGTAAGTTGAAAACGCTTGTGTTAGGAGTGATTCACGACAATAGACGAATGGCGAATTCAAACCCACCATCTTATGAGTTCGCGGTCCGCACCCCGCCATTGCTACCGTCGCTTCAAATTATATTACAAATAAAACTATTATTCTGTGTCAACTATTTAATTCTCTCCGTGTAGTGGCGGTTAAAAATACCCATTAACCCATATCTTCCCGTGTGTGTCGTAAGAGGCGACAGAGGGAAACTGAGGCAGAAGATGGGCAGCAGCATCTTTTTGATAACAGCAAAACAACAATAAAAAAAACTGCGGTTACAAACCCGCTCGCCAAGCGTGGCAACTATGGCAATATACCCCCCATGATTAAAGTTACGAAGAAACGGCCCCCAGTCACAGGCGGCCCCGCTATTCCTGGCTACGGTGGCGACTATGGTAACGGCGGGGCAGGGGTGCTGAGAATCTGGTGGAGGTTCAGTTGCCACCTAAGAGGACTCGATCTGGCAACATAACGCACACACCCTGAGGACTGACGAGAAGATCCTGAGCTGGAAAAGAGATAGACAAGTTGCGCTGGAATATTATAGGATTATCTGAGGTCCGAAGAGAGGGGAGGACATGGTAATCCTCGAATCCTGCAACTTGTTCTATCACCGAGGGCGACCATCTGTCCCAAGGAGGTGTCGGATTTATCGTCCACAATTTCTTGTTAACAACGTTGTAAAGATTGGGAGTGTGTCGACGAGGGTTGCGTACCTTATACTCAGAATCACCAAACGGTTCATGAAGGACATTCAGGTTTACGCACCAAGCTCGGCACAACCCTATGAGGAGGTGGAGTGCATTCCTCCAAAACCCACTATACGGTGTTAATGGGAGACTTCAACCAAAACTAGGCACAAGAGAACAGTTAGCTGAAGATAGGAAAATGAATAGCAATGAACCCAAGGCAGCAGCTGGCCGACTTCATGGAGGAAGAGGGACTCTTTATGATGAACTCTTTCTTCCAGAAGCGGCCCCACGGGAAGTGGACCTGGTCGAGCCCCGACGGTTCGACAAAAAATGAGATTGACTTCATTATGACGACCAGACGACAACTGTTCAGTGATGTCTCAGTGATTGCGAGGGTGAAAACCTGCAGCGATCACCGAATGGTGAGAGGCACACTGAACCTAAACGTTAAGTTGGAGAGGTCACGTCTAATGAAGTCAACGCTCCGTCCCCCTCGTGCTCTAATCCAAAGTCCCGAAACCTTTCAGCTCGAGCTACAAAACCGTTTTCAGTACCTAGAACATTGCAATAGAGTGGACGATATGAATGACAAGTTTAAAAGCAAAGTTTTGCAAGACCCACCGCAGAAGAACACAAAAATCGAGAAGAAGCAATCGAGCGTAACAAGGGCTCCAAAGTCTTTGCTAGAGATCTGTCAGCATCATCGTTTCCGGGACATCTGAGATTTTGAGTGAGATTAAGAGGTTATATGTACACATCATCGTTGGAGCCACACACAAGTGTGAGTAACGATCCAAGAGCAAGTCTTATCCGACACTATTCCGATGATATTCCGGGCGCCAGTCTAATTGAGATTAAAATGGCTCTTCAGCACCTTAAAAACGGCAAGACCCCAGGTGAGGATGGAATTCCAGCGGAGCTTCTGAAAGTGGTTGGAAAACCGATACTTGAAGTCCTTCAGAAGCTCTTTAATTCCGTCCTCCATGGTGGCACTACACCGGAGGCGTGGAGCAGAAGTGCGGTGGTCTTGTTCTTCAAGAAAGGCGACAACGCTCTCTTGAAGAACTACAGACCGATTTCCATTCTTAGTCGCGTCTACGTGCTGTCGAGAGTCATTACGAATCGTCTCGCATGCAGACTCGACGACTTCCAGCCTCATGAACAAGCCGGTTGCCGAAAAGGCTTTAGCACCATAGACCACATAAATACCCTTCGGAAAATTGTACAGAAGTCCGAGGAGTACAATTTGCCACTATGTCTGGTGTATGTGGACTATGAGAAAGCCTTTGATTCCGTCGAAATTTGGGCGGTGCTGCAGTCCCTACAGCGGTGCCAAGTTGACTGTCGGTATATCGAAGTGCTGAAGTGTTTGTACAGTAGGGCTACAATGGCTATCCGAGTACAGAACCAGAGTACGAAAGCGAAACCTATCCAACTGCAGAGAGGTATAAGACAGGGTGACGTTATATCCCCGAAACTTTTCACCGCTGCATTGGAAGACGTTTTCAAGCTTCTGGACTGGAAAGGATACGGTATTAACAGCAGCGGCAAATACATCACCACCTTCGATTTGCCGACGATATAGTCATTATGGCAGAATCGCTGGAGGACCTAGCACTATGCTCAATATCCTCAATAGTGCCTCCCAACGGATAGGTCTTAAGATGAATATGGACAAAACAAAAATCATGTATAACGTCCATGTCGCACCTATGCCGGTAGTTGTTGGGAGCACTAAGCTCGAAGTTGTTGACGAGTATGTTTACCTGGGACAAATAGTCCGACTAGGTAAGTCCAACTTCGACCGATAGGTCCATCGACAGATTCAACTTGGCAGGGCAGCGATCGAGAAATTACGGCACATCTTCTCGTCAGGTATACCTCAAACTTGAAAATGAGACTGTACAACCAGTGTATTGCCAGTGATGACCTATGGAACTGAGACGTGGTCCTTCACTGCTCGCTGTATGAGTAAGCTCAAGGTCGCTCAGCGAGCTATGGAGAGGCTATGCTCGGAGTTTCTCTGCGTGATAAACTTAGAAATGAGGATATCCGCAGAACCAGAGTGACCGACTTAGCCCAACGGATTAGTGCTGAAGTGGCAATGGTGGCCACATAGCTGAAGAACCGAACACCGATGGGGAAAAAGGTCTCGAGTGGCGGCTTGTACCGGCGGACGAAGTGTAGGGCGTCCCCCACTAGATGAAGTGACGACCTGGTAAGACATGCAGAAAGTCGATGGATGCAGGTGGCTCAGGACCGTGCTTTGTGGCATTCCTTGGGAGGCCTATGTTCAGCAGTGGACTTGTGAAGGGCTGTGATGATGATATTTAATTTCCTAAAAACCTATCCGACGCCATGTGTAGAGAGGATTTGACTTATGCTTGCAGGCGGATAGACGATCACAAACAGCATTATGTATATATTACTAACGTGTAGTATGTGCCTCATAAATCGACATAGATCATAAGAGTTACTGCTATTCTAGTTGGCAATATAACAAGAAGGCTAAAGTTATCACTAAAGATCGATAAAGAAAAAGAAGAAAAATTATACAAATGAGATTACATATGAGCACACAGTCCACTTGACGGTGACTCACGCTATGGCCCATGGAAAGAACCAAAATGCAGATACGTTGTCATCCCTCACGTACGAGTATTATTAAATTATTAACATGAATGCCTGTAAGTAATAAAAATCTATTTCACGATAATTTTTTGAGTGAGGATGGTCCTTCCACGGTTAATTGACTTATTCGTGCAACAGCCATTACAACTGCCACTACAAAGCGATCAATTCGAAAATCTTCGAATGTTTCAAATATGATTATCTTATCAGACTTATTCTTATTTAAGATAAATGCATTTTGAATCAAAACTTATCACTCAATAAAATCATTTTTTTTTTTTATAAGGATTCGCAAAAACACAAAACAAGGACTAAATGCTTGAAATGAATTGCGAATCTAGTATATATTTCTTTTGTTTAGTTTTCTCTTTCGTTCTATATAAACTGTTCAAACCAGATGAAAAAATATACCGCTATTAGAATAGCCTTGTTTAATTATCTTAATTATTCAAAGCAGTAAATTAAATAATGCAGTAAATCTGTTCCGCATAAAAGGTGAAACACAGAAAAACGGGGACTTTCGAATTTCAGCCCTAAATCATGGCGAGACAAGGTTGTCGCGGTTGAATCCCCTTTGCCTGCTGGCGGTCACGTAGCTTAGGCAAAACTTAATAAATTCCATCTCTAGTACAATTTTTGTGGTGCTTATGAAACAGTGTCTTGTTTGCTTTTATGCCTTCTTTATTAAGTGACCTTAGAAATTAAAATTTTTAAATTGCTACGCTGAGCAGTCGCGTTGGCAGACACAGTTTTTTAACTCTTACACACCCACAGGATGATATGGGGTAGTAAATTTTTACGCTGCCATTCATCCTTCCACAATACAATGGGAACACCATTGTACCTAGTCTATATTTCTCCAGTGTCGCGAGCGAGATCCCATTGTAAGGCAGTCCGAGCTCAACTTCCAAACAGTTAACGTGACTGATAATCTCCTTTTAAGTAGTTTTATACCTTCAATATATTTTTAGTTATTTTTCTATTTTGTTTAAAGCCTCGGAAGAAAACTTGTTCGGACCGGCGTGTGATATAGCAAAGACACTATAAGCGTGTGTATGCAAACATGCCTTACGCTCGTCCCGTCAAATTCTCTACATTGAGGCCTTACTTTTACTCTTATAGCCTAAGGCTTCTAGTTTAATTTTATGGTCCCAATATATTATCATCACAAGATATATTGTGAAAATGTACATAAAACATAAATAGCTTTGATAAGTATTAAGATGTTCATACTTTGAACACTAGGAACAAACATAAGCTTGTTATACCAGTTACTAGAATTTTAAAACAAAATCCCAAAATGTACCACATTTTTCAATAAAATAGGTAAAATATTTTAATAAAGAAAAATTGTGTTCGATTAAGATAGTTTTATACAATATGGTTAATTTAATTTTATTTTTAATTAATTTGTTAATTTTTTATAGTCTATATTTTAACAGTTAAATTTATATTAAACATCTTTAAAGCACCGCAACAAAGAAGGGACCGAGATAATAGGAGACAATGTTTTTTGAATACTCATAGCACGCTATTACCATCACTAATATTTCCTTTAACCACTGCTGATAAAGCTAACATGCTTGTGTTAGGTTCATGACAGTAGTCGAATGGCGGATTCGAACCCACAACCTTTGTGTTCTGGCAAGGGTCTGCATCCTTTTTTTTTTTTTGCGGATGGAAAATCATCTAATGACGCTTTCGCTGTGGGTGGAGCGGAAGGAGTGTCAGACTTTACTGACTAAAACCATCCGTGTTCCTTCAGTCCTTACGTTCCGGAGCGCGGTATCTCTTTCGAACAGCCCGCAGCCCCGGCAGGCGTCGGCCCTGCCCCTTCACGCTGCTGACAGCTCTTGAGGCGCGCGGAACAAAACGCGCCGTCGACACGGCCTGTCGTCGTTAGACGGACGGACGGCGAGCTACCCATTGCTCGCCGTCCACAGGTCCGCGCCTACGGTGGTCAGGGGCCACGACGTAGCCCCGACGCCCGGGGCGTCTCCGCGGCGGCCGGGAAGGAAAGCTGTTGCTCTTCCCTCTCCGCCCGCCACCTCCTTCATAGCATCACTGCTTCGCAGAAGGTGGTGACGGCATCCCATTCCGTCTCGCTCCGGACCATGGCTTCGACCAGGCCGGACGCGAGGTCGCCGCCGCCCATCGCCGCTACGAGTACACGGCGGTGCCCGCCCAAGCAGGGCACACCTCCACGGTGTGCTCCACCGTCCTCCGGTCGATCCTCGCAGGGAGCACCTGGCGTTTCCTCCCGCCCGATTCGGTGCAGGAACCTCCGAACACACCGTGTCCGGTGAGGACCTGCGTCAGGCGGAAGGTGAGGACACCGTGGCGTCTCTCGCCACTCCTCAAAGAGGGTCTTATCGCCGCTATAGTGGCGTGCCCAGCACGGGTTGCGACAGTCGCCTTCCATGTCGCCATGAGATCATGCCGAAGTCTGCTCGCTGCGCGACAACTTGCCGCGGCAGCGGGTTTCCCCGGCATAGTGCCCCGCGCGCCATTCGTGCAGGCGCGCGAGGACTATCGCCCAGATCCCATGGCGGCAATCCAGCAAGGAGGCTCGCCGCCTCGAGGGAGATCGTAGCCGCGAACCATCTTTACGGCAACCACCCTTTGGGGCGCGTTTAGGTGGTGGACGGCAAGCCGCGCCAAACCACGCGCCCACACCGGGGCCCCGTAAAGGCCATGGACCTCACGATCCTCGCGTAGAGCCTCCGCAGGAGGCGTTTGGCCCCCAGGTTCGGCAGGAGCCGCCTGAAGGCAGCCCGGTCCGTTCCAGTTTGGGAGCCAAACGTCGGAAGTGCTCAACGAAGTTCCATCGGCCGTCGAGGACGAGTCCTAGGTGCTTCAACGTCGACTCGACGCCGACGGATACCCTCCCACCATCACTGAGGATCCCAGTGGTGGCCTGTCCGAGGACCATGGAAGTGCATGGCCTCGGACTTGTGCAGAGCCACCTCGAGACCCAGTTGCCGGATCCTCTCAACGACTATCGCAGCCCCGCGTGTCATAGTTTCCGCCGCCGCCTCGTACGACCCCCTGTGCCAGTACCAGCGTGTCGTCAGCGTAGCAAAACTGACGCCGGTAGGGAGGTCGGCGCAGCACCCAGTCGTAACCGATGTCCCACAGGGCGGCCCCAGAACCGAACCCTGTGGGACACCGCACGACATCTCTCGCCGGTTCCACTCACCGTTTCGACCGGGGTAGATGACGGCCCTGTCCGTCAGATAGTCCCCGACTATACGACGGAGATAGGTCGGCACCCGGTGATACCGGAGCCTCCCATGCAGCTCCAGGGCATGGAGTTGAAGGCTGGCGATGTCGAGACACCGCCAATACAACCCCTGGCCACTGCATCCCCGTCGTGAGGGCTCACGCGCATGATGGCGTCCACCGTAGAGCGCCTCTTGCGGAAACCAAACTGGTGTTCGCAAGATCCGGCCCTGTCCCGCGCAGTGCTCGGCGAGGCGGTTTGCAATTACTCTTCAAAGAGCTTGCCCACCTCGTCGAGCAGCACCACGGGCCGGTATGCGGACGGAGAGTCCGCAGGGCGCCCTGGCTTCCGAATGAGGACCAGCTTCCCGTCTTCCAACGAAGGGAATTGGCCTCTCCAAGCATGCGCTTAGGAGCCCTCCAGTCGGGGCCCGAGAGCCTGAGGCCAGGACCCAGGCTTTGCCAGGCGCCATCGGGTCCTGGGGCGGTATTCCTGGCCTTGAGCCCACGTACCGCCACTCAGGTCACCCCGGTCCCTTCCGGGATGTCGTCGTCGTCGTCCTGGTGGTCCGCTTCCGGCACCGCAGGTGGCGGAGCCATAGGCGGGCGGATGTTCCCCGCGCGCAGGAACAGAGCGCTCACCACATCCTCCACGAGCTGAGGCCGGAGACTCTGTCAGCAGGGCCCAGGTGCGGAGTTTATCCCGCACCATCTTGTAAGGGCGCCCCACGGATCTCTATTGAGTCTCCAGCATCCTCACGGGCCCGATCCCGCCCGCAGGACAGCCTCCCGAGGGCGGTCTTCGCCGCTCTGTATCCTCGTACAGCCCGCCTCAATGGCTGCCGCATTCGGTGAACGAATGCGGAGCCTGCGATGCCTGGCGTACAGGTGCCGCGCGGCGACACACGCCTCGCGCAGAGACGTCAGCTCACGCGACCACCATCACCTGACGCCGGGCACTTCCTGGCCGGACGCGGGCATTGCCACGTCACATATCTCGGACATGGCCTCCTGGAACCACCCTGCCTCATCATTGACGTCGGCAGGCCTGTCCGGTGATGACACCCAGGCCTGCACGATCGAGGCTTCCAGGAGGAGCTCCCGGTCCAGCTGCTTCAGCGCCCAACGCGGACCACTGGGGCCTGTAGGACTGGCGCGCTCGAGGGCTGGGTGGAGACGTCAAACCGGATGTACCGGTGGTCGGAGTAGGTCTCCACCCTCCATGACACGCCAGTCAATGGCACGCGGCGACAGAGAGCGGGCTAAGAACGAAATGTCCACCACCGACTCGCCCCGCATCCGCACACACGTGGGGACAGAACCCTGATTTAGGACGACCAGGCCTGTCTCCAGAGCCCAGTCTTCCACCATCCTACCCCGCACATCTGTACGACGAGAACCCAAGCCAAGTTCTTGGCATTGAAGTCCCTGAGGACAAGTACGGGAGGGATAGCTCGACGACGACTGCCTCAGCTCTGCAAGAGAGTTGTGAAACTCGGCGAGAGATCGGTTCGGGGAGAAGTACACCCCACAATGACGAACTCCCGAACTGTGCTGCCACGCACCCCTGACCCTCCTGACACCTTCAGGGTCGGGGTACCGGCGGCGGCTGAAGAAATGACCACTGAGCCGTTAAGGTCCGCCACCCAGTCCTCCCTAGGCCAGACAAAATACGGCTCAGCGACCACAGCGATAAGATCGACCACTGCGCCATGCTCTGGAGCAACAGATCCTGAGCGCAGGCGCAGTGGTTGATATTCGCCTGGAGGAAGCTTAATGGGGCCGTTATAGGCATTCCATTTCAGCTTCCTCCACGGGGCGCCTCTCTGCGGGCGTCGGTGTCGCGGCGGCGGCGGCAGCGACAGCGACAGCGGCGGCGGCGGCAGTCGCGACCGCGGCGGTGGCCACAGAGGCGGTGGCGGCGGAGGCCCCTACCCGCGGCCTTGGCCTTGGCGGGTGGCACGCAGGCCTTGCTTCCGGCCCGGTGATCGGCTGGTTTGCCGGTCGCCGCACATGCATCACAGTGCGGCGACGCAGCAGGTCGCCGATATGTGTCCGGGCTGACAGCAGCGGAAGAAGGCCACTGCGGTCAACCTCCGAGGCGCATTTCACAGATACGTGGTGCCCCACGAGACAGCGGTAGCACCTCAGAGGTCTGGGCTCCAGCAGCTTAACCTGCGCTGAGACCCAGCCCACCAGAAGCCTTCGGCCCTCCACTATGGTTTTGGCTGCCGTAACAGGGCAGCACACCGTGGCGGCATGCATACCCTGTTGGACCGAGCGTATGGCGCCTGACCTGATCTGGTCAGTAGTGCACCCCCGACCTGGCGACGGCGGCCACCAACTCCTCCTCCGATACCGAGTCGTTCCATGATGCGCAGGTCTGCGCATCTGACGGCCTGGACACTGGGCCTCGTCCGCGTCCAGGGACTGAGCTTGCAGCCAGAGCGTCCGCGGTCGCGCCACTGGATTCCCCTGGGATCTCCAGCATACGGGCCCCGTCTGTGACTTTGAGCCGGAGGCCCCGGTGATCCTGAGCTCCCCGAGATCCACCGCCTTTTCGCCTTTGCGAGCAGATCGCGGTAGGTAACGCCCTTCTTCCGCGTCCGGCTGTAGTGTAATCACTACAGCTGCGGTCTTCGGGGCGCGGAGCCTAGCCGCGATCTTGCGCGCCCTGAACTGGCGCCGCTCCTGCTCTTGGCCTTTTGGCTGCCTTCTTCCCTTATTTTTGTCCCGACCACCAACCGGCTTCAGCCGCGGGAGGTGTGAGCTGAGGGCGGTGGCGGCGGCGGCAGCTGGCTTCCGCTGGCGCTGGCACATCGCCGCAGGCACTGGGGCTGGCGCAGCCACCGCCTGTGCTGCCGCTTTGCCCTTTTGCCTTCGCCTTGCCTCTCCTTCCCGTTGCCGGCTTAGCGGAGCCGGTTCAGCCGGTACCGGTTTTGCCGGAGCCGGCTTTCAGGGGAGGAGGGGCACTGCAGCCCCGCCCGAAGGCTGGCTGGACGGCCCCGGCTTGGATGCGGCAGCTGTGGCCGCCGCGTACGAGACCGTTGCCGGCCTCGCCGCCGTCTTATTTGCCCCTAGGGGGGCGCAGGACGATGCCTCCAGCACGGAGAACCGGTGTTGAAGGCAGCCAGCTCTGCCGGACCAGGTTCAGAACCTGGTTCTCCATCGGCACGGGCTGGCTTGGGCGCTGCGTCTGGGGCGCCGCGCGAGAGGCAGGCTCACGTAGACTGGCCAGGTCTGCGCGGAGCTTCTCATCTCCTTCTGGAGAGTCTCCATGGCGGACGTCAGGCGGCCACGTCCGCCCGCAGCTCCGCTACCCGTTTCCAGAGCCAGGGTTGGCCTAACAAAGTTGGCCTCCGCAGCCGCCATGATGGAGGCGGAGGCTGCCTTTAACTTTGAGGAGGCTTGCTTGTGGCCACGACCTTGATCGCGGCCTCCACCCTTTACGAATCTGGCCTACGCTCCACCCGGAGCCGCCAGTCGCATCCGTCTCTTCGCCTGATACCCGAGCCGTATCGCCCGGTGGCGCCCTCCTCGGCATGCTTTGTTGCTTGTTCGGCCCTCTGATTGTCAGAGGGCCCTCCCTGCCTCTCAGCCCGCCCCGCCTGTTGGTGGGATTTTCCGCCGAAGCCTTCACCGGCTGACGACCCCTGGTCGCCATCCCGCCTGGACCGCTTGCGGAAGAACTTACTGGTCTCCGCGGTCCCAGGCTCCACGCGTCGGGAGCTCTGAGCCTCCCACGCTGCTCGATGCGGCGTCGGACTCGTCCCCTGCACGTTCTTATTATCTTTTCTTTATTTTCCATATTTGTACCCACGAGTATGGGAGTAATTAAAGGTCCACCTTGGCAGTGACCCCTACCAAGGTAAGCAGATTTAGAGGATTTATTACTCAGTCTGCAGGTACCCTGGCGAGGAGCGCACTATCGACTGATTTGTTCGTAGAACCCCGTCAGCCATCCATCCTCGCGGTGCGTCGCCGCTTGAGATTCGGGGTAACTTTTATAGAGGTTTTCCCTCGCGGTCCGGGCGGTTGCCAAGACCCTCGGTCCCAATCAAAGCTGCGAGACATGATCCACGACACTTGATACTGGGATTACGAGACCGGCGGTGACAGCAAAGGATGAATCCTTCACTGTCTGCCCGAGGCAGGGTGGCGCACACCGAGCCTCGCCTCACTCTCTGCTATGCCCTCTGCTGATCAGAGGGTCACGCAGGAACGCGCCGTTGGTCCGGGACGGACCCCACCCATGTAAACAGATATTAGCCGGCAGCAACCTTCCTCAAGGAGTAAGAATTTCTTCTCATTTCTCGAGGAAGATTACTGCCGCGCCCAGGTGGTGCCTGGCCTAGTAGCTGCTCCTCCAGACGTATCTAGAGGGACCCGCAACTACCAGGCACACGTGGAGGACTTCTGACTTGCACCCGCGGTCTGCATCCTGCCATTAGCTTCTGTCACTTACTATACTGTATTCTATCTCATTGTCTCTTTTAGTGTCGCTTTTCGTTTCATATAGTTTCAAATGACAATGATTCTAAAGAATTTTTAAATTCAAAATAACTAATGATTATTTCACAGAAAACAACTGCCACTCATTGAAGTATCCGATGGTACCACCATAGACTGGCATATAGACGACCTGACAGCCCAAAAACGCGTGACAAATTTTGATTTGTTATTGTGCTAATAGTGATGTTCATTTTACTTAAAAGGACTATCGAAAATTATTGTTAAGGAAGCGGTAAAGATTGTAAAGTTTAGTGCACGAAACTGAATAACTTTCGTGCACTAAACTATTTTACTAAAAATTAACTGAATTTTTACCATGATAGTTCTAAAATAATTAAAAAATATTCAAATAACATGTTCCCGGGAATAAGCTGCACCTACCTGCCTTTAACATCATCCATCACAGCCTACAAAAGTCCACCTGAACATAGGCCTTCCCCACTCCTCCTGACTCATAGGGGGATTTCGCCATAGCTGACACGATTGGCGAGCGGGTCGTCAACCGCAGTTTATTATTATTTTGAGTTGTTATCAGGAAGATGCTACGCCCATCACCTGTTTCAATTTCCTCTGTCGCCTCTTACGACACCTGTGTAGATATGGGAGTAGATATAGGATATTCTTTCACCGCCACTACCTGCCTTTTGATTTTAATTCAAATTGTACTAAATTCCAATAATCTCTGAAGAGGTTCACCTACCGATAAACTATTTTCCCCAAGAATCGGATCGGAAAGTTGTATTTTCGTGCTATTACCTTTGGAGAATAATATTTACTGTCATGTACAGTTTACCCGGAATTTCTTTTTTAATATAATTTTTATCAAATAAAAAATAGGCAGATACATAATTAAGTAAATACCTATTTACATTTTATATACTTTGTAAAATGTTTTGCTGGCGAAATAAAAAGCGGGAACCTGAAGTCCATAATGCCTGCTTAATTTTTCATATAAATATTACTTTTTATAATTACAAACATTTAAATATTACCTAAATACATTATAGAAGTATATTTTAACATCCAACTTAAACATGAAAGTAAACTTAATAGTTTAAGTAAGGAAACTTTATATATATATACAATGTGTCCGGTTACCGGTGTCGGAGATTTTAATGCTATAAAATATAATCAATTTCATCGACAAATCATGTCTCAAATCTCATTTAGACCTAGCTGTATTTAAATGGCAGCCATTTAAATTTTTCAGTGTCACCACCTCGACCCCGCTTATTAAAATTACAATATTCACCGATGTAGAAGTCCCACATTCTTAAAAGATGTCTCATTGGGTAGATAAAAATACGCGTAATAAAATAAAAGCAAACTTTTAACTGCAAAATTGTATTTAGATCCTAAAAAGACTAAGAAAAGAAAAAAAATGTAAAAAAAATTCGGTTATTTTTCACATTTTCGACTTTAATGAAAAAGTAGGTAATTTACTATCAATTTTGTACATTTATTAGATAGAGCAAGATATTTACTTAACATAAACGTTAAAGTCTTAATTGTAAATTAAATAGTTTAAGAATTGTACTTTATTAAACAATTGATTATATTTTATAGCATTAAAAGCTCCGACACCGGTAACCGGACACATTGTATAGTATAAGTCTATGATATATAACTAACTAGCCCACTTGATGATAAAAGGTGCATGACCCATAGACACCTGCTTTAGAATCAAAATGCAGATGTGTTGTCACCCCTGAGGACAAAGATAGAATGCCTCGTTTCTCTACACTATCCAAACGCAACACAGCAGCATTAAGCTGCTATTTTACGCTGGTCTTCTGTGACAGCGTAGTCCCACCCCTGTTGAGCCAATGCAATTGTGCACCGTGGCTATACTACGTACATACCTATGAAACAAACATTAAGAGCTAGAATAAAATGTTGCTATTATAATAAACCTACTACTTTTAAATTTTTAAGCGATTACACTGACAAAATATTTTTATTATAAGGCTTTATTATATATTCCGCTCATTCTATGTCAAAGTTATTTTCATATAAAGATGTTGACGTACAATTTAAACCTCATATTCCTTACTCGTCGGAAAATGCATTAAATTTCATATACGTGAAATGCGCAAAACTCGTTTTAAGTCCGGTATATTGGCTATTGTGACCGAGAGAACTTCTACTTATATTTCTAAGATATTTCATAAAATAGCTCACTTATATTTAAAATGTTTTATAAGTATTTACCATATCTGAGCCGAATAATACGTGAGTTAGAGTTTTAAGTATGGACAGATTTCTAAAAATATCAGATGAACTGAGTGCTCATTTGTTATCTGAACATGTATAAAAAAGCAGCCGAACTACCTATATCAAGTACGCATCGTCGAGCAAATCTTGCAGTTTAAAGCTTTTTACCGTTACCGTTGCAGCCTAATTAAGTCCACTGGTGAACATAGGCCTCACCGATTCATCATCATAGATTGCCTCATAAGGAGTTATTTGCCGTAGTTGCCACGCTTGGCAAGCGGGTTAGCAACCGAATTTTTTTATTTTAGTCGTTACTAGGAAGACGCTGCTGCCCATCTCCAGCTTTTTTTCCTCTGTCGCCTCTTAAGACATCCACGCGATGATATGGGCTAGTGGATATTCTTACACTGCCACTACACGGTCAAAGGTAAAGCTTTTTTTATAGCAGAGGGGGCAAACGAGCATGCGGCTCACCTGATGTTTAGTGACTACCGCCGCCCATAAACAACTGCAACACCATGGGAATTGCTGATGCGTTGCTGGCCTTTTAAAAAAGAGTAGGCTCTTTTCTTGAAGGTCCCTAATTCGCATCGGTCCGGAAAGATCTCTGGTGTTAGTCGATGCCACAAGAATGTTGAGCGGGGAAAAAACTTCTTGTAAATTGCACAACGGTGGACCGCCAACCATCGAGATGGTATGGATGGTATCACGAGTTTTGTAGCGATGTGCGATGGCGAAATTGAGCGGCTGGAATTAGTCCGAACAATTCCTCAGCGCACTCCCCGTGGTAGATGCGATAAAATGTGCAAAAGGATGCAACATCTCTTCGCAGTGCCAGTGAGTCAAGCCGATCGGAAAGAACTCGGTCATTGACGATTCGAGCTACTTTGTGCTGGATGCGGTCAAGTAGAAGGAGGTGGCACTGGGGAGCCCCTGCCCAAAGTGGGAAACAGTATTCCATGTGGGGCCGAACCTGCGCCTTGCTATTAGTTAAAACATTCGAAATGAACGCTTTAAAGGTGAGCTTTTAAGAGCGCATTACTAATTTAGCAATCCAGTTGCGGAACCCCGATTGAATTTTTATTGGTTCGAAATCGAATGGTTAATGCGAGTGAAAACATGTGGAAAAGAAATTTACTTCCTTAAAATGAATCCTGATTTTTTTAACGTTCGTGTTACATTTAGTACAAATCAGTAAAAAGGACTGAAGCGTCTTGCGGCTTTTTACTTGTAGAGTGATCTTGTAGAGGGATATTACACTTTTCGAGTGTAATATCCCTCTACAAGATTCTGGAGTGTACAAGCTTGATTGTGAATGTGATCTCTCCTACATAGGACAAACCACAAGATCAACTAAAACTCGCGTAAAAGAACACATAGCTGATGTGAAGAATCAACGCTCCGGGATTTCGGCAGTCTGTGAACACTTACAGGATCGCCCCCGTCACTACATCAAATTTGATAGACCACAAATCCTCACTAAACAAGACAGATTCCTTCCAAGGATGATTCGCAAGGCTATTGAAATCAAAAAACATCCTACTTTCAATATAGAAGATGGCTGGGTGCTACTATCTGCTTGGGATCCTATAATTAACAAAATTAAATCCCAACCCAAACATGCAACTGCAAGGCTTCAAGATATTATGAACTCATTCTACGGAGATCGGACCAAAAATTATTAATTTGAAACTGAAAGTAGCCATGGCCAACTATGACATTGAGACATCAAATACCTAAGTCCCCTCCCCCCCCGCGACTACGGGTGCTGTAAAGTACTCGAAACGTCGGGAATTTAAAATAAGTTAATATACGCGATAAAATCCGAAAAACTTAGTTTCTTTTAAATAAATACATAATTTCATCGAAAAAGCATTTGAACATTTCTTCGTAAAACGAAAACTACATACGACTAGAAATGAACCTAACATAAAGCAGTTACTCGCATTACACTATATTCGATTGACTTATTACTAAGCTTTTACATAAACATGTGCAGAAGTCTTGTAAGTTTTGATTAGATACATGCCTTTTGTACATGTTTAATCGTGTCATTTTGTCAATCGTGAATGTTTCTGTTGTTTGACATGGGTCGCATAAGAACATTGATAATAACAATTGTTTTTTTTTAAAGATCCGGAACAAACGATAGACAGGAACTTTGTAATCTGTGACCTGTGATTGCCTTAAGCCTTTTTCTACTTATTATTCAAAATAAATGAGATAACATAAGACAAAAACCTTTGTATGCGTGTTTATATTAAATAAATTATAGAAACTACTTGCAAATACATATACAAGAATATTTTACCTTTATTGCATATGTATATGAAATGCAATATCTGTTTATATTTTTTTTAATTTCTTTACATAACGTATATATAATAATTATTACATAATAAAAAAACAAAACAAAAACGTTAAATTATCACATAGTACTACTCCTCGCCAAGAAAGCTGGCTGCGTTTCCTCGCTAAATGGCTATATTTAGCCTTTGAGCGAGAAAAGAACCAGTCCTTTTGTTACCAGCGGTGATGACAAGACGCGGATACAGTTTCTGTAGGATCTTCACCGTACGTAGACCCCACGAAACGATAGTCTCTACAGTAAATTTAAAGTGTAAATATTAGTGAAAAGTTATTCATGACACAGTTTTAAAGTTCTGAACACTACGCAATAAAGTTGAGAATCGACGACCGACAGAACCAAGCTGGTCTCAGTATCACAAACTACTAAAACCCGAAATGATCCATTTGAATGATTGACCCTAATGGCCCACTTCATATGACAAATCAATACTTGAACTAATTATTGAGTTACTTAAAATGAACGATTGACACAATTATCAATAACAAGCTTTATTAAAACTTATTCACAGTAGTAGTATATTACTGACATTGCGTTTTAAATCAAAATTTTAATTAAGGACTCAAGCAGTTTGACTGTCTTTGTAGACGATGCAGTAAGGTATGTAGCAAATGTAATTTTGTTAGTAGACGCTTACGTACATGCAGTTAGCACAACGCCTTATCCAATTGTTTCGTAATTGACGTTAATTCTGCTGAACTCTATTTCTCCTTGCTTGTAGTTGGTATAAATAAAGTAACTACCTAGTAGAACGAATACGTAAGAAACCAGGGTATGATCCCCGTCGAACAAAATTTCTAATTGCAATTGAGAGTACTGATTTATCTCGTGTTCGGTGGTGAAGAAATACATCCTGACGGAACATGCGTGTCAAAGAAATAAAAAAATATTTCCAAGACATGTAAACTCAACCAATACGCATTACGGTGCATTTCCAACAGAGCTGTGCGGGGTAGTTAAGCAGTGCGCAAGAAAAAATCCACCAATATTATTAGTTAACTTTCCTAGCCTCATTGAGCGCAGCGCAATGACAAGGGCTTAACGGACTGAGCAATTTGTACATACAAAAAAGCGAGAGATGTGTACGAGGTAGGCGAGCGAGACAGGCGTATGAGGAATGTGTGTAAGGGATGTTTGTGAGTCCATAGAGATAATATACATTTTGACAGGCGGTGTGGCTAAGCTACTAGACTACTATTCAATATACCTCCTTGAATTCTCCATTAGTGAAATAAGTTTGCTACCCATCCTCACACGGCTCAAATTCCTCGTACTGCTTTGGTGAAAAGAGTCACACCGTATCACAGTTCCGCTACACCCTTTCGCATCGCTCACCTTCCTTGCATCTCTAGCGCGGCGGACTGTACTTTATATAAAGGCTATATATATGCTGTTACTATACTTTCCTTTTTATTAAGTATAATAAGTAACCTTATAATTTATAAAAAGCGGTATATGATAAACAAACACCTGTTCAAATATGGTATTTTGGCTCTAGGTTTCTTTTTTCCCCACGCCTTTAGTATTAAAATAAATCATGTAAAGTAGCCGTCGTAGCTCATGGGATAAGCGCTCGTCGTAAATTTGAACAACTTTCGTTCTATACCTGACGGTACCATTGAAATTGTTAATCGCAGTTTTAAGTGCTAATTTACCAAGTAGCTATTCATAGGTGAAATAAAATCAAATGTCGAGCAAACTATTGTGAGCATGTCTTTTTATAAAATTGAAGTAACAAACGATCCTACCTGACCTCTGAAGACTAATAGAAACTGCCTCACAGACAGTTATTAAACTGGCACTCTGGGTCAAAAAAGTCATGCTAGGTTTCTTGCTGGTTCTTCCCAGGACTGAATGTTTTCCGAACCAGTGGTAAAAGTAAAATTACTTTCAATTAAAATTACTTCTAATCTATATTGAATAAGGGTTTTATAAAAAAAACTTAAACAACACGCATTGATCATAATCTGTGATGATCGTGTTAATTATTTTATTATATCCTGGTGATCCTGGTCAGTGTACTAGGTTAAAGTTCCTTGATACGAGTACAAATTTTCAAGTCAATCAGCCGTCTACAATTTGTTGAAAATTATTTAAATTTTTAGATAGATAGATACACGCGGTTATTAAACTCGTATTCATCCAGTCCCAAGCCTAGTAAAGTATAAAGGGAAGATCAAATTGATTGTTTTACAACAAATAAGCAATACATAAAACGTTCTACATCCCTTTATTTTTTATTTTAAGGTTTTCTTTTTATAGGATACAGGTGATAAGCGAGCACACCTGATGGTAAGTGGTTGCTGTGGCCCATAGACATCTACATCTATCCCCATTTGCGAATCAAAATGCAGATGCGTTGTCAGTCGTTAGGACTGACATGGAATGCCTCTTTTCCATTAAAAAGGGTCTCCGGTTCTCTACACTCACCATAGCAGCATTAAGCTGCTATTTTACGCTGGTATTCTGTGAGAGCGTGATCCTTCCCCGGTCGAGTCGACCCTTTCGTGCTATAACTATATAATTAATATAGCTGCAACATGGCTCTACCACGTTTAAAACGTAACATTTAATTTAAAAAAATAGTTAGTCGTTGAGTCGCAGACATCGTCGCGACCTTTACTTTAAATCCGATTACAATGTGGGTGTCTTCAAGGAAAGAGCGAAAAGGATTTTGTTAAGTTATGTCATTGCACCTTACCATCTTCAGCTGCAACAACTTATACCATCAGGTGGAATAGTAGTCAAGCACTGGGTTAGAATAGGTTCTAAAGTCGGACTAAGACAAAGTTAGTGTATCGAAGGATTGTAAAGAGGTTATTAAATGAGACATTAATTATGTCCCAAGTCCTGTTTATTACTGACTTAAATTTATAATAGGTATTACATTAGTGGATACCGTGAGCTACACTACATGATCTAAATACGTTTAAACATGATAGATTCACGCCACAACTATGTTATGGTTGTAGCACGAATAGGTCAAAGCGACCGGAGAAGGACCACGCTCTCACAGAATACCAGCGTAAAAAGCAGCTTAATGCTGCTGTATTTCAAAAGGTTAGTGAAAATAACTGGAGACCCAACATGAAAACAACACGCCTGCAGAATGTGCAGTATTACTCAGAAATTGCCTTACATCTGGCTATCTATTGTGGAAGGAAGAGTTCTACAAGCAAGTAAATGGTGTTGTGATGGGCTCACCTGTATCTCCCATTGTTGCCGATATATTCATGGAGGACTTTGAAGAGAAAGCCCTGCTTACTGCACCAGAAAATCCAAGGTTCTACAAGCGTTTACGTGGTAGAGCCATGCTGCAGCTATATTAGTAGTATAGTTGTAGCACGAATTGGTTGGCTCGACCGGGGAAGGACCACGCTCTCACAGAATACCAGCGTAAAATAGCAGCCTAATGCTGCTGTTTTGTATGGTGAGTGTAGAGACCGGAGACCCTTTTTACTTGAAAATAGGCATTCCATCTTAGTCCTCACGGGGTTTTTTCTTTTTTCTGCATTTTGATTCTTTATTGAGGATTGATGTAGATATCTATGGATCACAGCAACCACTTACCATCACGTGGACTGTGTGCTCGTTTGTCACCCTATCCTATAAAAAAATGCGGTACGTAGATAATACTTTCAAAATTTTACCATCTGACAAAGTAACTGCATTTTTAGAATATCTTAATTCCACAAAATCTAAAATTCAATTTACTATGAAGTTATAGGCCTTTCTACAAATCCTAACAACACCATAGGTCACACTGTGTATAGGTAATATATCCATACTAACCGATATTTCAACGGTGAATCTTACCATCATCCTTCACAGTTAGCTACCGTGGGCAAATCTTTGTTACAGAGAGCACGAGGTATATGTGACAGCAAACACCTGGCCGCCGAGCTTCAGCACGTTGTAACGCTCTCCCCCCTCTCTTTCTTTCTTTAGAATCTATATCTATAAGATATATAAAAATATATCAAATTTACGTGACCAGTATATTAACCATATATTGAACTTTCTTAAGGTTTAAATATAGGCCGTTTAATAAATATATGCCGTGATCGTCTTAATTAGGACCCTTATTTACGTTGTGTTTGTACAGTAACTTAGTTCTTTTAGGTGTCTCACGACGCCTTTCACGAAGATAGGGCTCAAAAGGATTAAGAATATTAAATCGTCCCTATTCCACTTATATCAGGTACACATCAGTCAAATCCTTATTCATTAATCCTTTCCCGCTTGAAAAAGGCTCAAAATATTTATATCAAACACCAGACACAAGGGCTTTGCTCTCCACCGTGAAACTATGCCATAATCCCCCCTATGATGGAGGCCTATGTTCAGTAGTTGACTCTTTTAGGCTGTAATGGATGAAGGGTTGAATGGATATTTGTTCTTAGATTTAGTCCATGTTGTAAAGCCTTATTTCTATTCTGCTGCCATCAGTGATGGACCACGTCTCGGATCCATATGTCATCACTGGCAACACGCCCTGTTGTACATTCTTGTTTTCAAGTTTTTAAGCCTTTTATTCACAACTAGCTGTGCCCGCGGCGTAGCTCGCGTATATAGGTTTTTCTTAAACAATTTGACATTTAGGTAAGAGAATATTAAACGATTTATATCATTACTGTATCAATAAGTGGTAACAAAATAAATCGTTATCCTCAAAGTACTAAGTCGTTTATGATAGAGCTTCTGTGTAACGTGGGCTACTAACGCGGGAAAAAGCAACATAGAGTAGGCCATATGCAAAACAGTCAGTACTGAGATGAGGTCCACTCCTGCAACGCGTAAAGTTTGACCTTGCGCTTTATTTACAGTCATCGCATAACACACGCTGACTGGGAGGAACTGAACACGCTTAAAACTGAATGGAAAGCTATTTGGAATAAGAGGGATTCTGGGTATAAAAACCATATCACGACATTTTATTGCAATTTTGTTACTTTTAGTCGCGTTCCGTTGCATTGCGTAGGTGAACATTAATTTCTTCAGTGAGTCTCAATACGATTCACCGGCGGAGAATCTTAACACCGCAAATCAGAAAATGTTGTAATTTGTACAACCCTATCTATTACGTTCTTTGTGAGAAAACATCCTTTTTTAATTTAAGGAAAACATCTTTTTTTTGTTTACTGTGTTTTAAGTATTAATATATTATTATAGAACGTTTTTATTTACACACAAATCTTTTTAATACTATTTCTGAGATTTTATAGCGCCATTGAACAAATTCGAACTTTCGATAGAAATAACCAATTTTAATAAAACAAAGATTAAATGTAACAAGAAAACACACTTTATAATTTTCTTAACGATTCTCATGATATAAATTAGTACTTTATACGTGATACGTTAACAAACAAACCAACGGCCACTCCTTTAAAGTCTTACATACTTGTAATAAAGGGGCTGTGTGCTGGAGCAGTAGATATTAAAAAATAAAAATAGTAATGTTGACCGCTGAATGAACAAACAAAAGTTTCTAACACACCTCTTAAACATCTTTAAACCTGCTTTCTAATAAAGGACATCCTCGAATATGATCATTCGTCACCTTCACGGTGATCAGCGATTGGTTGCGTAGTGGGAGCGTAGGCGGGCGTTTCGCAACGGTTTGTTATTAATTTAGTAGCAGGCGGCTGCACGTCAGGTGGTGATTGGTCATGTTTTATCACATGACACGTACGCTCGCTACGTAAGTGGGGAGCGGTTGCGTCGGCGAGTCTTATAAATAGCAGCGGCTTTTGGCATTTAGCGGTCAGTCACCGTAGAGTCTACTACAACTGAAGATGCCTTGTTTAGAGGTGAAACACGTCTCGTCTTTCCTAGTGTAGTGGTGATGGGAGTAGTGGTGCTAGGATTAGTGGTGACGGAGATAGTGCACGCTATTGAGGGAGGGCGGGAGGTGCTCTTCAAACTAGGTAAGACCATCATTTTATTTTATTGAGCGGATATTGGCAAAGTAAATTTTTCCAACTTTTTTTACGTAAATAAAATTGACGAAGATAACGCATATTATACCTATAAAGAAGGAACATACAGTCTAGTCCAATTCATATAATTTAAATTCAAAAAAAATTAATCAGCCAAATTAATATTACTATGTAAGTAATTATTATATTTGTATTCGGTTAAAAACACGATTTCAAGTGCGATGTTATCGGCAGTGTACAGGCAGACAGTGTAGTTTATGTAAGAGTCTTTAAATTTCTGCGAGTTCGAAAAAGAAAGAAGAATAATGAGGCAATGGTTTTGGTAAATAGCGTGTGGTGTTTGTTGTGTAGAAGTTGTATTTGTATTAACGCACGCACTTGTGGAAAAGATCTATAAAAGATCTTAGTCAAAGTAAATTAACACTACGTTAGTTTAAACAGTCTATCATAGTAAATGAACTTAGACAAGTAACTCACAATTCTATTAAACATCCAAACGGTTTAACATCTTAAGAGAAAATATAGAGACAGTGGCACATTTTAATACCGACGTAGAACAATACCCGTCGCATCTAAATAGATGCGACGGACTGTAAGCATTTTTTAATATTATCGATAAAAAAAATCGTGAGCCGTCGCTGGACGCCTGGCAGATGTGAAAAATCGAAGATATTTTGTACAGCTAATATGCATAAAAGGATAGTTTAAGACAGGAAATTAATATGGCATAATGAAAAATAAAAAATTTAAGAATTTTTTCAAGAAAAAGAGGACTGTTTATTTAATAAACATTTATACAAATTAAATAAAAAATTGAAAATTAAACAATTTTTTTTTAATTGAGACGACTCAATTAATTTAATCAGTGACATCTGTAATAGTTGAATTGCCTCTGACGATATTAATAGCGTGGCGAAGTATGTCGTGACGACGTGTCACCACGCCAACAGTCAGATGATTCACGCCGTTATAGATGATTCACATCAAAAAACTGAATTTAGAAATGATGTACACTGTCCAGATTGGAAACGTGGAACAGTGTGAAAAATGAAAGCGTCGGTAATTGCAATCGATAATTGGAACACCAAGCAAGATCTTCGACATAATTTTACTGAGATGAGACCTATTATCATGATCTTACTTATTCTAAGCTAATGCTTGACTGAAATCCCACCTGGTTATAAGTGATGATGTCGCCCTCGGTAAATAGCATTGCCTCACCATTATACCATCCTATTCATTCTAGTCTTGATGAAACACACGTTGCAATTTCAAGGAAAGACAGACGTTGGCAAACTATTCCATTTGTTTGTTGTACGCGTTACGAGCGACTCAAGAAACAGTTTCAATATCATCATCATTGCAGCCTTTCACAAGTCCACTGCTGAACATAGGCCTTCCCCAACGAATGCCACAAAGCACGGTCCAGAGCCACTTGCATCCGTTGACTTCCTGCATGTGTTAACAGGTCGTCACTCCATCTAGTAGGGGCCGCCCCACACTTCTCCTACCGGTACGACGCAGCCCCTTGAGAACCTTTATTCCCCATACATTTAAACTATACCATTTAATTAAACTAAACAAACCGCTTACTTTAAGTATATGGCATCATGTTACTTACATTTTTACTTGTTTTATATAAATGAGAGGGGGCAAACGAGCATACGTCTCACCTGATGGTAAATGACTACCGCCGCCCATGAACAACTGCAACGCCAGGGGAATTGCAGATGCGTTGCCGGCCTTTTAAAAAAGAGTAGGCTCGTTTCTTGAAGGTCCCTAAGTCATATCGCTCGGAAAAAATTGCTGGTGGTATTCGATTCCACAAAGAAGTTGTGCGAGGAAGGAAACTTCTTCTAAATCGCACAGTAGTGGACCGCCAATCATCCAGATGGTACGGATGGTATTTCGAGTTCTGTCGCGATGTGCGATTGGGAAATTGAGTGGCTATAATTAATCTGAACAATTTTGAGCACTCCCCGTGGTAGATACGATAGAATACGCAAAGAGATGCAACATCTCTTCGCAGCGCCAGTGAGTCAAGCTGATTAGAATGAGCTCGGTCGCCGACCATTTGAACCGCTCTGCGCTGGATGCGATCAAATGTAAGGAGCTGGCACTGGGAGCGCCAACCCAGAGATGGGAACAGTATTACATATGCGGCGGAACCTACACCTTGTTAAGTTGCAGGCGGTGTGCTGGCATGAAATACTGTCCCGCTCTGCTGAGCACGCCAAGCTTTTAGAGGCCGATTTGCCTCTTTCCAAGTGACCACGAAACTGCACGTCATTCGATATGCCGACGCCGAGGATTTCGCTGAACCTGAATACTGCATGTACCGTCTACTACGACCTTGATGTCTGATCAGCCAGAAAACTGGTGATCCAATTGCACAATTTCTCGAAACCCATAGGAAGGAAGCTTCGAAAGAAGCGCTTTGTGCCAAACCCCATCG
The DNA here is from genome assembly GCA_029286625.1 of Parnassius orleans. Classification (NCBI taxonomy): domain Eukaryota; kingdom Metazoa; phylum Arthropoda; class Insecta; order Lepidoptera; family Papilionidae; genus Parnassius; species Parnassius orleans. The sequence continues at coordinate 17,888 of JAGSMP010000488.1, read as the reverse complement.
AAGGCCTTCGCTATGTCCAAAGTAACTGCCAAAACCTATTAAATATTACTAATTTATAATTTCATATTTAAATATTTGTTTAAGGTAAAGTAAGTCTTAGTGTGACATATGGCACCTGTACGCCAGGCATCGCAGGCTCCGCATTCGTCCACCGAATGCGGCGGCCATTGACGGAGGCAGGGCTGCTGGGAAGCGGCGAAGAACCGCCCTCCGGGAGAGCAGTCCTGCGGGCCCGGGATCAGGCCCGTGAGGAGATGCTGGAGACTCTCGATAGAGATCCGTGGGGCGCCCTTACAAGATGGTGCGGATAAACTCCGCACCTGGGCCCCCCGCTGACGCAGAGTCTCCGGCCTCAGCTCGTGGAGGATGTGGTGAGCGCTCTGTTCCCTGCGCGCGGGGAACATCCGCCCCGCCTATGGCTCCGCCACCTGCGGTGCCGGAAGCGGACCACCAGGACGACGACGACGACATCCCGGAAGGACCGGGGTAGACCTGAGGTGGCGGTACGTAGGCTCAAGGCCAGGAATACCGCCCCAGGACCCGATGGCTTGCCTGGCAAAGCCTGGGTCCTGGCCTCGAGGCTCTCTCGGGCCCCGACTGGAGGGCTCCTAAGCGCATGCTTGGAGAGGCCAATTCCGCTTCGTTGGAAGACGGGAAGCTGGTCCTCATTCGGAAGCCGGGCGCCCTGCGGACTCTCCGTCCGCATACCGGCCCGTGGTGCTGCTCGACGAGGTGGGCAAGCTCTTTGAAAGAGTAATTGCAAACCGCCTCGCCGAGCACCTTGCGGGGACGGGGCCGGATCTTGCGGAACACCAGTTTGGTTTCCGCAAGAGGCGCTCTACAGTGGACGCCATCATGCGCGTGAGCCCTCACGACGGGGATGCAGTGGCCAGGGGGTTGTATTGGCGGTGTCTCTCGACATCGCCAACGCCTTCAACTCCATGCCCTGAGCTGCATTAGGAGGCACTCCGGTATCACCGGGTGCCGACCTATCTCCGTCGTATAGTCGGGGACTATCTGACGGACAGGGCCGTCATCTACCCCGGTCGAAACGGTGAGTGGAACCGGCGAGAGATGTCGTGCGGTGTCCCACAGGGTTCGGTTCTGGGGCCGCCCTGTGGAACATCGGTTACGACTGGGTGCTGCGCGCCGACCTCTACCGGCGTCAGCGTAGTTTGCTACGCTGACGATACGCTGGTACTGGCACAGGGGTCGTACGAGGCGGCGGCGGAAACTATGACACGCGGGGCTGCGATAGTCGTTGAGAGGATCCGGCAACTGGGTCTCGAGGTGGCTCTGCACAAGTCCGAGGCCATGCACTTCCATGGTCCTCGGAACAGGCCACCACTGGGATCCTCAGTGATGGTAGGAGGGTATCCGTCGGCGTCGAGTCGACGTTGAAGCACCTAGGACTCGTCCTCGACGGCCGATGGAACTTCGTTGAGCACTTCCGACGTTTGGCTCCCAAACTGGAACGGACCGGGCTGCCTTCAGGCGGCTCCTGCCGAACCTGAAGCTAAACGCTTTCGCCGGAGGCTCTACGCGGGGATCGTGAGGTCCATGGCCCTTTACGGGGCCCTGGTGGGCGCGTGGTTTGGCGCGGCTTGCCGTCCACCACCTAAACGCGCCCCAAAGGGTGGTTGCCGTAAAGATGGTTCGCGGCTACCGCACGATCTCCGCGAGGCGGCGAGCCTCCTTGCTGGATTGCCGCCATGGGATCTGGAGGCGATAGTCCTCGCGCGCCTGCACGAATGGCGCGCGGAGGCACTATGCCGGGAAACCGCTGCCGCGGAAGTTGTCGCGCAGCGGACAGACTTCCGGCATGATCTCATGGCGACATGGAGAGAGCGACTGTCGCAACCCGTGCTGGGCACGCCACTATAGCGGCGATAAGACCCTCTTTGAGGAGTGGCTTGAGAGACGCCACGGTGTCCTCACCTTGCCTGACGCAGGTCCTCACCGGACACGGTGTGTTCGGGAGGTTCCTGCACCGAATCGGGCGGAGGAAACGCCAGGTGCTCCCACTGCGAGGATCGACCGAGGACACGGTGGAGCACACCGTGGAGGTGTGCCCTGCTTGGGCAGGCACCGCCGTGTACTCGTAGCGGCGATAGGCGGCGGCGACTCGCGTCCGGCCCTGGTCGAGCCATGGTCCGGAGCGAGACGGAATGGGATGCCGTCACCACCTTCTGCGAAGCAGTGATGCTGAAGGAAGGAGGTGGCGGAGCGGGAGAAGGAAAGAGCACAGCTTTCCTTCCCGGCCGCCGCGGAGACGCCCCGGGCGTCGGGGGCTACGTCGTGGCCCCTGACCACCGTAGGCGGACCTGTGGACGGCGAGCAATGGGTAGCTCGCCGTCCGTCCGTCTAACGACGACAGGCCGTGTCGACGGCGCGTTTTGTTCCACGCGCGCCTCAAAGAGCTGTCAGCAGCGTGAAGGGGCCCGCGGCAAATACCGCTCGGGGCTGCGGGCTGTTCGAAAGAGATACCGCGGCTCCGGAACGTAAGGGCACTGAAGGAACACGGATGGTTTTAGTCAGTAAAGTCGACACCTCTTCCGCTCCACCCACAGCGAAAGGCGTCATTAGATGATTTTCCATCCGCAAAAAAAAAAAAAAAAAGTGTGGACATATGACTCGCTGTGCAACTTTTCTCTTATTTATACATTTAAATAAAGAGACCGGACTGAAGGGATTTAAATATTTAAGCGTAAAACTGTATGCAGAAGGGTATGCACGAGAATTAATTGTGCTAATGAGTTTGAGTTACACTGATGTAATAAGTGCAGCGGTTCAGGGCTAATTATAATGTTTAATTCCATAATGAACAAAGTCTCATCAGGCAAACGCGCACATGTGCTGTATAAGTTACTATGTATTAACAACACGTTAATGATTCACATTGCTGTGGTTGTTCAGGTGCTAAGCGCTCGATGTAAATTTCAGAATGCGCAAGCAACGGCGCCCGATCCTCCCCGGCGGCAATGATCACACATGTCAAGTAAGTTTATGATAGCAATTTTAAGTGCTGATTTATATATATATATATATACATATAGGCTGTAACTTTACTTTTTACGATTCACCACCTTGTGGTCATACTATTTAACCAGTACCTAAGACTAGCTTTACTTTTTATTGTAATCGGATGCAAAGACAGATGCTGACAAATTATTTCACTTCATTGCTGTACGCATTACGAACGACGAAGCAAACCGTTTGGTCCGAATGCCTGCATTTAACAACAAAGCGGAAGGAGACTGTCCGAGCGTATGGCTGCCCGATGGTGGAAGGGAGAGGTCTGAATTGAGTCATGCAACAAAAATAAATATTAAAAATGCCTAAATTTTGTTTTAAAGGAAGGCTTGATAACCTATAAGACTTGATAAATAAATTTAACAATAGTAATGATGTAAGAGTGTAAGTTACCTAATCTATTCGTGTTGTACAAATGAGAGAAGATAGAAGAAAGAAAGAATGTTGTAACTCCGATGATATGACATTGACAGAATTCTGTTATGAATAATGTAAAGAATGTCACAATGTAACGAAGAAGAAAAAAGTAAGAACATGTTGATTCGTTATTACAAAAAATATATAGCAAAAGTATAGGTATTAGTTAATTTCTAACCAGAATTAAATATGATAATCCAATGGAACGGTAATACAACATGATCAGAGAGAGATCAAGCGCAAGACCTACCGTGCTTTCCGAGGCACGGGCGTGAAACACCCCGACCCTGGGCTGCTAGTGAGAATTTCTTATCAGAAAAATCCAGTAAATGGTTTTGGCCCGACCCGAGATTCAAACCTCAATTGATCAGCAATCCCGTTTTCGACCACTAGACCAACGAGTTAGTCAAATTTAGTGTACATTCAAAAGTATTTTCAAACTCATTCCAGTTAAAATACTACAAATTTCTATTTCTGTTTGCATTGGCACCCCTTTATGCAGTCAGTAGCGAGTTTTTTTACAGTTTCTTAGTTACCGTCGATCTTAGTGCATCGTATCCATCCTCTCATTAGTGTTATTAAGTCGGTCTAGCGAACCGATCTCCAACTCGCAAACAACGAAATATAAATCGGAAATAATATTACCTGGTATTTTCTTAAATAAAATATTTTATACGATTGTTTCCATTTTAATTACTTTCGCGTATTATTAACAACTAGCATCAATATATTTCGTTTTTGTAACTTTATACAATAATTTATATGCTAAATTGTTTGCAATTAATTTTTATTTCCTCCTAATTTAAATGGTAAATGGCATTTTAAAATGTAACTTTTAACTTTCGAAGAAATAATTTAAAAAAAACTTTTTGGTATTGTATTTTTATAACATTAAATTGGTTAGTCGGCCATTGATTTTCAAATTAGTACAGACAAACCTTTCCAGTAATTTATTATGATACCAATTTAATTAAAATATTAAAATAATATGCCTGAAATACCGGTCCGGTATCTGTCGGCAATGGCGGGAATATACAACGTATATTATTAATGATCAATGAATATTTGGCCTTGGATTATTTCAACAACCATATTTAATGTGGTTTGGTAAAATTATAATCAGTAAATAATTATCCCCTATTGAATAAAAAAAATTATTTTATTTTTAAATTAAATGCGATAAAATCCATTTTGTTCAATGTGTAGTATTCGCGTACATATAAGAAATCATTAATTATCCCCTGTATCTCTATCATGACTATCGGTCGGTGTTTGTCAGTTATTGTGGTATACGGTTGTGACGCTGTATATCCTACGCAGACCTAGAAAAGTTAGGACGAGTGAGTGTTGTGTCATGTTTGCGCATACACTTGTACACTGTAATATACAAGTTATAATAGATAGTATATAATAGAGTGTTTGTATGTTTACGCATACATTGGTGCACTTTAATATACACGTTAAACAGTGCCACAAGTGTAAAGACAAACATAGAGGCACTTACTTATTATAACAATACTGGGCCTGTTCAGGGCCTGATAATGTACGTTTTATATACTAAGCAGATGATAGCATCTTTAGACAGTGTTTGAATGTTCTGGAAATGGCCAAAATGAGGCTAGGTAAATACTGTTATTTTTATTTTAATGGTGCAAATTATACGGCACTAATATCGTCGTCATTACAACCTATTAAAGTCCACTGCTGTACATCCCCATGGACTGTCCCATATGGATGTTTACCATAGTAAGTACACCTAGTAAGCACGTTGAAAACGGCAGTTTTGTAATATTTTGGACTATTATCAAGAAATGCTGCTGGCCATTAAATCTCAATCAATAATCCCACGCTCGCCTCTTACGACACCCACGCGACGTTAGCTGGTGGGCTCGCTTACGCCGCCACTACACAGCGAAAAGAGATCCTTTCTTGGAATATATTCTAAAAGTTAATGTATGTGAAAATGATATGTAAATCAAATTAGAAAATTTATCTTAACTTTTACTTATAATAACATTCCGATTACAATTACAGAGTTATACGAAATATCCCGAACAAAGTTCCACCGCAAAAGGGAAAGCTAGTTAGAAAACTGATGAAGTGGTTGGAACAGCCCTAGTTTAAATAAATATAATTTAATTACATGTATATAACCTAAGGAACTATGGATACCTCTTGTTCCTTCATCCATTACAGCCTTAAAATCCACTGCTGAACATAGCCCTACCCCGTAGATTGCTTCATAGGGGGCATTTGCCATAGTTGCCACTCCTGGGACAGCAACCGCATTTTTTATAATTTTGTGTTGTTATTTGGAAGAGCCTGCTGCCCATCTCCTGTTTCAGTTTCCAACTGTCGCCTATTACGAAACCCACGGGACAATATGGGTAGATATTCTTACAACGCAACTACACTGTTAATCTAATTACCTCTTATTCCTTACCTTATATTATCTTATTACTTATAGTCAATATTTCCAGTCTTGGGCGTATCGGTAATAATAAAAAAAAATGTGATACTATTTTTTGTTCGTAAAACCCTTACGTGTTTGTCTAAGTGCTAATCTTCTAATTATTTTTTAGTTTGGTTTGAATTCGGGTCGAGGTTATTCGTAAAGTAGCTGTACTTTCAACTGCCGATAAGCATGAATTATAACAATTTCGGCTAATTATTTTCATTAAGTGGGTTGGTTAAACGTTAGCACTTTTTATTAAGAATAAAACGTAATCGTATAGTACTAATGAAGTAATTTAAACATGAAAAATATGAGTTAGGAATAGAACTTAAATAAAGTTATTTTATATATTATGTAGGCGATATTCTGATGTTAATAAATAAGAAGGAAATATATAAATTTATGTAGATAGTCACGCTGCAGCTATATAAAGCTGTGCACGAATGGGTTGGCTCGACCGGATAGGGCCAACAAACAGCAGAATAATGCTGTGTTTCATATGGTGAGTGCAAAGAACCGGAGTTCCTTTTTACTGGTTACGAAGCATTACATCTTAGTCCTCGGGATTGGTAATTTTTTTTGCATTTACTTATATCAGGGCGGTACCTTGTTATTGGTTAGTGCAACCCTATAGGTATGCTGTCAAATATATAGGGTTTTGTTGTGAAAAAGTTTTCAGTGTTAAAAATTATAAAAACAACTCAATCTTTAAAGGGACTTTTTGTTAAAGTAAGAGCAACAACTACGTGTTTTTTTGTTTTATTAATAAATATAGACAATATTATTTGTGGTAAAGAGCAGTTACTATGGTGACTTAACATAAGTCTCCTACAAAAAATACCACAAAGCATGGCCCTGAGCCACATTAATCCATCGAGTTTCTGTTGGGTGACCTTGAGTTTCATCAAGAATGGCTGTAGCCGGCAATGAACTTGTACAATCGTTGTTTAATTTCATAAAACACACATATTATTTTTTAAATTTTTTTACAACTTAAAACAACGTCACAACAACCATACATTCTTAAATTAATATTAAGGAAATTAATTCTGCAATTTCTGATTCTGGATTCTGAAATAAATATAACATTTGATTAGGGAACATCCCTATGTTAGTTTAATTGTTATACGTAAATCCTCGCCGCTCTTACTAAGCGAGGAAATAAAGTAAGCCACAATGACAGCTAAAACTTTCCCATGAGGAAATCCTCGTAAACAATTCATGAAACTTCTGCTTTGTTACTTAGTGAAAGTTATTTTATCTATTTCGTTAATATCTAATTACATTTTCTTTGAAATATATACAATATTAAAAACTATAATTAAAAAAACTAAAATTACTAACTTAGTTATCATACAGTCCTACTCCCCGTGGTATCGTGCCATGAACGCCGGCTGCATTTTCTCGCTGAATGGCTATACTTAGCCTTTGAGCGAGAAAAGAACCAGCCTTCTTATCACCAGCAGCAACAACCAGTGGCGGTTAGAGTTCATTTAGGAATTTCACCGCACGTGGACTCCACGGACCGATAGTCTCTACAGCAAATTGCACAAATATGTTGCAATTAATAATTGCTCAGAGACCCATACTCGTGCCACTTACCCAGTTCAGCTGCCTATGATGCCGCCCCGGCTCTAAACGAGGTACACCTGTGATGAGAGGCCATCAAAGTGCCTACGCAAGTAGCATCTCACACTAGGGGCTTTACCTCTCTCCCAAGGGACCAATGTGATACCGTCGGATCTCTTGCCATTGTCTCTAAATATTAAACAAGGCTTTAAAACCGAGGGAACATTTATAGAGACAAGAGCTCTTCGGACAACATCGTTCAAAGAACCGTACCGTGAAAACCTACCAGCACTTTTCTTACATGATGAAAAGTCGTAAAATCTCGATGTTTAAAACTTAATTTTAAGACGCATACATGTATGCATACCTGTTATCTCCAAAGAGCAGCGAGATACTCCCACCACGTTTAGCGAAAAAATTTAGGTTTTGATGAAAAATATAATAACTATTTACTTAACTTATTACGTTAAATTTAAACTAGATAAGTTTTTTTTTTTTTATAGCATAACGGTGACAAACGAGCACACAGTCCACCTGATGGGAAGTGGTTGCTGTGGCCCATAGACATCTACATCTATCTTCGTTTGCGAATTTAAATGCAGGTGCGTTGTCAGCCGTGAGGACTAAGATAGAATGCCTCTTTCCAGTAAAAAGTATTCCGGTTCTCTACACTCACCATACGAAACACAGCAGCATTAAGCTGCTATTTTACGGTGGCCTGAGAGCGTGGTCCTTCCCGGTCGAGCTGACCCACCATTCGTGCTACAACTATACTATTAATATTGCTGCAGCATGGCTCTACCACGTATAAAAAGTTACTAGGTATGAGATATTATTAATAAGGGACTTTGAAAATGGAATTGTAGACCGTAATATGTTCCAAGCGATTAACTGTTTTACCGACAATTTAACATGACATTATAGTTATTTTGTTCAAGATGTGAGAAAGAAAAAGAGATGTTGTAAGGGTATTTTATCGATATAATTGCGAATAGTATTTTAAAATAAAATTTGAAAAACCTTATTTCGCTCGTTTATATAACGTCTACAAATTTTTTAAACGTTATTTCATTTATAAACTAGCTGTAAACCGCGACTTCGCCCGCTTCAAAGAAAATATACACTACCCGCGTGTAATTTAGGGTTTTAATTATGTTGCGCGGAACCCTAATTCTTTTTCAAAAATATAAGTAGCCTAAGTTACTCCTTATAACATCAGCTATCTGTCAACAAATTTCCGTCGAAAAGTCCAGCTGTTTCGAGAGATTACGGAACAAACAGAAAGACAGACAGACAGACAAAAATTAAAAACATTGTGTTTCTGTTATAAGTATCGTATATACTTTCATATGCATTTAGTAAAAAGCTGTTATTTTAACATTACAAACAGACACTTCAATTTTATTTATTTGTATTAGATTTTAGTTTAAACCTTAACTAACAACACAACACTAAATTGACAGTCTGGCATTTATAATTTTATACGCGAAAAAAGAAATTTCAAATACGTTAAAGAAATTACCTTTTAAAAGATTATGGAAGAAGTTAAAGTTGAGCTTACTAAACAGAGTAAATCTCTTGTAGTATGTAGAGACTTTAATATCAGTCTCCTGGAAACTTCTTCCATCAGTATTAAATTTTACCCTTTGTTCAAATCATATAATCATGATAATTTATTCTTTGAAGCTACATGGATTGCAGGGTGTAGTGAAACTTGTATTGATAATATTTTTACAAGTGTTGTATCAATCAACAAATCTATAATTTAAAAACTTAGTTAAGATCACCGTGGACAACTGGTTTCATTACCTTATATGCCTTATATGCACAAAAAATAGGTAATTGAGAAAATTGTGTTTGTTCCTATTAATGCAAAACGCGTTGTCGTACAGGAGCAGCGGGGACAAGGGATGGACCAAAGCTGGCTGGAGACGTGCAAGTTTCTCCATCATTGTGTTCAGTTCTTTACAGTACACATCTGCAGTAATGCTCATCCGGTTTGGTAATGAATCACACCAGCGCTAGACCACCAAACAGCGACCATCAGTTTTCTAGGGGTAAGTTTTGTTTAGGGCATTGTTTAGGTGCTGAACCAGGATCCAACCAACTTTCTGAGTGCTTGCGATTGTCAAACTGAGTCTATTTTTGTCGCAGGTAACAGTGCAGTTCAATCTTCCTTCGTTTGTGTGCCTGTTGAGCAGTGCAAGGCACGTCTCGACGCATACTTTGCGCTGGCGATCATTGAGTTCGTGGGGCACCCATTTGTCAAGCTTTTTTATTTTGGCAATTTGACGCAAATGGACCAATATTGTTTTAATGCTAACGTCGAAAGCTGCTACTAATTCAGCCGTAGACTGAGTAGCATCAGCTTCCACAATCGCCTTTAATTCGTCATTTTTGATACAAAGTTTTCGGACGACCACGGGGTTCATTTTTCAGATCGAAATTTCGAGAACGAAAGCGGGAAAACCAATAACAGGAGGTGCATTTCTTTGTAGTATTCGCTCCGTAAACGTCGTTGATGATGCGTGCCGCTTGTGCCGCGTTGCTGCCACGACGGTACTCATATTTCATACCTACTCGAATTTTTAACGTATCCACGATGAAGGCAAAGATTAAAATGCGATGATAACATAACGTTAATCAATATACAAATGAAAATTTTTGAAAAAGAAAATTCAAGTGTTTAAAATAAAATTAATTTGAAATTATAATTCTTGTTTTCTTTACATAACTCAACATGATTTTTAATACGTATTTTATTTTTATGTTTTAACAATTTATTAATGTATTTATTAATTTTCATGTATTTCTTTAATTTATTGTTACTGCAAGCGATTCTTCCTGCTGTTCTCGACATGAAGGCATCTTCACCTGTCAAATCCACTGTTGATGATGTTTGTAACAATTTTGAGGATGCTTGAGAGGTTGTGCATTCTACAAGTTCATGAAACAGACTCTGAGTTTTGGAGGCTGTTAAGTTGTCTAAAGATCTTAAATGAAACGCTTAAGAAAATATTTCAAAATGTAAAACCGAACAGAACATTTATGTTGTAAGAAGGGATAACAAGAATTACAATATGTAATATTCAAACAATATGTACGTTACCTGTCACTTAAAATCCTAAAGTTTAAATATAATATATTTAGGCATGTAACTTACGTTTTACTTAATACACAGTATAATTTGAAGAAAACTAACAATTGCAACACAAAACTTGAGATGGATATTAATGATTAATAATAATTAAACTTAAATTATATTGGTAGCTAATATTTTACAAATTTATTCCCGGGGTTGCCACTCTAGTCAAGTTAGTGTATATAATATACACATGAAATGTATTTATTATATAAACAAACATACAAATTAATAGGTATTATTATTATGCCTTTATTGCTGACACTAAACAATATAAATTATTTTCCAGCTAATCCAGCAAGGAGTGCCAAAAATATAAAAAATATATGTATAATACATATTAAATAAAGTAACTTAAGTACTTATATTTGTAGCCTCAAAACTAAATATAGCAAAAGGAGAAAAGAAAATTTATGTGATCTTAACTTCAACTGTTCTGGTTTTTATTTTTTCTTATTCAATATTTTTTAAATTCGCTCAAGGCGGCTTTTGTAAACATTGTACTTTGGAGACCATATCGAACTAGTATATTCCAAAATGCTTCTGACAGACACAAAATAAACCACTTTAATTGCATTAATATTTTAAATGAGCATGCGGCTTACCTGATGGTAAGTGACTACCGGCACCTATGAACAACTGTAACACCAGAGCAATTGCTGATGCGCTGCTGGCCTTTTAAAAAAGAGTAAGCTCTTTTCTTGAAGGCCCTAAGTTGTATCGGTCCGGAAAAATCGCTGGTGGTAATTGATTCCACAAGTAATTTGTGCGAGGAAGACAATTTCTTGTAAATCACACAGTGGTGAACCGCCAATCATCCAGATGGTCTGGGTGGTATCTCGAGTATTGTCGCGATGTGCGATGGTAAAATTGAGCGGCTGGAATTAGTCCGAACAAGTGTGCCCTGAAACTGAAGAGATACGATAAAGGGGTCCTTTTTAGCGGTAAACGTGCAAACTTATGTCTTTTGGGGATCGAACTGGACTAGATTTAGTCGCCCCCAATCCCCATTAGACACAAGTTTGTCCCGGTACTCGTTTTCCCGAGAAATATTTGCACGGCTGGTGTATAATCCATAACCACTGCTGTGTGTGTATTATTGATATTGTAACACTCAGCCCCCCTCCTTTGTCTTTTCTTTTCTTTAGAATTTATATCTATAAGATATATAAAAATGTATCAAATTTACGTGACCAGTATATAACCATATATTGATCTTTCTAAAGGTTTAAATATAGGCCGTTTAATAAATTTATGGCGTGATCTTCTTAATTAGGACCCTTATTTAGGTTGTGTTTGTATAGTCATTTAGTTCTTTTAGGTGTCTCTTGGAAGAACGAATATTCACTAGAGCAATCAAAAGCTGTTGGTAGTGCCTTTTAAGCTAAAGAAGCCCCTTCACGAAGACAGGGCTCCAAAAAGGTTAAGAACATTAAATCGTCCCTATTCCACTTGTATCAGGTTTAAATCAGTCAATTCCTTATTAAATAATACCTTCCCGCTTGTTAAAGGCTCACAATATTTATTATATCAAATACCAGATACCACATTTAAAAAAAAATGTGGGGGAGGCACACGGCTCCACAAACGCAGTGTACGGTGAGCACCAACCAACCAACGCGCTCCCCCGAAGGGGACGTTAAGTTGGGAACTGGACCGTAGTCCACAGAAAAATAACTGGCATACCAGTAAAAGAGGGCTTAGCCCCTTGGTAGTGCGTAAGCATAAACATCGACCAAACTCGCGCATGTCAATGCGTGTAAACGCCATACAGAATACGATCAAATCCAGCCTCAGTGAAAGGACGTCACATGGATTAGGCAACAATAGGCACACTGGCCATAAAAGCCCTCTGTGAGCGCCACCACCAGCCAGACTCCCGTTCCTGCAGACGTGATGTAAGTGTAAGGCATCACCACCAATTTCATGATCAACACGGCTAATTAGCCGCAGAGCGTGTCATGAGTCTACCGCTCACCTCAAGGGAATGGGGTCCCTCGTTGCGCGGCTTTCGGCCGCAGCCTTGAGCTTCTTCAGATTCTCCCTCCAGCTACCACCCGCATGAGGTCGACACATATGCCCCACCAACCAATACAATGCAAATAGGCAGTTATAAGATAATAGTAATAATTCGCCATCAGAAAGGTCACTGACGTTGAGTATATGCATATTTCGATCATGTTTGTCTCGCCCACCAACAAGTTGCCTTCAATCATTTAACGGTGGAAAATTTATAGATATATATTATTATGTTGTTATATAAACATTATGGAGGTCAGACAGTCTGCAGCCCCGTAATGAAGGGACCCGACTTGGGCAAAGCTACTTAGGTTGTGAGTCAAACCAAGACGCAGAGAGCGCCATTGAGAATAGCGACCCGCCATACAACCATCGCAGAGACGCAACGCTCCAGAACGCAAAAAGCATCAATACGACTATCTTCGGGCTTACACCATCCCAAGGTCCCCCATACAAGCCAGCAGACATCACATCCCGCATACCTCCATCGATCAGAACCACAAGATGCACCGAATCAGGCGCAGCACACCCGCAGATCCATCACAAGACGCAATACCGCAAGTAGCAGTAAGCATCAATGCAACTATCATACGGATGGCGCTTCCTCACAACACATCCACATGATCCCTGTCGATTTTGGTAACAAAATCGGTACTGTTGTTAACTAAAAATACCACCAACGTATCATAATAGCATGCTACTAAGACGTCAGTAGCCAAAACTCCACGTATCATAACGCTATTGCACTAAGACACGGAGTTGAGTATGCTTGCTGCACTTAACTTAAAAGTACTACCAAGCACACTCACCCTAATCCGAAAGATAGCCGACGTATCATAATATGTGCTATGCGCTATGATACGTCGGCCACAAACGGTAGGGCTGTGCGATGTCCACGGCAAGTCGTATTGCTACAACAAATCAACATCGGTTAACGAGTCCAAGTTTACCTCGGTCTCGGATCATCATCATCATTACAGCCCTTCACAAGTCCGCACGCACACACGCACGCACGCACGCACGCACGCACGCACGCACTCACGCACGCACGCACGCACGCACGCACGCACGCACTCACGCACGCACGTACGCACTCACGCACGCACGCACACACACACACACACATCCCCCATCCCCCGAACGCTGCCCAGCAAGGTAAGTCCAACTTCGACCGAGAGAGAAAGTTGGACTTTGGGACTTGGAGAAGAAGGGTTCTCGAGTGGAATTATATGAATTTATTTAGTTTTTTCGCGTCAGTTTGTGTCGCGATGTTGTTTATAGACTCACTTAGTACATTATATTAAAAAAACAATAGTTAATTATATTTATATTATTATATTTTTCCCATGCCATTTGCGCTTACATTTAAATACGTAAAAGTTATAATCACATTTATTGCCTTTTCTAATCACCTTTAATCCTTGAAATATATTCATTGTCTTATACAGGCAATTTCTGGTTTAAGTTAATTACAATGTAACTTAATGATTTCCTATTTAAGGCTCTTGTAGATAAGAAAGAGCGGGGACTCCAAACACAGTTTTTTTAACATTTACTTTAGTTACTACTAGGAGGTACTATGAGGTTACTTCGCTTTTCATCAGGAGAACCATCTACTATTTTTTGTTTATATTTGTAACTTAAAGAAATAAAGTATTTTTTTATCTATTTATTTATATTATAATATTTTACAAATTTTCATAAAAATCATTTCATTCAATGTAAGATTGTATAATTCTCATTCTGTCTAAATCATAGATAAGTGTAGTACACTATTACTTAAGCTCCGCTAAGATAACATATAGTGAGAATGTAAAAAATGTTTTTATAAATAATACAAGACCTCCTGCCAAGCTTTATTCATATCAACTAAAAGAAACGTATACAAACGAAATAATTCATGTAAAGCCCCCAGTATATGTGAATAAATATAATATGGTGTTTCAAACATAAAATTAATTATAAAAAGGCAAGAAAAATGCAATGTGAATGTTTTGAAAAGCACAGCTGCATAGTATGACTTCGGACAAAACGACGCCATTAATGAACTGAGAGCGATACGCTTTGAATTGTGTAATGCCGCTCGTTTCGTTAGATTAAAAACAAAATATATGGAGATCTATTGCGTTTATGTTCGTATAAGTTGAACATATGAGCAGTTTATTTATGTTACACAAAGAATATTAATTAATGAGGTGGGGTAACGCTACAATAAAAAAAAACTTTTTACAAAATATTATTTCGTCTCAAGTGATTTGTAGATTATAGGGCCTGTACCTTTTTATGTTGTAACCTAGTCAACCTTTTATCCTCTAAGCTTTCACCGAGCACAAGTAAAATTAAAACAGCAAGCGCCTCTTTTTAAACTTTTTAATCTTTTTTAAAGAGGGTGTTATAAAACTATTATAATGCCACCCTCATTGTATTTACATTTTTTTTATCTTCTTTAAGTCCAATTTGAACCATTTTGTACAACATTCTGCTTCTCAGACAATGGCGAAGCCATATCTAATCTATTTACATTAAATTTACTGCAAAATTTACTCTTTCAGCCTCGATACGTACACACTCCACCAAATGCAATACATCCTCTAATTGGCCACATTACACAGTTAGGGATTCGACATTTCCCATCAAAATGTAAAGCTTCATGTTAAAGTTCATTGGTATGTGTCCCGATCGAAGCCTTAGAGCTGTAATAATATCGGTCCTGCCCATATTAGCCCTATCCACCCATGAAGAACGGGAAAGATTTGGTTGAATAGTTTTATACCATATTGCTTTTGTTAGAGATCTCTCATTAAAGTATTCCATCCACAAACTGACACATCTTTCTTTTTACTTTGTATAGAAAGTCTGCAAAAAGGTAAACAATGCAGTAAAATACCGTCAGAGGAAGCTTCCTTCGCTAATCTATCCGCCACTTCATTAACTACTAGGCCAATGTGAGCAGGGATCCATTGTAACACAACAGTTATATTTTTTGGTTAAACTATCAATAGACTTCACAATACTGTAGGTAGTACTGTAGGTGTCGAGCCAAGTGTCGCAGAGCACTCTTAGAGTCTGTCAAAATAACATATTGATATTTGTGATTGAGTGATGCAATGTACGATACAGCTTCTGAGATAGCTATCAGTTCCGCATACATTATTGAAACTTTAGAATTAATTTTGAATTTCATTGATAAGTTTAACTGAGGGTCAAAAAACGCAGCTCCTATGTTAATATCATTATCGCTAGATCCATCGGTATAAATTTTATAAGATTGCAAATATTTATCATCAATAAACTTTAAACATATTTGTCTCAGAACCTCATTGCTATAACCGTGTTTAGCTTTATCAATTGTTTCAATCAGAGGAAATACAATGCCGCAAAGATCCACATTGCTAATCCAAGGAGAACATTTCAAGTTGCGTTGAGATATGAATATCAGAGCCTTTAAGAGAATTATGTACTACTACAAACAGAGGTTTCTTTTTCTTACGCAATGGATGAGTCACAAAATATTCATCTAACTTATCTAATACTACAATTAATTCATTATCTAAAATTGATTTTGTTTTAAGCCAAAATTTTCCTCAGATAATACCTTCAATATGTAGCGGCTCAATACAAAGTTCATTCTCCATCATGTATTGGCGTGCTTCTAAGAATCCACCAATAACTCTCAGCTTGATTTTGCACACGATCTAATTTTAAGGTGCGTTATAACTACTATCATAGAGGAACAAACATAATCAATTCTGCTTCTTATGATTACGATATACAAACGACGCAATGTGATGGGTGTAGGCCCCACCTGGATCCACACAGACATTTAAGAATATTTAAAACTTAAGTTTTTTCCGCAAGTTCATTTATATGCCTTCCCCATCTAAGACCACGATCCAACCACAAACCTACATATTTTATATTATCAACCACTTGTAAGGAAATATCATTAATTTTTAATTAACTAACGTACGTCTAAATCCACAGAACACACACACTTTACTTTTTGTAGGAGATACTTTTAGACCTATGTTGAAAAGTAGTGTACTTACTAAATCTAACGCCTCCTGCAGATTGTCAACAGCTTCAATAAATTTTTTGGCCTACATATAAAACAAAGTCATCTGCATATTGATATGGACATTTTTACCTCTTTGCATATATGCAGTATATGTTGAATAACAATGGTGACAGTGGGTCCCCCTGAGCCAAGCCCCGACCTGTATTCCGGCAAATTATGGCATTGTCAACTTGTATTTTAATGATCTTTGTCTGAGAAAATTCCACAGGTAATTAACATAGTTGAACCTATACCGTAACGATCCATAGCTTGAATTACACTAGAAATATCCACGTTATTGTATGCGTTATCTATATCTATGAAACAACCAATTGTAGCTATTCTATCTGTTGCCTAACTGAATTTCAGAGACCAAATTAGAAAGGTTATTTAACGTTGAACGACCTCGTCTAAAACCTATTGTGTTATTCGATAAAATGTTTTTTTTTTTCGATATACCATTCTAATCTGTTTTTATAATAGTATGAAAAATTTCACATACACGAGATCATGGAAATGGGTCGTAATGCTGATACCAAACTTTATCTCTCCCTGGTTTAGGGATTGCTTAATATATCTCCACTGATTAGGGACAAAACCACTTGACAAAAACTTGTTATATAGATCAAGCAGTAAGTGCTTTCCATTATTTGGGATATTTTTAACCATTGAGTATGAAATATTGTCCACCCTGGGATGTGCCAGTTGGCCGTATACTTTTCTGATTCTTGTAATGAGATTTTTATTTCTAGTTTTTCGTTCTTAGATAGAACAACAGGTTTCATGAGGGAAACAAAATCAGGTGTCAAAGTATTAATCAACTCTGAAGCTAAATCTTTATCAATAAATGGGTTGTGAGCCCTATACCCCTTCAACCATTTCATTTTACGCCACAAGTCATTTTGAGAGGCCGATTGATCAATTGTAGAACAGAATTCTTGCCAAGCGCTGTTTTTTGCTGTTCGTATTAATTTCTGCGCTATATGAATTTTATCTTTTAGGATATCTAAATTTTGTGGAGTAGGGTTTCGTCTAAATTTTGATAGTGCCAACCGTCGTTCAGCGACTGCTTTAGATAGTGTGGCATTCCAATAGGGTAAAGGTTTAAAATCGTTGCTTGGGTCTTGGTTAATTTTTATAGGAGGGATGTGCTCTTTAGCCGCTTCGTTTATACATTCAGTGAATAAATTATATGC